>NIJG01000176.1:127234-162028 GCA_002201625.1 Euglossa dilemma
ATAGAATAACAACAAGCTTAACAAGATATTGTCATAAGCTTAAACTCACCTAATTCCAAGAACACTTTTACTAAGAAATACAATTTTTTAAAAATAGAAACTTAAATTTCGAAAAAAATCGGAAGTATCGTTACAGTTAATTTCAATACGTATAACATAATGTTAGACTGCGAAGAAATGCATACGGTACAAAATGAAGGATAAAGGAAATAACCATAACTATACATAGTGCCGCTCCGATGTACCAAAGGCAACGGCAAGTCCACTCCTGTCGTGTTGCACGGGAAGCGTAAGTACCTATACACACAATCGTATAAAATAACAATAAGACTAAAAAACTGATGTCATATATGTACACTCAACTAATTCCAAAGTCACTTTTATTGAGAATTGCAAATTTTTAGACCAAGAATTAAAAGATTTAAGAAAAAATGAAAATATCAATGCAGTAAATAATAGCCTGCATAAATAGAGGGAAGACTGGAAAAAATGCACACGGTACTATATCAAGGTTAAAGAAATTAACAATGACCATCCAGTAGTGACGCTCCGATCTGCTCTACGCAACTGCAAGACGTCGCCAGTCGTCTTGCTCGGGCATCATAGTTACGTATACAGACCATCAAAAAATAACAAAAGGCATAAAAAACTATTATCATAAACGTACACTTAACTAATTCCAATGAAACATTTCCGAATAATACAATATTTTGAATTGAAATTGGAAATTATGGAAAAAGTCGAAAAATCATAACAGTATATTGCAGTATGTAGAAGTAAATAGAAATTTGCGAAAGGTTGCATGCGGTACATTACTGTGGTTAAAAAAATTAACGAAGATCATCTAGTATGCTGCTTCGATCTGGCGTTTGCAACTACAAGACAACTTCAGCCGTGTCGGTACAGCACCGTAGGTACGTATACAGACAACCGTGTAAAAAGACAAAAGGCTTAACAAGATATTGTCATAAACATAAACTCCACAAATTCAAAAGGCGTGTATACTAAGGAATATTGGTCCTTGTATTTAAATTTATGAATTTTGGAAGAAATCGAGAAAATCATAACAGTAAAGTACAGTATGCATAGATAAATGGAAAACTGGGTAGAGACCCATACGGTACAGTATTATGGTTAGAGAAATTAACGAAGCTCATAGGGTAGTGTCGCTACGATATACCAATCGCAACTACAAGACCACTCCACTCGTGTCGCATTTGAAGCGAGGTACGTACACAGACAATCCAATAAAATAAGAAGAAGCAAGCATCAATATTGTTATAAATATAAACTCAACTAATTACATAGGCACTTCTCTTGAAAAATACAGTTTTTGAAATTAAAGACTGGAAGTTATGAATCAAGTCGATAATATCATAACAGTATATGACAGTTCCTGTTCAGATAAAGAAATTAGTCACTACATGTGCGCATTAGAAGGTCGATCGTCAAACCTGTCGAGAACGTTACCACCTTCTTTTAGAGACGAAAGGAAAAGTCAATAGCTTCGAGAGTCAAACCAGGTATTCCGGGAGTAAATCCGCCGAACATTATTGGCAATGGTATTGGCAATGTACAGAGTCAAACCGTAGTAGAAGTTTACCTATACGTCGAGGGTGAAACTTTACACCGAGGGCATTTACTTTTCGCGAACCTAAGTCGCTGTATCGGTCGCATAACTACGAGTTCAGAGATATAGTATATGTTTTAGTTACGGGTACCTAAATTGCATGTATGAGTAAGAAGGTCGAGGATAAAACCGTTCGAGAACGTTACCACCTTCTGTGAGAGACGAACGGCTATGTCAATAACTTCATCTAACCTGTGATAGCATGAGTATAAGCAGGTATCCCGGGCGTAAATCCGCTGAGCACTATTGGGAATGGACACCTTAATTCGCAAGCTGAATATTAAAGTAGAGCGTCAAACTGTTTGAGTGCGTTGCCAATTTCTATACAGTCGAACGCCTTACTGGATACCTTACACTCCGAAAGCCTAAGCAGCTGTATCGATGGTATAACGCCGTGATCAGGGGAACAAATTAGTAGACATTGTAGAGACGCGCACCTCAATTTCATGCATGGGTAAGAAGATAGATGGTCAAACCGTTCTAGAGCATTACCACGTTCTCTGCGAGTGGAACGGCGAAGACAATAGTTTCAGCTCTCCTGTGAATTCAAAAGCAGAACCAGGTACTCGGGCAGTCAATCCGCTGAACAGTTTTGGCAATGGAGATCATTTCAGTAACGGGCACGATAACTTCATGTATGAATTAGTGGATTCAGGTTCAAACAGTTCGAGACCGTTACCACTTTCTACGACTTTCGAAGGGCATTCAATCCGCTGAACAGTTTTAGCAATGGAGATCATTTCAGTAAGGGGCTCGATAACTTCATGTATGAATTAGAAGATTCAGGTTCAAACAGTTCGAGACCATTATCACTTTCTATGACTTTCGAACGGCAAGGTCAATGGCTTCACCTATCCTGTGACTCCGAGACAAAATCCAGGTATTCTGGGAGTAGATCCGCTGTACGCTATTGGCCTTATACACCCTATTGCACGGCATAAATGATAAAGTATAGATTCAAACCGTTGTAGGACGTTTGGTACTGGTATGGAGACAAACTTTTCACAGAAGGTCTTATCCTCCTGAAGCTATCCCGCTGTATCGAGACTATAACTTCTTGTTCGCAGAAGCAAATTAGTATGCACTTTAGTGACGGAGACCATAATTTCATGTATGAATTATAAGGAACGGTGTTCAAATCACTGGACAACGTGATCACCCTCTTCGAGAGTCGAACTCCTGAATCACAGGCTGCACCTATCCTGTGAATCCGAATGCCAAACAGGGTATTCTGCGAGCAATTACGCTGAACAGTTTTGCCACTGGAAACCTTAACCCACGGTTTGAATATTAAGGTAGAGATTCGAACTATCGGAGAATATTATCAATTTGTACAAATACATTATTTATACCGAATATCTTACCTTCCGTGATCCAAACCCGCTTTATCGAGAATATAACTTTGTGTACTAGGAAGCAAATTAGCTTACATTTTTGAGACGGTACGCTTAACTTCATATGTTAATCAGAAGGTCGAGGGTATAACAGTTCGAGAACGATACCTACCTTCCATGAGCGTCGAACGGCCAAGTTAATAGCTTCACTTATCCAGGGATTCCGATAGTCAAACAAAGTAATCCGGGGTAAGTGCCCTGTACGGTATTGGTAATAGACACCTTCATTCACGGTGTGAACATTCAGGCTGACTGTCGTATCGCTGTAGAACGCTGTCTGTTGCTATTGAGTGAAACCTTTTATAGAATGCCTTGCCTTCCGTGAATCTTACCCGCCGTATCGAGAGTACAGCTTCGTGTTCAGAGAAGCACATTAGTTCACATTTTAGTGACGGGCGCCATAATTCCATGTATGAAGTAGAGGGCCGCGTATCAAACGATTCGGGAACTTAACTACCTTCTTTGATAGTAGCATAGCTAAGTCAACATCTTCTCCTATCCTGGGATGCCGAGAATCAGACCTGGCATTCTAGGAATAAATTCGCACCCCAGCATTGTCAATAAACACCGAAGGCCTCGGCATCAGAATTATGGTAGGGAGCCAAACCGGCGGAGAACATTACCAATTGTTTTATGGTCATCCTTATTAAAGAATACGTTACCTTCCGAGAACGCTGAATCAGGAGTACAACTTCGTGATAAGAGAAACAAATTAGTATATATTAGAGTGACGGACAGCTTAATTACATGTAAGAATTAGAAGGTCGAGCGTCAAACCGTTCGAGAATGTTACCACCATCTTTGAGATTCGATTGGCTAAGTCAATGGTTTCAGATATCCTGTGTCTCCGACTGTAACAGCAGGTATCCCTAGAATAAACCCGCTGATGTGTATTGGCTACAGACCCCTTTATTTCCGGTTTTAATATGAAAATAGAGCGACACACCATTTGAGAACGATACCAATTGCTATAATGTCAAACGTTTTACCGAAGGCCTTACCTTCCGCGAAGTTAACTCCCTGTATCGGGAACATTACATTGCAATCACTGAAGGAAATTAGTAGGCATTTTAGACACGGGCACCATAATTTCATGTATGAATTAGAAAATGCAGGTGCATATCTTCCGAGAGCCTTACCTCCATCTTGTACAGTCGAACGTCCAAGTCAGCAGCTTTACATGTCCAGCGATTTCGAGAGTCAAACCAGTTATTGAGGGAATAAATTCGTTGAAAATTATTTGCAATCGACACCTTAATTCACGGTTTGGACATTAAGGTAGGGCGGCAGACCGTTGTAGATCGTTACCTATTCGTATAGAGTCAAAATTTATACCTATGGCCTTACCGACAGAGAAAACTACAATACCGTACGTAGTGTCTTGCTTGGAGTTGGGGGAAACTAATTAGTAGAACTTGTAGCAGGCGGATACCTCACTTTCATGTACGAATTAGAAGAAAGAAGGACAAATCGTTCCAGAAGGATACTACAGTCTTTGAGATTCGCACAGCCAAGTTATTAGCATCACCTTTCCTGTGATTCCGTGATTCGAACTGAGTGTACGGGGAGTGAATCCTCTGTTCAGTATAGGCAATGGACACCAAAACTTAATTTATGAATATTAAAGCAGGGAGTCAAACCGTTGGAGAACATTACTAATTGGTATAATGTCCTTCTTTTTGACGAATATATTACCTTCCAAGAACATATCACGCAGTAGTGACAGTCACGCTTAGTGCTGACGAAATCAAGTTAGTAGACATTTTATCAGACGGACACCTTATTTTCATGTTGAAATAGAATAATCGGGAGTCAAACAGTTCGAGAAAGTTCCCACCTTCCTTGGGAGTCGAACGGCTAAGCTATAGCTGCAGCTGTCCTGCGATTCCGATAGTAGAGCAAGGTATTCCCGTAACAAATTCACTGAAAATTATTGGCAATAGACATATTAATTCCCATTATGTTTGCTAAAGCAGATCGTCAAGCCTTTGATGGACCATAGCTCCTGGAACAGTGTAAAACCATTTACCGAATGACTCCCCTTCCGAGAAGCTAATCCGCTGTATCGAGAGTATAACTGCGTGTTCAGAGAAAGAAATTATTATTCATTCCTGTGACAAACACCTTCGACTCAAGTATGAACTGGAAGATCGTGTGTCAAATCGTCCCAGAACGTTACCAACTTCTTTAAGAGTCGAACGTCTAAGTTAACAGCTTCACCTACTCCGTGATGCCAAGAGACAATCCAGGTAGTCCGCTTGTATACCCGCTGTACAGTATTGGCATTAGAAACGCAATTTCATGTTATAAATACTGAAGAATAGTGTGAAACCGATGTTGAACGTTCCCCATTGCTATATATTCAACCTAGATTCCGAAGGCGTTACTTTCGGAAGAGCCAACCTGCTGTATCGAGATTAGATCTTTTTGTCCAGAGGAGAAAATTAGTATACACTTTAGTCACGGGCACATTAATTTCATATATGAAATTGAAGATTGAGGGTCAAACTTTTTGGGAAAGTTACCACCTACATTGAGGGCCGAACGGCTAAGTCAATAGCTGCACGCAACCAGAGGTTTAGAGCCAAATTAGGTATCGCGGGAGTAAATCCGCTGAACAGTATTGGCAATTGACACCCTAATTCACGGTATGAATATTAATGTAAGGAATCAAACGGTCGGAGAACATTACCAATTCCAATAAAGTCATTCTGTTTACCGAATACTATCCTTAGGAGAAACTGACCCCATATAGCGAGTGCCTTGCTTAATGTTCACAGACGCAAACTGGTCGAAATTTTATAAGATGGACACGTTATTTTCATGAATGTGTAGCAAAATGGAGAGTCAAACCGTTCGAGAACGTTAACACCTTCCCTGAGAAACGAATGGCATGTCAGTGACTTCACCTATTCTTTGATTCCGTGATTAAATCCAGGTATTCCAGGAGTGCGTGCGCTGTACACAATTTGCAATAGACACCATAATTCACGGTTTGAATACCAAAGTGCAAAATCTAACCCCTCTAGAACATTACCCATTGGTATAATGTCAAAAGTTATACCGGAGAACATACCCTCCGGGACCTAACCCGCTGTATCGAGTGTATAACTTCGTGTTCAGAGATACAAAATTAGTATACATTGTAGTGACGCGCACTTTAATCACATGTATGCATGAAAAGATAGAGAGGTGAACCGTCCCGGAACATTATCATCCTTCTTGGTGAAATCGCACATATAAAACAATAGCTTCACCTATCCTGTGATTCCGAAAATCAATCCAGGTATTACGTGAGTGAATCCGCTGAACAGTTTTGTCACTGGACACCTTAATCCACGGTTTGAATGTCAAAGTAGAGCGCCAAACCGTTTTAGATCGTTACCAATTGATACAAAGTCAAACGTTTATTGAATGCGTTATCTTTCGAGACTCTCACCGGCTTCATCGAGAGTATAACTTCGCGTAGAGAGAAAGTAATTAGTGCCCGTTTACGAGACGAGCACCTTAACTTCATGTATGAATTAGAGGACCGAGGGTGAAACCGGTCGAGAACGTTGCCAGCTTCTGTGTGAGACGAACTGTAATGTCATCAGATTCACTTATCCTGCGATTCCGAGAGCCAAACTTGATAATCCGGGAGTAAATCGGCTGAACAGTATTGGCATTAGACACCTCACTTGACGGTGTGAATATTAAAGTAGAGCATCAAACCGTTTTAGAACGTTACCAATTGGTATGAACTCAAACGTTTACTGAAGGCGTTTATCATCCGCGAATCAGACTGGCCTCATCCAGAGTATAGCTCCGTGTTCGAAGAATCGAATTAGTGCCCGCGTCAGTGACGGGCAACTTATCTTCACGTCTGAATTAGAAGATAGAGCGCCAAACCGTTCGGAACCGTTACCACCTTCTTGGACATTCGAACGGCTGAGTCAATAGCTTCACCTGTCTTGTGATTCCGAGAGTCAAACCAAGTACCACGAAATTAAATGCACTGTACAATACTGGCTGTAGACACCTTACTTCACGGTATGAATATTAAAGCAGACCGTCATATTGTTGCAGAACGTTACCTATTGTTATAGAGTCAAACTTTCTACCGATCGCATTGCCTTCCAAGAAGCTGACCCGCTGTATCGAGGTTATTACTTCGTGCTGAGAGACGCAAATTGATACACATTTAAGTGACGGGCATCTTAATTTCATGTATGAATAGGATGATCTGGAGGCAAAGTTATTCAGAATGTTACTTCCTTCTTTCAGAGTCGAACGGCTAAGTCAATAGCTGCAGCTATCCTGTTTCCGAAAGTCAAACCAGGTACTCCGGGTGCAAATCCGATGTAAAAAATTGTAAGTAGATACCTTTATTTGCGGAGGTAATATTAAAATAGTGCGTCACACTGTGTTGGAACGTTACTGATTGCTATAATGCCAAACGACCTACCGAATGCCTAACCCTCCGAGAACCAGAGCCTCTTCAACGAGAGTATAACTTCGTTCCCAGAAAGAGAAATTGGTATTCACTTCAGTGACGGGCACCTTAACTTCGTGTATGAACTAGAATATCGAGGGTCAAACCGTTACAGAACGACACCAACTTCTTAGAGGGTCAAGCGGCTAAGACCATAGCTTCACATATCCTGTGATTACGTGAGTTAAACGGAGTAAATGCTCTAATTTGCTACCATGAACACTGATCAAGACACTTGCTGCAGCGGGTTGGGCTTCTCGGAAGGTATGGCCATCGGTAAAAAGTTTGACGTCATACGAATAGGTACCGTACAACAAAGACTTGACGTGCGAATTAATATTCGAACCGCAAATTAAGCTGTCTATTACGAATACTGACCAGCGGATTTACTCCTGGAATACCCGGTTTGTCTTTCGCAATCACAAGAAAAGTTGAAACTATTGACACAGCCGTTCGAGTCTAAAATTACGTGTAACATTCTGAAACGGTCTTATGCTCGACCTTATCATTCATACTTCAAATTAAAATGGACGTGGCTAAAATGTGTACTAATTTGTTTCTCAGAGCACGAAGGTATACTGTCGATACAGCGTGTTAGTTTTTCGGAGGGTGAGGTCTTCGTTAAGACGTTTGTCTCTATACCATCTCGTAACGCTCTCAAACGGTTTGACGTTCTACTTTAATATTCACACTTTGCACTGAGGTGTTCATTGGCAACACTGATCAGCGGATTTGTTCCCGTAATTCCTGCTTTGCTCTTGGAATCATAGGATAAGTGTAGGTATTGTCTCAGACGTTCGTCTCTAAAAGAAGGCGGTAACGTTGTCCAACGGTTTGACCCTTGATCTACTAACTCCAACATGAAATTAGGGTGCCAGTCACTAAAATGTGTACCTATTTGTTCCTCTGAAGACTATGTTATACTCTCGATACAACGCTATAGGCTTTCGGGGGGAAAGGTCTTCAGTAAAACGTTTGGCTTTATGTGAATTGGTATCGCTCTTAAACGGTTTGACGCTCTACTTCAATATTCAAATCATGACTTAAAGTGTGCATTGCCAATACTTTTTAGCGCATTTACTCCCGGAAAATCTCGTTCGACTTTCGGAATCACTGGCGATATGAAGTTATTGACTTACCCGTTCGAATCCCAAATATTGTGGCAACATTCTTGATAGGTTTGACCCTCGTTCACTTCCTTCATAATGAAATTAAGGTCAGCGTCATTAAGATGTTTACTAGTTTGATCCTCTGAAAACGAAATTATACTCTGGATACGGCGGATTAGCTTCTCCGGCGATATGGTATTCGGTAGGAGGAATGACATTATACCAACTTGTAATGTTCTCCGACGGTTAGATACCTCTACGTCAATATTCATACCGTGAATTAGGGTGTCAATTGCCTGTACTGTTGAGCGAATTTACTCCCGTATTGCCTGATGTGACTGTGATGTGATTGCCATGATGATATTATGGATCTAGGTATAAAGTTTGACCCTCTACCAATACCTAACCCTCTACAACGGTTTGACGACGCACATTGCCAATACTAATGCCAATACTGTTCAGCGGATTTACTCCCGGTGTACCTGGTTTGTCTCTCGGAATCACAGGATAGGTGGAGGTATAGAATTAGCTGTTCGTACAGCGAAGAGGGCAGTAACGATCACGAACTGCTTATCCCTCGATCTTATAATGCATGCAAGAAATTAAGGTGAACGTCTCCGAAGCGAGTACTAATTTCATTCGTTGAGCAGGAAGATATACTCTCGATACTGCGGGGCAGCTTCGTGGAAGGTAAGATCTTCGGTTAAAAGTTTGAATCTATACCAATAGGTAACGTGCTACAGGGGTTTTACTGCGTAATATAATATTTATCCTGTAAGATAGGGTGCCGAATGGCCACACTGACCACCAGAATAACTACCTGAATACCTGATTAGACTCTCGGAGTCACTGGATGGGCGAAGGTATTGACTTAGCCTTTCGTCTCTCACAGAAGGTGGTGACGTCCTAGAAAATGTCTACTATTTTGTATCCACGAAAACTAAGCAAGACATTCCCAACAGTGAGTTGGGCTTCATGGAAGGTACGGCCTTCGGTAAAATGATTGATTGTATACGAGTACGTGCCGTTCTACAACGTTTTGTCGCCCTACCATGATATTCAAACAGTGAATTAACGGTCCTATTGCCAATACTTATCACCGGATTTACTCCCGGAATACCTCGAAGTCACAGGATAGGTGAGGCTACTGACTTCGCCGTTCGAATCACAAACAAGGTGGTCACATTCCCCAACGGTTTGATACGAGATAATCCATTCCATACATGAAATTAATGTACCCGTCACTGAAACGTATACTATTGTCTTTTAATGAACACGAATATACTCTCGATACAGCGGGGTTGGTTCTCGGAAGGTATGGGTTTCGGTAAATGTTTTACTCTGTGCCAATATGTATCGTTCTACAACGGCTCGACCTCGGTACGTTCATATTGATTCAGTGAATTAATGTGTGTGTTGCCAATACTGTTCATCGTATTTACTAAATGGAACACATGGTTTGACTCGGGGATTCTCAGGATAGGTGAAGCTACTGATTTAGCCGTTTGTTTCGCACAGATGGTGGTACGTTCTCGACCGGTTTCACCCTCGATATTGATACTCGTACATGCAATTGAGGCGACCGTCACTTCTACATACAGTAATTTGTATCTCTGAACATATAGTTATACTCGCGATGCAGCGGGTTAGGTTCGCGGATATTATGGATCTAGGTATAAAGTTTGACCCTCTACCAATACCTAACCCTCTACAACGGTTTGACGCCGCACATTGCCAATACTAATGCCAATACTGTTCAGCGGATTTACTCCCGGTGTACCTGGTTTGTCTCTCGGAACCACAGGATATGTGAAGCTATCGAATTAGCAGTTCGACCCCCAAAGACAGTGGTAACGTTCCAAAACGGATTGACCCTGAATCTTCTAATTCATACATGAAGTTAATGCGCCCGGCACTAAAATGCATACTAATTTGCTTCCCTGAACACGAAAATGTAGTCTAGAAACAGCGAGTTAGATTCTCCGATACTAAGGCCTTCGGTAAAATGTTCGCCTATATAGCAATAGGGAACAATCTGCAACGTATGCACTCTAATATTCGAGCCGCAAGTTAATGTATCTATTGCAAATACTGTTCTGCGGATTTACTCCCGGAATACCAGGTATAACTCTCCGAATCACAGTATAGGTGAAGCAATTGTCATAGCCTTTCGAATCTCCAATAGGGTGGTAACGATCTCGAACTTTTTGGACACTCTATCTTCTTATTCATACCTGAAATGAAGGTGCACGACACTGGGATGTGTAGTAGTTTGTTTCCCTGAACACGTAGTCATACTCTCGATACAGCGGGTGCGGTTCGCGGAAAGTAATGCCCCTGGTATAAAGATTGATTCTGTACCAATTGGTAACCTTCGACAACGGTTTGACTCTGTACATTGCCAATGCTATTGCTAACACCGTTCTGCAGACTTACTCCCGGGATTCCTCGTTTGAATCTCGGTATCGCTGGATAGGTGTAGCTGATGACCTGGCCTTTCGACTCTCAAAGAAGGTAGTAACGTTCTCGAATGGCTTTACCGTCGTTCTTCTAACTCATACATGAAATTAAGGTGCCCGTCGCTAAAATTTAAATTAATTTGTTATTTTGTACACGATGTTATACTCCAGATACAACGGGTAAGGCTTTCGGCTGGTGATGCCAACAGTAAGACGATTGATTATATACCAATTGGTATAGGTATCAAAATTACTGACGCTCTACTTTAAACTCAAACAGGGAAATAAGGTGTGCATTGCGAGTGCTGAACAGTGCATTTAATTCCGTAATGCCTGGTTTGACACTAGGAATCACAGGAGAGGTGACTAGCCCTAGGACCGAGCCGTTCGACTCTCAAAGAGGGTGGTAACGCTCTCGAACGGTTTGACCCTCGCTCTTTTAATGCGTGCATTAAATTATAATGCTCGTTACTAAAATGTATACTCGTTCCTACTGCTGAACATGGTGTTATAGTCCCAATACAGCGGGTCCGTTTTTTGGAGGGTATGGCATTCTGTAAGATGTTTAACCATACACGAATAGGTAATGCTCCAAAACGGCTTGACGGCCTGCTTTAATATTCAAACCGTAAATTAAGCTGTCTACTGCCCATAGTGTTGAGCGGATTTACTTCCGGAGTACCTAATTTGACTCCAGCAATCTTGGAATAGGTGAAGCTATCGACTTGGCCGTTCTCCTCTCTAAGAAGGTGGTAACGTCCTTGAACGGTTTGACACATCGATCATCTTATTCGTACAGGAAGATAAGGTGCCCGTCACTAAAATGTATACAAACTTCTTCCTCGGAACACCAAGTTATATTCTGGACATAATGCGATAGGTTTCGGAGGGTAAGGGATTGAGTAAAACGTTTGGCTTTATTCAAATTGGTAACGTTCTGAAACGAATTGGATCTGTACTTTAATATTTATACTGTGAAATGGGGTATCTAATGCCATACTGTGCAGCGGATTTTCTCACAGAGTACCATGTTTGACTCCAGGATTATCTGTGCGACTCTCAAGGAGGTTAGTAACGCTGTCCAACTGTTTGACACTCGATCTTCTAATTCATAAAAGAAATTAAGGTGCCCGTCACTAAAATGTGTACTAATTTGTTTCACTCAACACAAAATTATAGTCTTGCTAAAGCCGGTGCGGACCGCCGAAGCACATTCTCTCCCGGAATACCTGGTTTGCCTCTCGGAAAGGCTGGATGGTTGTAGCTATTGACTCCGCCGTTCGAATCTCAAAGAAGGTGGTAGCGTTCCCGAACTGTTTTACTGCCTATGTTTCTCCCCGCAGAGGCTGCGGGAGGCCTTCTGGTCCCATTGCAGTATGGGTATGACGAACCCACGGTGCTCGAGTCGGCCCAACGAAGGCCGAGCTGAGCAAACACAACATTCAGGAAGGAAGGTGTCCTTACGAGGGGTATTACCGGTAAGGCCCAGCATACACTGATACCTCAGGAACCGGTTTGAGCCCTGGGGCAGGCGGGCCTCGCCCCCCCCCCCNGGTAAGCCCATATCGCGGGTCAGGGGACCCCGTCTTCGGACGGGTTAGATCCTCCACGGGTGAGCTGCGCGAGATCAGCTCTGGCACTGGCCTGCAGAGTCAGTAGGGATATAGAAATGTCCCAGCCTACCCAAGGTTGGCGCGTAGGGCCTGCAGTCTGCGAGCTAACTGGTAGGTGCGTGGTAAGGTGCGCCATGCACCTCGCTGATTGGGCGTATCTCAATCCTGCGACCATGGGGGCCATGTGGATGAGCCATAGTGCAGGTGCCGCACGTTAAATCTCGGACACACATTGTCTATGTTTCCATTCATACATGAATATACGGCTTTCGTCAGCTAAAATGTCTACTAATTTGTATGCGTGAACACTAGGGAACAAACTTGGTACAGCGGGATAACTTCTCGGACGGTAAGGCCTTCGGTTAAAAGTGTGACTCAATACGAATAGGTATCGTTCTGCAATGGCTTGATGATTTACGCTAATTTACGAACCGTCAGTCAAGATGTCTGGGGCCAAAACAGATCCGCGGATTTACTCCCGGAATACCAGGTTTGACACTCGGACACATGGGAAAGGTGAAGCAATTGGCATAGTTTTCGATTCATAAAGGAGGTGGTAACGTTCTCCAATTGTTCAACACTCGATCTGCTTATTCATACAAGAAGTAAACGTGCCTGTCACTAAAACGTGTAATAATTTGCTTCCCCGAAATCTAAGTGATACCCTCGATACAGCTGGTTACCTTCACGGAAGGAAAGGCCTTCAGTCAAAGGTTTTTGCTATATATCAATAAGTATCTTTCAACAACGGATTTACGCTCGACTTTAATATTATAGGCGCGAATAAAGGTGTTCAGTGCCAATTTAGTACAGCGGCTATACTCAAGGAATATCTGGTTGGCCTCTCAGAATTACAGGACCGGTGACGCTATTGCCCTAGCCATGCTACTGTCAAAAGTTGTGGTAAAACTCTCGGACGGTTTGGCGCGTTGATCTTCCTATTGATACATGCATTTAATGTGTCCGTCTGCTGAAGAGTCTACTAATTTGATTCCTTGAACACTAATCAAGATATTTGCTGCCGAGGGTAACGTTCTCGGAGTGTAAGGTATTCTGTATGACGGATTACATATTACGAACTGGTAATGTTCTTCGACAGATTGGCTCCCTTCTGTAATATTCATAGCGTTAATTAATGTGTTTATTGCCAATACTCTTCAGCGGATTTACAAACTGTTACCTGACTTCACTTCCGGAATCATAGAATAGGTGAAGCTATTGACTTTGCTGTGCGACTCAAAAAATGGTGGTAACTTTCTCAGACCGTATCACGCTTGATCTTCCAATTCATAATGAAATTAAGGTCTCCATCACTAAAATGTCTACCAATTTATGCCTCTGAACACGATGTTATACCCACGATACCGCGCGTTTGCTTCTCCGTAGGTAAGGTCTTCGGCAAAAGGTATGACATTATATCAATTGGTAAGGTTCTCAAACGGTTTCACGCTCTACCTCAAAACTCAAACCGTAAAGTAAGCTGTATATTTCCAATAGTGATCACCAGGAATATCTGGTTTGACTCTGAGTGTCCCCAGGTCTGTGAAGCTATTGCTTTATCTTTGCGACACTCAAGTAGGTTAGTAACGCTGTCCAATGGTTTGACACTCGATCTTCTAATTCATAGTAACGCTGTCCAATGGTTTGACACTCGATCTTCTAATTCATAAAAGAAATTATGGTGCCCGTCACTAAAATGTGTACTTAATTGATTCACTCAACACTAAATTATACTCTTGCTGAAGCATGTGCGGTTCGCTGAAGCCGACTCCAGGAATACGTGGTCTGTCCCGTGGAATCACGGGATAGGTGTAGCTATTAACTTACGTGTTCAAATGTCAGGGAGGGTGGTATCGATCTCGAACTGCTTGACACTCGATTTTCTAATTCATACATGAAGTTAGGATGCGCGTCAGTAAATGTATACATGTTTGTACCTTTGAACGTGGCGTTATACTCTCGACACAGCGGGTTTTGTTTTTCGGGGGATATGGCATTCGGTAGGAAGTTTGTCCCCACACCTATAGGTAGTGTCCTCTACGTTTGACTCTCTACTTTAATATTCGTGCCGCGAAATAAGGTGTCAATTGCCAATACTCTCAGTGGATTTACTCCTGGGATACCAGGCTTGACTCTAGGAATCACAAGGGTAAGTGAAGTTATTGACACAGCTGTTCGATTCTTCTAGAAGCATTCAGTACACAAGTCTTCTCTGAACACAAAGTTATATTCTCGATACCGATAGTTTGGTTCACGGAATGTAAGTTATTCTCTAAAAGATATGACTTTATAACGTTTGGTAATGTTCACGGATGGCTTGTCTCCCTACTTTAATGTTCAAACCGTGAATTAAGGTGTCGATATCCAATACTGTTCAGCGAATATACTCCCGGAATAACTTGTGTGCCTCTGGGAATCATAGGATACGTGAATATACTGCCCCAGCTATGCTACTCGCAAAAAAGTTGGTAACTTTGCTAGAAGGCTTTGCCCTCGATTGTCATATTCATACCTGAAATTAAGATGCATGTCACTATAATGTATACTAATTTGCTACGCCGGACACGAAGTTATATTCTCTATACAACGGGATATATCATCCGGACGTAAGGCCTTCGGTATAAAGTTAGACAGTATACCACTAGGTAACGTTCCATAACGGTTAGGCACTGTACCATAATATATATGCGGTGAAATAAGTTATTTTGCCAATACTGCCCAGCGTATTTACTCCCGAAATAACTAATTTTGCTCTCGCAATCACAGTATAGGTGACGCTATTGACATAACCGTTCGACTCTCAAAGAAGCTAGTAACGCTCTCAAACTGTTTGACTCGCGATCTTCTTATGTATACATGAAAATAATGTGCCCGCCTGCTAAAATGTGTACTGATGAGATCACGTGAAAACTGAGCAAAAACAATCGCTACAGCTGATTGGTTTCTTGGTGACTCTGGCAATGGGTAAAAAGTATGTCTTTATCCAATTGGTAGCGTTTTCCGATGATTTGACTTTCAACATTGATATTTCTGCCGCTATTGAAGGTGCGTATTATCAATACTGCTCAGAAGATTTAATGCCGGTATACCTGGATTTACTCTTGGTATCACAGGATACGTGAAGCTATTGGCTTAGCTGTGAGACTCTCGGGAAGGGTAGTAACGTTCTCCAACTGTTTGACTCTCGATTTTACTACTCAGACGTGATAATAAGGTGACCCTCTGCCGAAATATCTACTGATTTGTTTTTGCGTGAATAGTTAGCAAGACACTGCCTACAGTGTGCTTCGTTCTCGGAGAGCAAGGTATTGGGTATAAAAAATGACTATATACAAATTGATAGTGTTCACCGGCAGTTTGAATCTCCGCCTTAATACTCATAACGGGAATTAAGGTGTCCACTGTCTACACTAGACAGCCGATTGACTTACGGAATACCTGGTTTGACTATCGGTATCACAGGGCAGATGGAGCTATTGACTTAGCCGTTCGTCTCGCAGAGAAGGTGCAACGTTACAGAGAGGTATCACCTTCGATCATCTAAATCATACATGATGTTAAGGTGTCCGTCAATGAAATGAATACCATCTTCCTTCTCTGATCATTTAGGTATACTCTCGATGAAGCCGGTGAGATTCGCGGAAGGTAAGGCCTCCGGTAATACATTTGATTTTATACCAATTTGTAACGCTCTCAAAAGGCTTGACGCACAACTTTAATATTTACACCGTGATATAGCGTGTCCAATGCCAGTACTGTACAGCAGATTTACTCCGGTATACCTCATTTGACGGTCGGAATCATAGGATAGGTGATGCTATTGGCGAAGCCGATCGTTCCTCAAAGGAGGTGGCAACGTTCTCGAACGGTTTGACTCCCGATCTTCTAATTAATGTATGAAGTTAAGGTGCCCGTCATTAAAATCTGTTGTAATTTGTTCCCCTGAACACGATGTCATGCTCTCGATACAAGGAGCTATCATCTCGGAATGTAAGGCCTTCGGGAAAGAGTTTGTATCTATACCAATAGGTAACCTTCTACAGAGTTATGACGGTCTCCTTTATTATTCGTAGCGTGAATTTAGGTGTCTATTGCCAATACTGCACAGCGGATTTACTCCCGGTATACCCGATTTGACTCTCCGAACCACAGGATAGGTGAAGCTATTGGCTTAGCCTTTCGACTCTCAGGGAGGATGGTAACTTTCACGAACGGTTTGACGCCCGATCTTCTGATTCTTACTCGAAATTAAGGTGACCGTCACTAAAATGCATTGTAATTTCCTTCTCTAATCAGGAAGTCATACCCACGATACTGCAGGTTATCTTCTCGGAATGTAAGACCTTCGGTAAAAGGAATGAATCAATACGAATAGGTATCATTCAATAACGGTTTGACGGTCCGCCTTAATATACATACCTTGAACTATGGTGTCTATTGCCTAACACCATACGGGCGTTTTGTCCCGACGTTCCTCGTTTGATTCTCTGAATCACAGAATAGGTACAGCTATTGAGTTAGACGTTCGTCTCTCACAGCAGATGGTAACGTTCTCGAGCTACTTGTCCCTTGATCTTCTAATTCAAGCACGAAATTAAGATCCTCGTCACAAAATTGTGTACTAGTTCGTACCTCTGATCGCGGTGTTATAGTCCCGGTATAGCGTGTCTGATTTTCGGAGGGTAAGGCATTCTGTAAGACATTTGACCATACACGAACAGCTAATGTTCCACAACGGTTCCACGGCCTTTTTGGACGCAGGGGGAATCCTTCAACGATGTTCTGTCCCCCTGAGGGGGAGGCTGAGCGTCTGCGGGATTCCTACTTGGTAAACCGCCTTCGCAATGATGGTGTTGACATTCTGAAGCGGTTTGACACCTCATCGTCCAATTCATGCATGAAATTAAAGTGCCCCTCGGCTAAAATATCTACTAATTGGTTCCCGTGAGTACTAAGCATGACACTCGCTACAGCGGGTTAGGTTCTAGGAAGATAATGAATGCGGAAGAAGGTATGACTCTATACCAATTGGTAATGTCCCCCGACGGACTGGCATTCTACTGTGATGTCCATACAGTGAGTTAAGATTGTCACTACCCTTCAGCGCACTTACTCCTTGAATACCAGGCTTCATTATCGGAATCACAGAAGGAGAAGCTATTGACTTTGATACGGGGCTTTCAAAGAAGGTGGAATCATTCTGCAACGGTTTGGCCTGTCGACTTTGCTATTCATACATGGAACAAAGCTGAAAAGTCTGACCCTCGATCTACTAATACATGATTGAACGTATGGTGCCGTCACTGAAATGATGACTAATTTCTTTCTCTGAGCACGAAGTTATACTGTCGAAACTACGTGTTTTCTTCTCCGATGGTAAGGCCATCGGTACAGTGTTTGACCTTATACCAGTTGGTATCGCTCTCAAACGGTTTGTCTCTTCACTTTAACATTAAATCCGAGAATGTTCAGCGAATTTACACCCGGAATACCTGATATGGCTCTCGGAAACACATGATACGTGAATCTATTGACTTAGCTGTTCGAATCTCAAAGAATATGGCCACTGCCTCGAACGGTTTGACCCTCGATCTTCTAATTCATATACGTATTGATGGTGACGTCCCCAAATTCTACACTAATGTGTTTCCCTAAACACGTAACTATACGGTCGAATCGGCGGGTTAGCTTCTCGAGCGGTATGAAATTCGGTAAAATGTTTGACTTTATAGCAATTAGAAACGTCCTCACAATGGTATGACGCCTCATTTTAATATTCACTACACGAACTAAGGTATCTATTGGGACCACTGTTCATCGGATTGACTCCAGGAGTACCTGGTTTGACTCTCGGAATGCCTGAATACATGAAGCTATAGACTTAGAAGTTCGAATATCAATGTTGGTGGTTACGTTCACAAACGGTTCGACGCTCTACTTTAATATTCAAACCGTGATGTAGGGTGTCTGTTCCCAATACCGTTCAGCGGATTTACTCCCGGAATATTTGGTTTGACTTTCGCAATCACACGATAGGTGAAGCTGCTGACTTAGCCGATCATATCTGGAAGTGGGTCGTAACGTTCTCGTACTGTTTGACCCTCGATCTTCTGATTCATACCGGAAATTACGGTGCCTGTCATTAAAATGTATACCAATTCGACTCAATGAACATCATGTTATGCTCCCGATACAGCGGGTTAGCTTCTCGAAGTTAGGGCTTCAGTGAAGAGTTTGACTCTGTAGCAATAAGGAACATTCAACAACGGTTTGGATCTGTAGATTAACCCATTCGCTTCGGATGTTTAATCCGCCGTGGTACTATTTCTGAACGTTCGCGCACGCCGCGAAGACGCACTATATGCATTTGAATGCCGCATGTATGGGATGACGACCCAGAAGTCGTCGCGTGGCCACCGCCTATAAGCGGCGCTCGTACCCATAGATCATAATGTGCGCGCCGCTTATAAGCGGCGCTCGAAGCAAAAGGGTTAATGTTCATACCGTGAATGAATGTGTCTACTGCCAATACCGTTCAGCGGATTTACTCCAGATTACCGGGCTCCGATAGACGAACCAGGTATACCGGGAGTAAAGCCGCTGATCCGAATTGGCAATTGACACATTAATTTAGAGTTTTAATATTACAGTACAGCGACAAGCTTTGAGAACGTTTGAGAACGTTACCAATTGGCATCACATCACATTCTTTGCAGGATACAAAACCCTCAGAGAACATAAGCCGCTATACCGTGGTTATAACTTCGCGTTCAGAGAAACAAATCATTATTCATTTTAGTGACGGACACCTTAAATTCATGTATGTGTAAGTAGATCGAGAATCAAACCATTCGAGAACGCTTCCACCTTCTGTGCGTATTGAACTACTAAGTCAACAGCTTCACCTATTCAGTGAATCTGAGAGTCAACCCGGGAAATCCGAGATTGAGCCCGCTGAAGAGTATTGGCAATAGACACCTGAATTCACGGTACGGATATTATAGTACAGTATCAAACGGTTTTAGTTCGTTACCAATTGGTATAGAGCCAAACATATTACCGAAGGCCTTACCTTCGTAGAACCTGTCCCGCTGTACGGAGATTGTGACTTCCTCTACACAGAAACAAATTATTATACAATTTAGTGACGGGAAATTTAATGCCGTGTATTAATTAGAAGATCGAGTGTCAAACCTCTCGAGAACGTTGCCACCTTCTGTGAGAGCCGATCGCGTAAGTCAACAGCTTCACCTATAGTGCGATTCTGAATGTCAAAACAGGTATTCCGGGAGCAAATCCGCTTTACAATATCGGCTTTATACACCATACCTCCTAGTTTAAATCATGTGCAGATGAAAACCGTTGTAGAACATTACGAATTGGCTTAGAGCCTACTGAAGGCCTTACCTTCCGAGAACCCATTCCGCTGTAGCTATTGGCTTGCATAGTATTCACCGGAACAAATTAGTAGACATTTTGGCAGACGGACACCATATTTTCATGTATGGACAGAACGATTGAGGGTCAGACGTTTCTACAATGCTACCATCATCTTCGAGAGTCCAACTGCTAAGTCAGTCGATACGCCTATCCTGTCATTCCGTAGTTCTGACCATGTATTCCGGGAGTGAATCCACAGTGTGGTATTACCATTGAACACGTTAATTTAAGGTATTAATAATAAAGTGGAATGTCAAGGAATGTCAAATATTAGTTGAACATAACCTATTGGTATAGCGTCTAACTTTTTACCGCAGACATTACCCTACGATACCCTAACCTGCTGTATCGATAATCTAAGTTCGTGTTCAGCAAAACAATCTATTATACCTTTTAGAAACGTACACCTTCATTTCATGTATTAATAAAAAGATCGATAGGCATTATGTGGCAGAACGTTACCACTTTCTGTGAGATTCGCACAGCTAAGTCAATAGCTTCACCTATCCCGTGATTCTGAGATACGAACCAGTTATCCCAGGAGTGCATTCGCTATTCAGTATCGGCAATAGACACCTTAATTTAAGTCACGACTATTAAAGTAGGGAGCCAAACCGTTGGAGATCACAACCAGATGGTAGAAAGTCAATAATTTACCGGAGACCTTACCTAGCTAAGTCAATAGCTTCACATATCCTGTGGTTTTGAGAGTCAGACTAGGTATTCCGGAAGTAAATTCGCTGATCAATATTGGCAATAGATGCCTCAATTCGCCGAGTAAGTATTAAAATATTGCGTAAAACCGTGTGAGAACGTTACTAATTGCTATAAGGTCAAGCGTCTTACCGAAGGCCGTACCTTCCGCGAACCTCACCGGTTTCCTCGAGAGTTCAACTTCGTGTTCAGAATATCAAGTTTGTAAACATTTTAATGACGAGAACCTTAGCTTCATGTATGAGTTGGTAGATCGAAGGTCAATACTTCTTAGAACGATACCACCTGCAATGGGAGACTATCGCCTTCGTCAGCAGATGCAACTATCACGCAGTCCCGATGGCCAGGCCAGGTATCCCAGATGTTAATCCACAATACAGTATTACTAATAGACACGTTCATGGACGGTATGAATATTAGAGTATAGCGTCTAACCTTTACAGAACATTACCTACTGTTACAGTGTCAAACTTTTTCGCAAGGCCTTAGCTTCCGAGAACCAATCCCGCTGCATCGAGGGCATAACTACGTGTTTATACAAGAAAATTTGGATTCATTTTAGTGACAGGCACGTTTATTTCAGGTATGAATACCGATTTCGAGGCAACCTGGTCCAGATCGTTACCACCATCTTTGGCAGTCGCACAGCTCAGTCAATACCTTCACCTACCCTGTAATTCCGAGAGTCAAGCCAGGTTCTCGGTAGTGAATCCGCTGAACAGTACTGGCAATGATCACCATCATTCACGGTTTCAATATAGTTGTAGAATGTCATTTCATCGGAGATGATTACTATTTCTAATAAAGGCCTTCTTTTTACCGAATACATTACCTTCATCGAACGTATCCCGCTGTAGTCATGCTTAGTGCTCACGGAAACTAATTAGTAGGCATTTTAGCGGACGGACACCACATTTTTGTGTATAAATATCAATATAGAGAGTCAAAGCGATCGAGAACGTTGCAACCTTCCTTTAGCGTCGCACAGCTAATTCAATAGCATCACATATCCGGTGATTCCGAACGTTAATCCAGTAAATCTTGGGAGTAAATCCGCTGAACAGTATTGGGAATTGACAATTTAATTCACGGTTTTAATATTAAAGTAACGAGTCTAACCGTCGGGGAAAATTACCTGTTCGTATAAGGTCATTCTTCTTACCGAATACCTTACATTAGGAGAACCTAACCCGCTGTATCGAGTGTCTTACTTATTGTTCACGGAAACAAATTGGTAGACATTTTTGCAGTCCAACCGGACATTTTCATGTATAAATATCGAAATCGATTGTCAAACCGTTAGAGTACAATGCCAGTCTCTTTGAGAGTCGAACGGCTTTGTCAATAGCTTCACCTATCCTGTGGTGTCGAGAGTCACACCAGGTATTCCAGTAGAAAATCTGCTGAACAGAACAGGAAATAGACACCATAATTCACGGTATGAATATTAAAGTAGATCGTCAAACCGTTTAAGAACGGTACCAGTTGGCATATGATCATACACTTTAACGCGTACCTTACCTTCCGAGATCATAAACCGTAGTATCGTGGGAATAGCATCGTGTTCAGAGGATCAAATTAGTAAACGTTTTAGTGACGCGCACCTTAATGTCATGTATGAATAGGAAGATCAGTTGTCACACCTTGTGAGAACGTAATCACGGTTTTTCAGATTCGCACACCTACCTCAATAGCATCACCCATCCTGTGATTCCGAGAGTCAAACAAGGGATTCCTGGTGTAAATTCACTGAACTGTATTGGCAATAGATACCATAATTTATGGATTGAATATTACTGAACAGGGTCAAACCGATGTAGAATGATACCTACTGCTATGGAGTCAAACTTTTTACCGAAGGCCTTACTTTCCGGGAAGCTAACCCACTGTATCGAGAGTATAATATCGTGTTCAGGGAAGCAAATTCATATTCACGTTAGTGACGGGCACCTTCGTTTCATACACGATTTAGTAGATCGAGGGTCAATCCGTTCGTGAACGTTACCACCTTCTTTGAGACTCAAACTGCTAAGTCAATAGCTTCACCTATCCTGAGATTCCGAGAGTCACAACAGGTATTTCGGTAGTAAACCCGCTGAACACATATGGTAATAGACACCTTTCTTCAGGGTTTGAATATTGAAATAGAGCACCAAACCGTTTGAGATCGTTACCAATTGCCATAAAGTCAAACAGTTGAACGAAGAACATACACACCGGAAAATTAACCCGCTGCAACGAGAGTAAAACTTCGTGTTCAAAGTATCAAATGTGTATGCATTTTAATGACCGGACCTTAATTTCATTATGAATAATAACGCCGAGGGTCAAACCGTTAGAGAATGTTACCATCTCCCTTGAGATATGAACGGTTATGTCAATAGCATTACGAATCCTGTGATTCCAAAGTAAATCGACATATGCCGGGAGTAAAAGCGCCGTTCAGAATGAGCAAAAGATACCTTAATTCGCGTTGTGAATTTTAAAATAGTGCGTCACATCTTGCGAGAGCGATACCAATTGCTACAAGGTCAAACGTTTTACCGAATGCATTACCGTCCGCGAAGTTAGCGCGCCGTATCGAGAGTATAGCTACGTGTTGAGGGAAATACATTAGTATACAATTTTGTGTCGGCACCTTAATTTCATGTATGGTTGAGAATATCGAGGTGCAAACCGTTCCGGGTCGTTACGACCTTTTATGAGTATGGTACACCTAGGACAATAGCTTCACCTGTGCAACTGATTCCGAGAGTCACACCAGGTATATCAGGAGTAAATACGCTGTATACTGTTGGCAATGGACACCTTAATTCCCGATTTGAATATTAAAGTAGGACGTGAGCCCGTTTGAGAACGTTACCACATAGTGTAGAGTGAAACGTTTTACCAAAAACCTTAACCTGCGTGACCCTAATCCGCTGTCTCGACTGTATAAATTCGTGATCAGAGATACAAAATAGTGTACAGTTCAGCAACGGTCACCTTAGTTTCATGTATGAATTAGAAGATCTGGTATCAAACCATTCGAGAACGTTAACGTCTTGTTTGGGAGTTGAACGTCTGAGACAATAGCTTCAGCTACTCTGTTATTTCGCAGAATAAAACCTGGTATTCGAGGAGTAAATCCGCCGTGCAGTATTGGCACTAGTAACCTTAATTCACGGATTGATAATTAAAGTAGAACGCCAATCTGCTTGTGTGCGTCACCAATTGGTATAAAGTTAAACGTTTTACTGAAGACCATGCCCTCGGAGGACCTATCCCGCTGTATCGAGTGTATATCATGGGGTTCAGAGGAGAAATTAGTATACATTTTAGTGACGGGCATCAATATTTCATGGTTGAATTAGAAAATCGAGGGTCAAACCTTTCGGGAACATTTCTACCTTCATTGAGGATCGATCGGCTAAGTCAGTAGCTTCACCTATCCTGCGATTCCGAAAGTCGAACTAGGTATGCCGCTAGTAAATCCGCGGAACAGTTTTGGCCCTAGACACTATAATTGATGGATTCAATATAAAAGTAGAGAATCGAAAATTATGAGAACGTTACCAATTGGTGTGAAGACATTCTTTTTACCGAATACATAACCCTTCGGTAACCTAACCCGTTGCATCGAGAGTATGACTTCGTGTTCAGAGAAAGAAGTTAGTATTCATTTCAGTAACGGACACCTTAACATCATGTATGAGTGAGAAGATCGAGGGTCAAATTGCTCGAGAACGTTGCCACCATCTGTGAGATTCGATTGGGTAAGTCAGTAGCTCAACCTATCCTGTGATTCTGGGAGACAAATCAAAGGTAATCCGGAAGTAAATCCCCTGTGCAGTATTGGCAATAGACACCTTTAAACACGGATTGAATATTAAAGTAGACCCTCAAACCGGTGTAGATCGTTACCAGTTACTATATAGTCAACCGTCTTACCGAAGACCATATCCCTCGATTAACAAACCGCCTGTATCGAGAGTATAACTTCGAGNCCGAAAGACTAGGCCGCTGTATTGAGAATATAACGTCGTGTTCAGAGAATGAAGTTAAACAGTATTGGCAACGGACTCTTTAATACACGGCTTGAATATTGCAGGAGACCGACAAGCCGATGTAGACTGTTACCAATTGCTACAATGTCAAACATATTACCGAAGACCTTATCCCCCGAAAAACTAACCGCCTATATCGAGAGTATAACTTCGTGTTCAGAGAATGAAGTTAGCCACCATTTCAGTGACGAGCACCTGAACTTCTTGTACGAATTAGAAGATCGAGCGTCATGTAGATCGGTAATGATACTACCATCTTTGAAATTCGAACGGCTAAGTCGACAGCTTCACCTATCCAGTGATACGGAGAGTCAAACCAGGTATTCCCGGAGTAAAGACGATGTATATTATAGGCAGTTGATGCCTTATTTCCCGGATTGAATATTAAATTAATGAGTCAAACCGATGTGGATCGTTACATATTGGTACGAAGACATCCTTTTTCCCGAACGCCTTACCTCCCGAGTAGATAATCCACTGTATCGAGGGTACAACTTCGTGTTCAGAGAAGCAAATCAGTACACATTTTAGTGGCGGTCACCTTAATTTGATGCATGAATTAAAATATCGAGGGTCAAAGCATTCGAGAATGTTACCACTTACTTTGAGAATAGAACGGCCATGTCAATAGCATCACCAATCCAATGTTTCCGAGAGTCAAATCAGGTTTTCCGCGTGTCAATCTGCGGTTCAGTGTGGGCATCAGGCACCCTATTTCGCGGTATAAGTATTAATACAGTCATATCATTGTATCACGTTACTTAATGATATAGAGTCAAACATCTCACAGAAGGCCATACATTCGAGAAGCTAACACGCCATGTCGAGAGTATAACTTCAAGGTCAGAGGAGCAAATTAGTATACATTTTATAGACTTCCACCTTAATTTCATCTACGAATTAGAATTTCGAGGATGAAACTGCTCGAGAACGTTACCACATTCTGTAAGAGACGAACGGCTAAGTCAATAGCTTCACCCATTCTTTGATTCGGAGAGACAAACCAGGTATTCCGGGAGTAAATTCCCTTGAATAATATTGGCAATTCACACCTTAATTCGCGGTTTGAATACTAAAAGTGAACGTCAGACCGATTGAAAACGTTTCATACTGGTATAGCGTAAAACTTTTCACGAAGGCCTTAGCTTCCTAAATCCTACGCCGCTGTAGATGGTACCTTGTTTAGTGTTCATGGACACAAATTAGTAGACATTTTAACGAACGGAGATCTTAGTTTTATGTACGACTAGCTAAATCGAAATTCAAACCGTATAGATCGTTACCATCATCTTTCAGATCCGATCGGCTAAGGGCTAAGTCAGTATCGTCACCAATCCAGTGATTCCGAGAGTCAAACAAGGAATACTGGGGGTAAGTCCGCTGCACCGTATGACATTAAATACCCTATTTCGCAGTACCGATAATAAAGTAGATAGTCAAACCGTGGGTGAACGTTACGTACAGTTATAGAGTCACACTTTTTAAAGGAGGCCTTAGCTTACGGGAAGCTGTATCCGGGGTACTTCTTCGTGTTCATGGAAGCAAATTAATATTCCTGTTATTGTCGGGCACCTCAATTTCAGGTATGAATTAGAAGATCGAGACTCAAACTTTTAGAGAACGTTACCACCTTCTTCGGGAGTGTAATGGCTACGTCCATAGCTTCGCGGATCTTATGGAACCGCGAATCAAGCACTGTAATCCGGGAACAAAGCAGCTGTAGAGTATTGGCATTAGGCACCTTACTGCACGGTATAAATATTAAAGTACAGAGCCAATACGCTTGAGAACGTTGCCAATTGGAATATAGTCAGACGTTTTACTGAATCCTTTACACTCCGAAGCCCATCGCATTACATCGATAGTATATCTTGGTGTTCAGAGGAAGAAATTGTTCCTCATTTTTGTAGACGAGCACCATAACATCATGCATGAATTAGAAGATTGAGGGCCAAACCGTTCCAGAACGTTACCACCATCTGTGTGAAACGAACGGCCAGGTCGATAGATTCACCCATTCCAAGATTCCAAGAGTCAAATGATGTATTCCGGGAGAAAATCTGTTGTACAGTATCGGCAATAAACACCTTATTTCACGGGTTGTACATTAAAGTTAGAGCGTTAAACCGTTCTAGAGTGTTACCAATTGGTATAAAGTCAAGCGTTTTATAGAAGGCCTTACCTTCCGCGAACATCACCCGCTTCATCGAGAAAGTAATTTTGTGTTCAGAGAAACAAACTAGTAAACATTTTAGTAACGGCCACATAAATTTCATTATGAATGAGAAGATCGAGGGTCAAACCGTTCGAGAAATTTGCCACCTTCTTTCAAAGTCGCACAGCTTAGTCACTAGCTTCACTTACCCCGTGATTTCGGGAGTCAATCCAGTATTCCAGGATTAAAGCCTCTGAACAGCATAGGCAATAGACACCATAATTCGCGTTGTGAAAATTATGGTATAGATTCATACTGTCGGGAAACAATAACAATTGGAATAAAGTCATTCTTTATACCGAACACACTACCTTCCGAGAAACAAATGAGCTGTCTGGAGTATGAGGCTTACTCTTCACGCTAAAACATTTTGACAGATGGACTCCTCATTTTCATGTTTGAGTAGCAAAATCGAGAGTCAAACCGTGGGAGAACGTTACCACCTTTCTTGGGAGTCGCACAGCTATGTCTATAGCTTCGCCTATCCTGTGATTCCGACTGTAGAACCAGGTATACCGGGAGTAAATCCGCGGTAAAGTATTGGCATCGGACACCCTATTTCACGGTATAGATACAAAACAACAGAGTCAAACCGCTGTAGAACGTTACCATCTTCTTTCAGAGTCAAAGGGCTGAGTCAACGGCATCGTCCAAGGTTGTGATTCCAAGCGATAAGCCTGGTGTTCCAGGAGTAAATCCGCTGAGCAGTATTGGCAACAGAATACTGGCATGAATACTAAAGTAGAGAGTTAAACTGTTTCAGAGTATTAACAATTGGTATAAAATCAAACGATACGCTGAGGACCGATCACTCAGATAGCCAAACTCACTGTACCGAGGGTATAACATAGTGTTGAGAGGAACAAATTAATGAACATTTTAGCGGCGCTCACCTTAATATCAAGTTCGAATAGGACGATCAGGATTCATACGATGTAATAACGTTTCCACGCTTCTTGAGAGTCGCACAAGTACGTGAATGGCATCACCCATCCTGTGATTCGGAGAGTCAAACAAGGTATTCCTTGTGTAAATCCGCTGAACAGTAATGGCAATAGGTACCTTAACATATGGCCCGAATATTAATGAACAGGGTCAAACCGATGTACAACGATTCCAATTGCTATAGAGTCAAACTTTTTACCGAAGGCCTTACCTTCCGGGAACATCAACCGCTGCGTCCAGAATAATACTTCGTGTTCAGGGGTACGAACTAGTATACATCTTAGTGACGAGCACCTTAAATTGATGCAAGAATTTGACGGTCCAGAGCCAAAACGATCGAGAACGTTACCACCTGCTTTGAGTGTCGATCGGCTAGGTCAATAGCTTCACCTATCCATTGATACTGAAAGTCATATCAGGTAATACGGTAGTACATCCGCTGAGCTGTATTGGCATTGAACACCATAATGCACGGTATGAAAATTAAAGTAAAGCGGCAGAGCGTAGGAGACCTTTACAAATTGGTATGACGACAAACTTCGTATTGGACACCTTACTTTCCACGTGCCAAACCCGCAGTATCGAGGTATTGCTACGTGTTCGTAGAAGACAATTTGTATTCGTTTTAGTGATGGGCAACCTTATTTCATATATGAATATGAAAACCGTTCGAGATCAATACCAACTTTTGTGAGTGCCGAATGGCTCCGTCAGTAGCTTCTCTTACGCTGTGGTTCCGAATGTCAAAGCGGGTAAGCTGGGGTTAAATACGCTAAACGGTATTTGGCAATAGACACCATAATTCACTGTTTGTATACTAAATTAGAATGTCTATTCATCTGAGACGGTTTCCAATTGGTATAAAGTCTTACTCTTCTTCGCATACCTTACCTTCCTAGAACGTAAGGCGCAGTATCGTGGGTATAGTATCCCGTTCACGGCAACAAATGTGTATACATTTTAGTGACAGGTCCCTTAAATTCATGCATGAATTAGAAGATTGAGGGCCAAACCGTTCCAGAACGTTACCACCATCTGTGTGAAACGAACGGCTAAGTCATTAGCTTTACCTATAATGCGATTCCGAGAGGCAAATATGTACTCCGGGAGTGAGTCCGCTGCACAGTATTGGCAATAGATACATTAATTCGCGAAGTGAATATTAAAGCTGTCTGTGATCCCCTTGTAAAGCGCTACCCACTTGTATAGGTACAATCTATTTACCGAAAGCCTTACCGTCCGCGAAGCTAGCCCCCAACATCGAGAGTATAACACGCATTTAGGTGACAGTACCGTAAATTTGTGTACGAATTGGAATATCGATTGTTAAACCGTTCGAGAACTTAACCACCGTCTTTGAGAGTCGAACAGCTAGGTCAATGGCCTTCGCCTATCCTGTCATTCTGAGAGTCAAATCATATAATCCGGGAGGAAACCCGCTGAAGAGTATTAGCAATTGACACAATAATTCACGGTATGATTACTAATGTAGTGAGTCAAGCCGTTGAAGATCATTACCAATTGGTATGGAGTCACTCTTTTTACAGAATACATATCCATCCTAGAACCTAACGCGATGTAGCGAGCGGCATGCTCAGTGCTCACGAAGACAAATAGGTAGACATTATAGAAGAAGTACACCTTTTTTTCAAATATGAATTAGGAGATCGAGTGTCAAATGGTCCGACATCGATACCACCATCCTTTAGAGTCGAACGTCTAAGTCCATTGCTTCACAAATAGTCGCGATTCGAAGTGTCAAGCCTGGTATTCGAGGAGTAAGTTCGCTAAGTAGTAATGTCAACGGGCACCTTAATTCGCAGTTTGTATATCAGAGCAGAGCGTCAAACCGTTTGAGAACGTTACCAATTGGTATAGCTTCATACACCTTACCGGACGCCTTATATTCCGAGAATATAACCTGCCTTATCGTGGGGTTATCTTCGTGTTCAGTGAAACATAATAGTATTCATTTTAATGACGGTCACTTTATTAACATATACGAGTCGAAAAATTGTGAGAAAAACCGTTCAAGAATGTTACCACCTTCTTTATGATCGAACAGCTAAGTGAACAGCTTCACTTATCCTGCTATTCCAAGAGTCAATCCATGTAGTCCGCGTCTAAAACCGGTGAACAGTATCGGCATTAGACACGCAATTTAATGGTAAAAATATTGAAGATCAGAGTCAAACCTTTTAGAACGTTCCCATATGATGTATCGCCAAAACTTTTACCGAAGGCCTTACCTTCCCAGATGCAAACCCGCTGTATCGAGAGTATAACTTCGTTCCCAGAGAACGACATTAGTCTCCCTTTCAGCGACGGGCACCTAAAATTGGTGTATGAATTAGAATTTCGAGTCTCGAACCGATCGGGAACGATCCCACCTTCCTTGAGTGTCGAACGGCTATGTCAATAGCATCACCGATCCTGTGATTGCGAGAGTCACGCTGGTACACTGGGAGTAAATCCGCTTTACAGTATCGGCAATAATATCCTACTTCCTGGTATAAATATTAAAGTACAGTGTCACACAGTTGTACATCGTTACCTATTGGTATAGGGTCTGCCCTTCCACCAATGGCCGTACCTTCCGAGTAACTATCCCGCTGTATCGGGAGTATAACTTCATAGCCAGAGAAGCACAATAGTATAAATTTTAGTGACGGGCAAATTAATTTCATCTGCGAATCAGAATGTCGAGGATCAAACCCTGCGTGAACGCTAGCAACTTCTTTGTGAGGCGTACGGCTATGTCAATAGCTTCACGTATTCTTGGATTCCGATAGTCAAACGAGGTATTCCGGGTCTCAATCCGCTGTACAGTATTGGCATTAGACACCCTATTTCGCGGTATAAATATTATAGTATAGTATGAAACCATTGCAGAACGTCACCTATTAGTATAGAGTCAAAATTTTCACCGAAGGCCGTATCTTCCGACTCGCAATTCCGCTGTATCGAGAGTATAATATCGTATTTATTGGAACAAATTATAATACATTTCAATGACGGGCACCTTAACTTCATGTACGAATTAGAAGATCGAGAGTCAAGCCTCTGGAGAACGTTGCCACCTTCCGTGAGAGACGAACGGCTATGTGCATAGCATAGCCCATCTTGTGATTCTGAGAGCCGTACCAGTCATTCCCGGATTAATGCGCTGAATACTACTGGCAATAGACACCTTAATTCGCGATATAGATAACAAGGTAGAGAGTCAAACCGATTAAGAATGTTACCAATTTGTATAACATCATACCCTTCTTCGCATACCTTACCTTCCGAGAACTTAAGGAGCATATTGTGGGTATAATATCCTGTTCAGAGAAGCAAAGGAGTATACATTTTAGAGATGGGCACCTTAAATTCATTTATGATTATTTTCGAAAGTCAGAGCGTTCGAGAACGTTACCACCATCTGTGAGAGACGAATGGCTATGTCAGTACCTTCACATATCCGGAGTATCCGAGAGTCATAGCAGATACGCCTGGAGCAATTCCACTGAACGTTATTGGTAATAGACATCTGAATTCACGGTATAAACACTAAAGTATTGTGTCAAACGGTCGGACAGCTATACAAATTTATATAAAGTCATTCCTCTTACCGAATACCTAATCATCCGTGAAGCTAACCCGCTGCATCGTGAGGGTAACTTCGTTCTCAGACAACTAAATTAGTATGCATTTTAGTGACGAGCGGCATAATTTCATGTATGAATTAGAAGATCGAGGGTCAAGCAGCTTTAGAACGTTGCCACCTTCCTTGAGAGACGAACGCCTATATCAGTATCTTCACATATTCTGTGATTCCGAGGGATAAACCAGGTATACCTGAAGTAAATCCCCAGTACAGTATTGGCAATATGCACCTTAATTTTCGGTATGAATAGTATTATAGGGCATCGAACCATCGTAGAACGGTACCTACTGGTATATGGTCAAACCTTGAACAAGATACCTTACTCTCCGAGAACACAACCTGCTCCAGCAAGTGTCTTGCTTAGTCTTCAAGGAAACAAATTAGAAGACCCTTTTGAAGATGGTCACTTTAATTGCATGTATCAATATGAAGATGCGGGGTCAAATCGTCCGAGAACGTAACCACTTCCTTTGAGAATTGCATGTCTACGCCAGTAGATTCACCTTTCCTGTGATTTCGAGAGCCAAACCAGGTATTGCTGGTGTAAATGTGCTGAACAGTATTGCCAGTAGACAACTTAATTCACGGTTTGAATAACAAAGTAGAGCGCCAAACCGTTTGAGAGCATTGGCAAATGGTATAAAGTCTAACATTTCACGGATCACCTTACCTTCGGAGAAGAGAACTCGCCGTTTCGAGGGTATAGCTTCGTGTTCAGAGAAAGATACTAGTTTCTCTTTCAGCGACGGGCACGTTATCTTCATGTATGAATTAAAAGATCGAGTGTCATGCTGTTCAAGGACCTTCTGTGAGAGGCGAACGACTAAGCAAACAGCTACACCCATTCTGTGATTCCGAAAGTCAAACAAGGTATTCCGGGCGAAAATCCGCTCAACGGAATTGGCAATAGACACCTTAATCATCGGCACGAATATTCGGGTCTTGAGTCAAACCGTCGGACAACAATACCAAATGGTATAGAGCCATCCTTTTTACCCAATATTTTGCCTTCCGAGAAACCAACCCGCCGTATCGCGAGTACAACTTCGTGTGGAGAGCAACTAATTAGTATACATTTTAGTGACGGGCACTTTAACTTCATGAATAAATTAGAAAGTCGCGAGGTAAACTCTCCCAGACCGTTACCACCTTCTTCGGGAGTCGCACAGCTAAGTCTATAGCTTAAGCTATTCTGTGACTCCGAGAGTCAAACCAGGTAATCCGAGGGTAAATCCGCTGCACAGTTTTGGCATAAGTCGCCTTAATTCAGAGTTTTAATATTACATTGGAGCGACCAATCCATATGAGATAGTTTCCAGTTGGAATAAACTCGGACATTTTATAGATGACCTCACCGCCCGAATGCATAACGCGCTGCATCGAGAGTATAACAAGGTGTTCAGACGAACAGATGTGTATACACTTTAGTGCCAGGCTCCTTAATTTCATGGATGAAACAGAAGATAGAGGGCCAAACCGTTCCAGAACGATACCACCGTCAATGAGAATCGAACGGCTAAGTCAATATCTTCACCTATTCAGGGATGCCGAGACACAAACCGGCATTCTAGGAGTACATACGCTGTGCAGCATTGGCAATAGACATCTATGTTCGCTGCATGAGCATTAGAGTAGGAAGTTAGACCGGCGGAGAACATTACCAATAGTTCTAAAGTCATTCACTTTACAGAATATGTCACCTTCCGAGAACATATCCCGCTGTAACGAGAGTGTAACTTCGTGATAATAAAAACGAATTAGTATATACCAGAGTGACGGGCAGTTGAATTTCATGTTTTCATTAAAAGATCGAGAGTCAAACCCTTCGTGCACGATACCACCTTCTTTGAGAATCGGACGGCTATGTCAATAGCTTCACCCATCCGGTGATTCCGGGAGCCAAACCAGATATTCCCGGCGTAAACCAATTGAACAGTATTGTCAATCGACTCCTTCGTTCACGGTTGGAATATTAAGGTATAGCGTCAAACCGTTTGAGAACGTTACCAATTGCCATAAACTCAACAATTTCACCGAAGGCCGCACCTTTCGTGAACCTCTCCCGCTGCATCGGGAATATAACCTCGTGCCCACAGAAACACATTAGTATATATTTGAGAAACAGTTACATTTATTTCGTGCATCAATTAGAAGATCGAGCGTCAAACCGTTCCAGAACTTGACCACGTTCGCTGAGAGTCGAATGGCAAACATAATACCTTCTGCTGTCCTGTGATTCCTAAAGTTAAACCAGGTATTCGGGGAGTAAACCTGCTCAACAGTATTGGCAATGGAAACGTTAATTCACGGTATGACTATTAATGTAGAGCGTCAAACCGTTCGAGGACGTTACAAACTGGTATAAAGTCAAATGTTTTGTCAAATATCTTATCATCCAAGAACCAACACCGAACTAGCGATTGACTATCTCAGTGTACAACCAAACAGATTTGTACATATTTTAGCAGAAGGTCAGCATCATTGCATGCATGAGTAGGGATATCCAGGGTCATTCCGTTCCAGAACGGTACAATCTTTATTTGGAACCGATAGACTAAGTCAGTAGCTTCACCTACCCTGTTATTCTGAGCGTAAAACCAGGTTTTCCGGGAGTAAATCCGCTGAACAGTATTGGCAATAGACACATTAAGTCTCGGTAAGGATATTAAAGCAGGCCATCAAGCCGCTGTAGAATACTTTCTATTCGTGTAGGATTAAATCTCTCGCAGAATACGTTACACTCCGAAAAACTGACAGGCTGTTTCGAGAGTATAACAAAGTGCTCCGAGGTACGATCTAGCATGTAACTTAGTGACGAGCACATTAATTTCATTCGTGAATTGAATGATCGCGGGTCTAATCGCACCAGAGCGTTTCCACCTTCTGTGAGAGACAAACGGCTAAAACAATAGCATCATCCCTCCTGTGATTAGGAGAGTCAAACCAGGAATTTTGGGTGCAGGTCTGCTGAAGGGTTATGGCAATAGACGCCTTAATTCACGGTTTGAATATTATAGTAGAGCGTCAAACCATTTGAGAGCGTTACTAATTGGTATAATATAAAACGGTTTCACCTATCCAGTGATTCGGATAGTCATACCAGGTA
>NIJG01000176.1:170512-214421 GCA_002201625.1 Euglossa dilemma
CATACTCTAATATAGTGCTATATTTTCGATTTTCATTCAAAATTTTCATTTTTTAATGTATAAACCTGTATTTCTTCGTAACGGTTTCCATAGAGTTAGTTGAATTTCCGCTTATGACAATACTTTGTTAAACTTCTTATTCTTTTCTATGATTGTCTGAATACGTACCATAGCTTGCGGAGCGACACAAGAGGTGTGGTCTTCTAGAAGCTTTCGGAAGATCGGGGCGGCACTACTGGAAGTTCTCCGTTATCTTCAATAAACTTGATTTGATACTGTATACATTTCTTTCCAGACTTCAACATATTTATACATACTGTAATTTACTATTATGTTAATTTCGTTTTCCTTCCAAAATGTTCAAATATTTGTTTAAAAAACTGTATTTCCGTTGAAATGTGTTGAGTGTATGTTTATGTCAATAGTTTCTTGAATTTTTTGTTGTATTATATGATTGTCCGTACACGAGCCTACGCTACCGGAGCCACATAACTGGAGTGACCTTGCAGTTAGGAATGATAGATCGGAGCGCCACTACTGTATGACCTTCGCTCATTTTTTTGACCTTGCTTTGGTAACGTATGCATTTTTTCCCAGTTTTACTGTAATTTACCGATATGATATTTTGGATTTTTTTCAAAATTTATAATTTATAATTCAAAAATTGTACTCCTTAGGAAAATTGCCATCGAGTTGGTACTGTGTACGTTCTTGACAATATTTTGATAAATTCTTGCTTATTTTGTATGATTTGCCAGAATGCGTACCTACGCTGACACAGCAGCACGTCTAGGTAGTTCTTGTTGTTGCGTTCGGTGGATCTGAGCGACACTGCTGTATGGTCTTTGTTAATTTCTTTCACCTTAATTTTATTGCTTATGCGTTCTGTCCAAATATACTACCTATTTCTACATAGTGTAACATACTATTGTGGTATTTTCGATATTTTCGTAATTCCCAATTTTTAGTTTCAAGCATTTGATTTCTAAGGATAAATTGTCATTGGAATTAGTTGAGCGTACGTTTATCGGTATATTTTGCAAAATTTATCGTTGTTTTTTATGATTTTCTGTATACATTCCAACGCTTCCGGAGCGACACGGCTGGGGTGGTCTTGTAGTTGCGTAAGGCAGATAGCAACGACATAATGAATGCTCTTCAGTCATTTATTAACCTTGATTTTGTACCGTATGCATTCTTTCGCAATTTTCTATTTTTTTACAAATACTGTAATTTACAGTTATTTAATTTTCGATTATGTTCATAATTTCCAATTTTGAAATTCAAAAATTCTATTCTATTCATAGGTGTCTTTGGAACTAGTTGAGCTATATTTAATGGCAATATTTTTATATAAATATTGTACTTTTAAGTGAAAGTCTGCATACGTTCCTACGCTTTCGGAGCAGCAGGGTTGGAGCGGTCTTGAAGTTGCGATCGGAAGATCGGAGCTTCGCTACTATATGCTCATGGATAATTTCTCTAACCTAGATTTACAGCCGTATGCTTTTTTTCCAGTTTCCCATTTATTTACGCATACTGTAATTTGCTGTTATGATATTTTCGATTTTCAACGAAATCTCCAATTTTTAATTTCAAAAATTTTATTTTTTAGCAAAAGTGCCTGTGGAGTTAGTTGATTGTACGTTTGTGACTTTATTTTGTTGCATTATTTGTTATTATATTTGATTGCCTGTATACGTGCCTACGCTGTCAGAGAGTCACGTCTGCAGTGGTGTTGTAGTTGTGCACGGAAGATCGGAGCGACACCACTGCTTGGCCTTCGTTCATTTCTTTAATCTTAATATTGCAACATATGCATTCGATCGGAGCTTTCTATATATTTATGAGTATGTAATTTACTGTTACGACAATGTCGATGTTCTTCAAAATTTTCAATTTTTGGTTTAAAAAATTTTATTTCTTCGTAAATGTGTCTGTGGAATTAGTTGAGTGTGCGTTTATCACAATATTTTGATGAATTCTTGGTTATTTTGCATGAGTGATTGCACACGTACCTGCGCTTCTGGAGCGTCACGACTGGCGTGCTCCTGTAGTTGCGTTCGGTAGATTGGATTGACGACAGTGTGTGATCTTCGTTAATATCTTTAACTTTGTATTGTACCATAAGAATTCTTTCGCAGTTTTGTATTTATTTCTACATACTGTAGTTTACTGTAAGGATATTTTCAATTATTTTCAAGATTCCAATTTCTTGATTACAATCATTGTATTTTTTAGGAATTGAGTCATTGCAATTAGATAAGTGTACGTTTATGACAATATGTTGTTGAATTAGTTGTTGTATTATTATATTGTCTCTATATATACCTACGCTGCAGGAGCGACACGTGATGGTATGTCTTTTTGTTGCGTTCGGTAGATCGGAGCGACACTACTGTACGAACTTCGTTAATTTCTTTACCCATGATTTTGATCCGTCTGCATTTGTTCCCAGATTTTCTGCTTATTTGTAAGTTCTGTAATTTACTATTCTAATATTTTCGACTTTTTCCAAATTTTCAATTTTTATTTTAAGAAATTATAGTTCCTAGTGAAAGTGTCTTTGGAATTAATTGAGTGCACGTTTATGGCATTATTTTGTTAAACCTGATGTCCTTTTATGTGATTGTCTGTCTACGCGCCTTCACTGGCGAAGCAACACGACTGTCGAGGTCTTGTAGGTGACTTCGGCAAACGGAGCGGCACTACTGGATAGATATCGTTAATTTCTTTATCCCTGGTTCTGTGCCGCTTCCACCAATTTGTACATACACTTTTTACATACAGACTACGTTTATTTCTCTAACCCTGAACTTGTACCGTATGCAGTTCCTCCCAGGTTTGCTATTTACTTCTATATACTGTAACATATTGCTGTGATTTCTTCGATTTTCTTCTCAATTTTTATTTACTAATTTTTAAAATTGTATTTTTTATCAGGAGCGCCTTTTGAATTAGTTGAGTGTACGTTTATGAGCATACCTTGTAAAATTTGTTGATACATTATATGATTTCCTGCACACGTACCTACGCTGCCGAAGCGACACGACTGGCGAGGCCTTGCAGTTGCGTACGGCAGAATGGAGCGACACGACTGGATGGTCTTAGTTAATTTGACCACGATATTGTACCGTATGCATGTTTTCCCAGCCTTCCATTGATGTATACGTACTGTAATGTATTTTTATGATATTTTGGATTTTTTTTCGAAATATTCAATTTTTAGTTTTAAAATTGTATTTCTTCGCATCAGTATCATTCGAATCAGATGAGTGTATGTATATGACATTATTTTGGAAAACTAATTGTTATTATTTATGATTGTCTGCATACGTAATTCCACACGCGCAGCTACACGACGGGCGATGTTTTGTCGTTGCACACGGCAGTTCGGAGTTGCACTATTCCATGCCCTTTGTTATTTTCGTTAACCTTGATTTTGTACCGTATGCATTCTTTCGCAGTCTCCATTTATTGATACATACTCTTATGTACCGTTCTGATGATTTCGATTTTTGTCAAAATTTTCAATTTTTTCCCCCTCCTTAAATTGTATTTCTTTGTAAAAGTGTTATCTGTATTAGTTGAGTGTACGTTTTCGAAAATAATCGGTAAGTTCATGGTTACTTGTACCCACGCATCCAGAGCGACACGGCTGGATGAGTGCTGTAGTACTGTTCGGTAGATCGGAGCGACCATGCTGTATGGTCTTTGTTAATTTCTTTAACCTTGATATTGCACTGTTTGCATTCATTCGCAGTTTTCCATATATTTATGCATACTGTAATTTACGGTTATGATATGCTCGATTTATTTCAATATTTATAATTTTTAATTTAAATAATTGTAGTCCATATTCAAAGTGCCTTTTGAATATGTTGAGTGTACGTTTGTAACAATATTTTGTGAATGTTATTGTTATTTTATATGATTGTCTATATTCGTACCTACGCTTCCGGAACGACAGTGCTGGAGTGATCTTGCAGTCGCGTACGGCAGATCGAAGCGGCACAACTGAATGGTCGTCGTTAATTCCTTTAACCACAATGTTGTATCGTATTGCATCTTTCGCAATTCTCTGTTTATATAGAAGTATCGTAATTTACTATTACGATATCCTTAATTTCCTCCTATGTTTCCAATTTTTAATTTAAAAAATTGTATTTCTTATTAAACGTACCTTTGGAATAAGTTAAGTGTACAATTATGATATTTTGCTATACTTACTGTTATTTTATACGGATGCCTGTATGCGCACTTCCACTTCCAGAACGACACGGCTTTAATGGCTTTGTAGTTGTGTACAGCAGATCGGAGCGGCATACTCGATTGCCTTCGTTTTTTCGTGTAGCAATGGTTTTGAACCCTATTCATTTTTTCTCACGTTTTCCAATTATTTATACGATCTGTAATTTGCTGTTGTGAATTTTTCTATTTTTATCGAAATTATATATCTTTATTTTAGAAAAATGTATTTCTTAGTAAAAGTGTCTTTGGAAATAGTTGTGTGTACGTTTATGACAACATTTTGTTAAGTCCTTTGGTATTTTATAGGATTGTCTCTATACGTATCTGCTTTTCCGGAGCGGCACGGCTGCTGTGGTCTTGTAGTAACGTTCATTAGATCGGTGCGTCACTGCTGCATGGTCTTTGCATATAATTTTAAACTTAATATTGTACACTATTAATTCTTTCATTGTTATGCATTAAGTTTCATATGCTGTAATTAAGAGTTATGGTATCTTTAATTTGTCATAATTATAAATTTTTGTTTAGAGAGATGTAATTCTTAGTAAACGTGTAAAAATTGTATTTTTTAGTAAAATTTTCTATGGAATCATGTGAGTTTACGTTTATGACGATATATTGATGAATTTTTTATGTTTTACATGATTATCTGTACAAGAACATTCCCTGCCGGAACGATACGACTGTAGAGGTGTTGTATTTGCGTATGGCCATCGTTTGTTTCTTCAACCTTAATCGTGTATCGTACGTATTCTTTCGCTATTTTCCACTTATTTCTACATACTGCAATTTATTGTTATGATATTTAGTAATTTTTTCAAAATTGCCAATGTTTAATTTGAAAAATTGTATTTCCTAGTAAAAGTTTCATTGGAATTATTTGTGTGCACATTGTCTGTGTAAGCACCTACGCTGTTTGAGCGACACGATTGGCGAAGTCTTGCAGTTGCTTTCGGCCTGATCGGATGACCCTACTGCATGGTCCTCGTTAATTTCCTTGACACTGATCTTGTTCTACTTCTTTCAAAATTGTTAACCTTTCTTATAGGAAATTGTATTTCTTCGCAGAGGAGTCATTGGAATTAGTTGAGTGTACGTACATGTCGTTAATTTGTTAAACTTGTTGCTATTTTATATGACTGTTTCTATACGTACCTTCGCTATCAGGGCAACACGACTAACGAGGTGTTGTAGTTGGGTACGGCAGAACGGATAGGCACTACTGAATGGTCTCCGTTTAATTCTGTAACCTTGATTTTGTGACATTGGAATTAGTTCAGTGTACCCGTATGACATTATTTTGTTCAAATAATTGTTGTTTTGTATAACTGTCTGTCTACGTACCAATGCTGTTTGCGCGACACCACTGGCGATGTCTTTTATTTGCGTACGACAGAACGGTGCGACACTATTGGATGGTCTTCAATATGTTCTTTAACCTTGATATTGTACAGTAAAAATTTTTTCCTAATTTTTCACCTATTTGTACATACTGTAAGTTACTCCTATGATATTTTCACATCTCCGAAAAAATACAATTTCTGAAATAAAAAATTGGAGTGTTGGAATGAAATTGGAAATATCATAACAGTATGATTGATCACAGAATGTAGAAATAAATAGTGAATATCGAATGAATGCATTCGGCACAATATCATGGTTAGAGAAATTAACGAAGATAATACCGTAGTGTCAGTCCGATATGGCGAACCCATCTGCAAGCCCACTTCAGACGATTCGTTCCAGAAGTGATGGTACGAATGCAGACAGTCCTATAAAATAATAATGTATTTAACAAAATATTGTCATAAACGTAAACACAGCTAATACCAAATACACTTTTACTAAGGAATACAATTTCTTAAACTGAAAATGAAAATGTATATATAAATGGAAAACTGGGATGAAATGCATATGGTACAATATCGAAGTAATAGAAATTAATGAAGATCGTTCAGTCGTGCCTTCCGATCTGCCGAATGCAACTACAAGACCGCAGCAGCCGTATCGCTACGGATGCGTAGGTACGAATACAGTCAATCATATAAAGTAACAATGTGCTTTAGAGGAAATTGTTGTAAACATACTCTCAAATAATTCCAAAGGCACATTTCCGAAAAATACAATTTTCCATATTAAAAATTGGACATAGCGAGAAAAATCGGAAACACTAGAGCAGTAAATCGCAGTATGTATAAATAAATGGAACATTGTGAAAGAACGCTTACGGTACAATATAGCGGTTATGGAAACTAGCGAAGGTCATACAGTAGTGCCGCTTCGATCTACAGAAAGCAACTAGAAGGCTAACTCCTATCGTGCCGCGCATGGCAGCGTAGGTGCGTGTACAGAGCTAATCGTTTAAAATGACATTAAGCTTTATAGCATAATGAAATAAACGTACACTCGCATTATACCAAAGACACTCTTACTGAGAAATACTATTTTTTAAAATAGAAATTGAAACTTTCGGAACAAAATCAAAAATACCGAAACAGAAAATTACAGTGAGTAAAAACAAATAGAAATCTGCGAATGTATAGAAACGGTAAAATATTCAGGTGAAGGAAATTAACAAAGACCATATACCAGCATCGCTCCTATCTTGTGAACGAAATTACTATATAACTCCAGCCGTGTCGTTCAGGAAGTACAGGTACATACACAGACAATCACATAAAATAAGAGTATGATTAACAAAATTATGTAAGAAACGTACAATCAACTAATTCCAATGACACTTTTAATAAGCAAAACAATTTTTATAATAAAAATTGGAAATTTTGAAAAAATTGAAAATATAATTACAGTAAATTACAGTATGCGCCAATAAATGGATGGCATGGAAAATCGCATACAGTACAATATCATGATTAAAGAAGTTAACGAAGACCATCACGACCTGTCGTTCCGATGTAGCGAAGGCAACAGCAAGATGAATCCAGTCGTGTCGTACCGGCAGCAAAGGCACATATGGAGACAGTCATATAAAATAACAAGGAATAGAACAATATATTGTTACAAACGTATGCTCAACTAATTCCAAAGGCAGTTTTCATGTACGATACAGTTTCTGAAATTATAGATTTGGAATTTTGAAAAAAATCTAAAATATCATAAGACTATATTACAGTTCGTGTTCTGATTAAGAAATTGGTCTCCATTTCAGTGACGGGCACATTAATTACATGCGTGCATTAGATGGTCGAACGTCAAACCATTCAAGAACGTTACCACCTTTTGTGAGAGACGAACGGCTAAGTCAGTAGCATCACATATCCTGTGATTCCGAGAGTCATACCTGATATTCCGGGAGTGAATCCGCTGAATAGTACTGGCAATAGACACGTTAATTCACGATTTTAATATTAAAATAGACCGACAAACTGTGTGAGAACGTTACCAATTGCTTTAAAGTCAGACACTTTAAAAAAGATCATACCCACTGAAAAGCTAATCTGCAGTATCGACAGTGTAACTTCGTGTTTAGAGAAAGAAATCAGTATTCATATAAGTGACGGGCACGTTAACTTCATGTATGAACTAAATCATATATCTTAGAACTAATAATGTTCTGTGAGAGACGAACGGCTAAGTCAATAGTTGCAGCTATCCTGTTATTCGGGGAGGCAAACCAGGAATTACGGAAGTAAATCCGCTGAACAGTATGGTAAATAGGCAGCTTAATTCACCGTCCCAATATTAAAAGCAGGCCGTCAAGCCGTTGTAGAGTAATACCTATAGGTGTGGGGTCAAACTTGTTACAGAATGCCTTCCCCTATGAAAGACTAACTCTAGGTATCGGGAGTATAACACCGTGTTCAAGGGCACGAACTGGTATACATTTTAGTGACGAGAACCGTTATTTCATGCAAGAATTTCAAGATCGAGAGTCAAACCGTTTGAGAACGTTTCCACGTTCCTTGATAGTCGATCGCCTAAGTCAATTGCTACACCTATCCTGGGATACGAGAGACAAACCAGGTACACCGGGAGCAATAGGCCTGTAAATTATTGGCAATAGACACCTCAAATAACGGTTTGTACATTATAGTAGAGCGCGAATCCGCTTGAGAGCGTTAACAATTGGGATAAAGTCAAACGTTTTACAGAAGGTGTTAACTTCCGTGATCCTCACCCGCGTCATCGAGAATATAACTTCGTGTTCAGGGAAACACATTAGTATTCATTTCAGTGACGGGCACCTTAACTTCTTGTATGAATTAAAAGTTTGAGGGTCAAACCGTTCGAGATCGTTACCGCCTTCTTTGCGAGGGGGACGGCTGAGTCAATAGCTTCACCTATAGTTGTGATTCCAAGAGTCAAGCCTGGCATTCTAGGTGTAAATCGCAGAACAGTGTTGACAATAGGCACCTTAATTCACCGTATGAATATTAAAGTAGAAGGTCATTCCGTCGGAGATCATTACCAATTGATATAGAGTCATTCTGTTTAACGAATGCATAATCCTCCTAGAACCTAACCCACTATAGCGATTGTCAGGCTTGGTGCCCACGGAAACACCTTTGTAGAGATTATAGCAGAGACGCGCCTTGTTTCGATATATGAATTAGATGGTCGAGGGTCAAACCGTCGGAGAATGTGTCGACCCTGTTTCAGAATCAACCGGATAAGTGAATACGTCCACCTATCCTGTGATTCCGAGAGTCAACCTAGGAAAACCGAGAAGTAAGTCTGCTAAACAGTATTGGGAATAGATGCCTTAATTCGCAGTTTGAATATTAACATAGAGAGGGAAACTGTTTGAGGTCGTTACCAATTGGTATAATGTCAAACGTTTTAGCGACGAACTTACCCTCCGAAAAACTAAGCCGCTGTTTCGAGAATTAAACATTGAGTTCAGGGAAAGAAATCGGTCTTCATTTCAGTGTCTGGCACCATATCTTCATGTATGAATAAGAAAATCGAAAGTTACATCGTTCGACATCGTTACCACCTTCGTTGGGAGTCGCACTGCTAAGGCAATACGTGCACATATCCTGTAATTTCGAGATGCAAACAAGTCATTACGGGAGTAAATCCGCTGAATTACATAGGGAATTGAAACCATAATTCACAGTATGTACATTAAAGTAGCTAGTCAAACTGTCGGAGATCATTATCAATTCGTACAGAGTTACTCTTTTTACCGAAGGCCTTACCATCCAAATACGTAATGCACAGAATGGAGATCATAATATCGTATCCAAGGAGACATATTAGTATACATTTTAGGGATGAACGCCTCAATTTCATGTACGAATTATAAGAGTGAGTGTCAAACCGTTCCATATCGTTACCACCTATTTCGGAAGCCGAACTTCTAGATCAATAGCTACACATATCCTGTGACTCCGAAGGTTAGACAAGGTATCTCAGGATTCAATCCGCTGAACACTACTAGCAATGGACGCTTAATTCACATCATTTGAATATTATGGTAGGGCGCCAAACCATCGTAGAACTTTCTGTAATGTTGTTGAGTCAAATTTCTATAGAAAGCCTTACCTACAGTGAACCAAATCCGCCGTATCGAGAGTATAACCTTGTGCTCAGAGAAGCACATTACTTTACGTAAAACGACGGGCACCTCAATTCTATGTTCAGATTAGAAAACGTAGAGGCAAAGTGTTCCAGAAAGTTACAACTCTCTTTAAGAGACGCACAGGTTAGTCATTAGATTCACCTACCCTGTGATTCCGAGAGTCAAATCAGGTTTTCCGCGGGTAAATCTGCTGTTCAGTATGGTCACTAGACACTGTATTTCATGGCATAGTTATGAAAGTTCACTGTCTAACCGTTGTAGAATTTAACATTTTGTATAACGTCAAACTTTTCACCGAAGGCCGTACCTTCCGCGAAGCTAACCCGCTGTGACGACAGTATAACTTCGTATATAGAAAAGAAAATTGGTTTACATTTTAGTAACAGATCCCTTTATTTCATGCATGAATGAGAAGGTCGAGGGTCAAATCTTTCGGGAACGTTACCACCTTCTAAGAGAGACGAACGGCTAAGTCAATAGCTTCACATACCCTGTGATACCGAGAGCCAAACCAGGTATTCCGGGAGCAAATACACTGAAGAGTATTGGCAATTGACACCTTAACTCACGGTTTCAATACTAAAGTAGAGCTCCAAACTGTTTGTGAGCGTTTCCAATCTGTATAAAATCAATCGCTTTACAGGAGTACCGAACCCTCTGCATCGGGTGTATAACAAATTGATCAGACGGACGAATTAGTATACATTTTAGTGACGGGAACTATAATTCCCTGTCTGAAATAGACGATCGAGGATCAACCAGTTGGAGAACGTTACCAACCTCCTTGAGATTCGTACGGCTAAGTCAATAGCTTCACCTATCCTGCGATTTCGAGAGAAATACCAGGTACTTCTAGACCAATCCGCTGTACAGTATTGGCAATAGACAGGTTATTTCGCGGTATCAATATGAATGCAGAGCAACAAATCGTTTTGGAGTTTAACCTATTCGTTTAGAGTCAAACCTTTTTCCGATGAGTTTATCTTTGGTGAAGCTAACACGCTGTATCGAGTCAATAACATCGGGTTCAGGGAAGGAAGTTCGTATACGTCTTAGTGACGGGAGCCTTAGCATCATGTGTGATTTCGAAGGTCCAGGGTGAAACGGTGCGAGATCCTGACCACCTTCCTTGAGATTCGAAACAATAACTCAAAAGCTTATTTGGGACTCGAACGGACAAGTTAGTAGCTTCAGCTATCCTGCGGCTCCGAGTGTCAAGCCATGTATTCCAGGAGTATATACGCTGCACAGCATTGGCAATAGACATCGTCTATCCCAGTTTGAATAATAGAATAGAGAGTCAATTCGTTGTAGAACATAACCAATTGGTATAAATTCCATTCATAAATTCCATTCATAAATTATTACCGAAAACATTGCCCTCATAGAACCTATACCGCTGTTGCGAGTGTCATGCTGCGTGCCCACGGAAACAAATTAGTAGACATTATAGCAGATGCACACCATATTTTCTTATATGAACCAGAGGATCGACAGGCAAAGCGATCCAGAACGTTACCACTTCCTTTGAGAATCGCACACACTAGAAAATAGCTTCACCTCTCCCATGATTCCGAGAGTCACACCGGGTATATCAGGACTTAATCCGCCGTACACTAATGTCAATGGACGCCTCAACTCGCAGATTGCATATTAAAGTAAAGAGCCGAACCGCTTGAGATCATTTCCACCTTCTTTGATAGTCCAACGGCTTAGTCAATAGCTTCACCTGTCCTGTTCTACCGATAGTCAAACCCGGTATTGCGGGAGAGAAACCGCTGTACACTATTGGTAATGGACACCTTAATTCACGGTTTGAATATTGAAATACAGAGTCTAACCCTTTTGGAACGATATCTGTTGGAATAATGTCAAAAATTTTACCGAAAACCTTACCATCCGAGAACCTAACCACCTGTATCGAGAGTATAACTTCCTGATCAGAGATACAAATTAGTATACACTTTAGTTGCGGGCACCTTAACTTCGTGTTGGTATCAGAAGATCTATTGTCCATCCGTTCAAGATCGTTACCACCTACTTTGAAAGTCGGACGGCTGAGTCAATAGCATCATATATTGTTGTGATTCCTAGAATCAAACCAGGTGTCCCGGGTGTAAATCCTATGATAAGTGTTGGCAATTGGACTCTTAATTCATGGTCTGAGTATTACGGTAGAGCGTCAAGCCGTTGAAGAACGCCACCTACTCATATATGATCAGTCTTCTTATCGAAGACCGTACCATCCGAGAGGCCCAACCCGCTGTTGGGAGTGTCATGCTTAGTGTTCGTGGAAGCAGAATAGTAGACATTTTAGAGCGGGGCTCGTTAATTTCATGTATGACTTGGAAGATCGAGGGTAACCGTTCCAGATCATTCCCACCTTATTGTGAGTCGAACGGGCATGTCAGTAGCTTCACCTACCTTGTGATTCTGAGAGTCAAGCTATGGTGATAAGGAGTCAGGTGATAACGTTCACGACGGGATAGACTCGCGATCTTCTTATTCATCCACGAAATTAAGGTGCCCGCCACTAAGCTGAATCCAAATTTTGATCTATAAAGACGTGGTTATACCCTGGATACTCCGGGTTTGGCTCTCGGAGGGTAAGGACTTGCTAAAGATGTTGACATTATAACAATAAGTAATGTTCTATAAAGTTTTGACGCACTACTTTATTATTCATACCGTGGTTGAACGTGTCCATTAGAAATTCTGCACAGTGGATTGACTTCCAGAATACCTAGCCTGACCCTCGGAATCGCATGATAATTGTAGCTACTGACTAATCCGCTCGACTCTCAAGGAAGGTGGTAATGTTTGACTCCATACCAATACGTAACGTTCTTTCACTGCCTGAATCTCTACTTTATTATTCATACCGAAAAATAGGGTATCTATATCCCAATCTCCTCTGCGTATTTTCTCCCGGAATACATGGATTGACTCTCGGGATTAAAGGATAGGTGAAGATATTGACTTAGTAGTTCGACTCCCAAAGAAGGTGGTAACGATCCCGATGGTTTTGACCCTCGATCATCTTATTCATACATGAACTGAAGGTGCCCGGCACTGAAATGTTTACTGATTCGTTTCTCTGTACATGAAGTGGTGCCCACGATAAAGAGGTCTATATTCTCGGACAGTAAGGTGTCAGTTAAGGATACCAGTTGGTAGCATTCGCAATCGGTATGACTCCCTATTTTAATATTCACACGTTAATTATAGTTTCGATTGTATATACGGTTCAGTAAATTTACTCCTGGCATACCAAGCTTGACTATCGGAGGCACAAATACAGGTGAAGCTATTAACCCAGCCGCTCGACTCTAAAGGACGGTATTAACGATCTCGAACGGCTTGACACTTGATCTTCTAATTCATATGTGTAAATCAGGAGTACTTCAGCTATAACGTCTACATATTTGGTTCCGTGAGCATTAAGCATGACACTCGCTACAACGGGTTAGGTTCAATGAAGGCAAGGCATCCGGTATAAAGTTTGGCTTTATACCACATACTAATGTTCTTCAACGGTTTGAATGCGTGCTTCAATGTTCAAGCCGTGAATTAAAGTGCACACTGCCAATGGTGTACATTGGAATGACTCCCAGAATACCTCGATTGAATATCGGAATAACAGGACTGGAGGAGCTATTGACTTAGCCGTTCGTCACTCGCAGAATGTGGCAACGGTCTCAAGCGGTTTGACGCTCGATCTTCTCACTTATACCTGCAATTAACGTACCCCTCTCTAAAATGTATAGTTATTTGTATCTCTGATCACGAAGTCATACTCTCGATACGGCAGGTTTGGTTCTCGGAGGGAAAGGTCTTCGGCAAATAGTATGAGGTTATACAAATTGGTATCGTTCTCGAACGGTTCGACGCTCTACTTTAGTATTCAAGCTGTGAATTATGGTGACCATTGCCAATACGCTTCAGCGGATTTACTCGTGATATATCTGGTTTGACTCTCGGATTCAAAAGATAGGTGAAAGTATTAACATATATGTGCGACTCTCAAAGAAGGTGATAACGTTACCGATCCTTTTCACACTTGATCCTCTAATCCATACATGAAATTAATGTGCCTGTCACTAAAATGTCTACTAATTTGTTTCTCTGAACACGAAGTTGTAACCGCTATACAGCAGGTTGTATTCTCGGAAGGTGGGGATTCCGCTAAACGGTATAACGTTATACCAATTAGTATCATTCTCAATCGGTCTGACTCCCAATTTTAATATTCACATGTTAATTATAGTTTCGATTGTTTATACGGTTCAGTAGATTTACTCCTGGCATACCAGGCTTGACTCTGGGAATGTCATGATAGGTGAAGCTATTGCTTCAGCGGTTCGACTCTCAAAGAAGGTGGTACCGTTCCCGAACGGTTTGATACTAGATCTTCTAATTCATATACAAAATTGAGGTCTACGTCGTTAAAATGTACACTAATTTCTATATCTGATCACAAAGTAATACTGTCGATACAGCGGGTTAGGCTCTCGGAGGGTAAGGGATTCGATAAAACGTTTGACTTTATAGCAATTTATAACGATCTCAATTGGGCTGACGCTGTATTTTCATATTCAAATAATGATTTAAGATGTCTATTACCATTACTCTTCAGGAGATTTACTCCAGGAATACGTGGTTTGATCCTCGGAATCACAGGATAGGTGTAGCTATTGACTAAGCCGGTCGCTTCTCACAGAAGGTGGTAACGTTCATGAATCGTTTGACACTCGATCTTATTCATGCATGAAATTAAGGTGCTTGTTACGAAAATGTATAGTATTGTCTTTCTCTGAGCACGAAGACATACCCTCGATACAGTTGGTTAGGCATCTCCGAAGGTATGGCCTTCGGTAAAGTTTTGACTTCATACCAATTGGAAACGCACTCAAACGCTTTGACGTCCCTCCATAATTTTCAAACCGTGAATTAAGGTGTCAATTGCCAATACAGTACAGCGTATTTATTCCCTGAACATCTGGTTTGACTTTCGCAATCGCGGGATAGGTGAAGCTATTGACTCATCTGTTCGATTCACACAGAAGTTGGAAACGTTGTCGAGCAGTTTGACCCTCAATCTTCTAATTCGTGCATGCAGATTAGGTGCTAATCTCTGAAATGAGGAATAGTTTCCTCTTCTGATCACGAAGTTATACTCTCGATGAAGCCAGTGAGGATCGCGGAAGGTAAGGCCTTCGGTGAAACGCTCGACCTTATAGCAATTGGAAACGCTCTCAAACGATTTGACGCTCTACTTCATTATTCTAACCGTGAATTATGGTATGTCTTGCCAATACTGCGCAGGGCATTTACTCCCAGAGTACCTTGTTTCGCTCTCGGAATCACCAGATGGGTGAAGCTATTGACTTGGGCGATCGTCTCTCACAGAAGGTGGCTACGTACTCGAACTGTATGACACTCAATCTTCTGATCCTTAGATGAAATTAAGTTGCCCGTCACTTTAATGTGTTATAATTTGTTTCACTGTACACGAAATTATACCCTCGATACAACGGGTTAGGTTCTGGGAGGGTAAGGCCTTCGGTAATAGATTTGACTTTATACCAAAAGGTAGCTTTCTCAATCGGTTCCATGCTCTACTTTATTATTCAAAGCGTGAATTAAGGTGCCAACGGCCAATACTCTTCAGCAGAATTATTCCAGGAATACCTGGCTTGACTTTCGGTATCGCAAGATGGTTGAACCTATTGACATAGCCGTTCGTCTCTCACAGAAGGTGGAAACGTTTTCGAATGTCTTGACCCTCGATCCAGTAATTCATACATGCGATGCATTTCACTTAGCCGTTCGACACTCAAAGAAGGTGATAACGTTCCCGTACGGTTTTACCCTACATCTTGTAATTTATACATGAAGATAAGGTGCCCGTCACAGAAATGAAGACTAACTTGCTTTTCTGAACATGAGTATATACTCTCGACGGTGCGGGTTACGTTCTCGAATGGTAAGACTTTCGATAAAGCTTTTGACATTAAACCAATAGGTAACGTTCTTCGAAGCATAGACTGTGTACTTTAATATTCAGGCCGTGCAATAAAGTATAAACTGCCAATAGTGTACAGCGGATTGACTACCGGAATACCTAGTTTGACTATCGGATTGACAGGATAGGTCAAGCTACTAACTTATCCGTTCGTCTATCAAAGGAGATGCGATCGTCCTCAATCGGTTTGACTCTCGATAATTCTGTTCATACGTTAAAATAAGGTGTGCTTTCGCTATAATGAGTACTAATTTGTTTCCGTGAATGACAACTAAGACAGCGGCAACAGCGACTTAGGTTCTCTCAAGGTAAGTTCTCCGGTAAAACGATTGTCGTTATACAAATTGGTAACGCTCTCAATCGGTTTGACGCAATACTTTAATATTCAAACCGTAAATTAAGGTGTCTATTGCCAAAACGGTTCAGTGGATTTACTCGCGGGATACCTGGTTTTACTTTCGGAATTACGGGATAGGTGAAACTATTGACTTAGCAGTTCGTCTCTGACAGAAAGTCGCAAAGTTCTCGAATGGTTTGACCACCGATCTCCTAATTTATACATAAGGTTATTGTGTCCGTTATTGAAATGAACACTAACTTCTTTCTTTGAACACGATGTTATACACTCGATGAAGCCGGTGAGGATCGGGAAAGGTAAGGCCTTCACTAATACGTTTGATTTTATACCAATTGGTAACGCTCTCTAAGGTTTCGCCGCTCATCTTTAATTTTTATACCGTCAAATATGCTGTCTAATGCCTATACTGTTCATCGGATTATTCCAGGAATACCTGGCGTTACTCTCGGAATCACATAGTAGATGACCGTAGAAGAAGGTGGTAGCATTCCCGAATATTTTGACCATCGATCTTCTAATTCATACACGAAGCTAAGGTGCCCGCTACTCGAATGTGTACGAATTTGTATCTCTGATCACGAAGATATACACTAGATACAGCGGGTTAGGATCTCGGAGGGTAGGGTCTTCCGTGAAACTTTTGACATTATACCTATAGGTAACGTTATATAAGGGCTACACTCTGTACTTCAATACTCAATCCGTAAATTATGGTGATCATTACCAATTGTGTACAGCTCATTGTGTCCCGTAATACCTGGTTTGGTTATCGGAATCGTAGGATAGATGAAGCTATTGAAATAGCTGCGCGGCTAGAAAAGAGGATGGTAACGTTCTCGAAAGGTCCGACTCTTGATTTTGCTATTAATACATGGAAATAAGATGTGCGTCTGCTATAGTGTCTACTAAGATGTTTCCGTGAACATTATGCTAGGCACTATCGACAGCGGGTTCGGTTTTCGGAAGGTAAGGTATTCGGTAAAATGAGTGACTTTACATGAATTTCTATTTATCTTCCACGGTTTGTGTCTCGACCTTCTTATATATACCTGGAATTAAGGTGTCCGCCTGGAAAAATGTCCACTAATTTCTTTCCCTGAACTTGAAGCTATACCCACGGTACAGCGGGTCATTATCTCGAAAGGTAAGGTATCCTGTATGGAGTATGACGTTACAGTAATTGGTAACGTTCTCCAGCGGAGTGACTCTGTTCTTTAATATTCATACCGTGAGTTAAGATTCAATGATACCGTTTGGTAGCAAATCAAACTCTTTACCGATGGCCTTAACGTCCAAGAATCTGACCCGCCGTTCCTGGAGTATAGTTGCGTGCTTAGGGAAACACATTATTGTACATTTTAGTGACGAGCACCATAACTTCATGAATGAATTAAAAGATCGAATATCAAACCGTTCGAGAACGTTGCTACCTTCTGTGTGAAACGATCGCCTATGTCAATAGCTTCACCTTTCCAGTGATTCGGAGAGTCAAACCGGGTGTTCCTGGAATAAATCCGCTGAGGGGTATTGTCAATAGGCACCGTAATTCACGGCATGAATGATAAGGTTGAGAGTCAAACAGGCCGAGAACATTACCAATTGGTGTATAGTCATTCTTTTTAACGTATACCTTACATTCCGAGAACGCAAGCCGCCGTAGCAGATGACTTGCTTTGAGTTCACAGGAACGAGCTAGCAGTCAATTTCACAGACGGATATCTTAATTTCATGCATCAATAGGAATATCTTGTATCAAACCGTACGAGATCGTTACCACTTTCTCTAAGTTTATAGTTTCTTTATAGTTTCACCTGTCCTGTGAGACGAAGAGTCGAATTGAGTATACCTGGAGTCAATCCTCTGTACACTATTGGCAATGGACACCTTAGTTCACGGTTAGAATATTAAAATGCACAGTCAAATATTTGTATACCGATGCACATTGGGATAGTGTCAAAAGTTTCACACAGAACCTTACCCTCCCGGACCATAACCGGATGTATTTAGGGTATTCCTTCGTACTCAGAAGTCCAAATTAGTATACAGTGCAGTAAAGGGCACCTTAATTTCACGTTTGAATGAGGACATCGAGGGTGAAACCGTTCTTGAACGTTACCACCTTCGTCTTGAAATAGCAAATATATAACACTACAGCTTCACCTATCCTGCGGTTCCGAGAGTCAGACCATGTTTTCCGGGAGTAAATACGGTGAACAGCATTAGTAATATTCAACTTAATTCACGGTTTGAATATTAAATATAGAGCGTCAAACCGATTGAGAACGTTACCAATATATATAAGGTCAAAAGTTATATCGAAGACCTTACCCTCCGAAAAGATAACCCGCAGTATCGAGAGCATAACTTCATGTTTAGAAATACAAATTACTATACATTCTAGTGATGAGCACCTCAATTTCTTGTATGTATTGCAACATCGAGGGTTGATCCTTCCGAGATCGATACCGCATTCCTTAAAATCGAACGGATACGATAATTGTTTCACCTGTGATTCCGAAAGTCAATGCAGGTATTCCGGGTGTATATGCCCTGTACATTATTTGAAATAAACACATTAATTTAGGGATTGAATATTAAAGTAGTGTACCAGTGTACCAGTCCCTCCATTTGGAGATATAATTTCGTGTTTGGATAAAGGAATTGCTACTCATTTTAGTGACGGAGACGATAATTTCATGTAGGAATTATAAGATCGCCGGTCAAATCGTTCCAAAGTTTTATCATGTTTGTTGGGAGCGGCGCCGCTAAGGCAATAGCATCATGCATCGTCTGATTGCGAAAGACCAAGAACACATTCCTGAAGTAAATCCGTGAAACAATGTTGCCAAATACACCTTAGTTCACGTCTCGAATTTTAATTAAGGGCGTAAAACCGTTGTAGAACGTTACCTATTCGTATAGAGTCAAACATTTTACAGAAGACCTTACCCACCGAAAAAATTAACCCGGTGTAACGAGAGTATAATTTCGTGTTCAGGGAAAGAAATTAGTATTCATTTCAGAGACGAGCACTATAATTTCATGCATGAACTAAAAGATCGAGTGTCAAACAGCTCGATAACGTTACCACCTTCTGTGAAGGACGAACGGCGGAATCAATAGCATCAACTATCCTGTGACTCGGAGAGACAAGTTAGGTACCCTGGGAGTACTTCCGCTGATGAGTTTTGGCATGAGACTCGATAATTCACGGTTTTATTATTACGGTATAGCGTCAAACCGTTTGAGGGTGTTACCAATTGGTATAAAGTCAATATTTTTACCAAAGACCTTACCCACCGAAAAAATTATACCGGTGTATCGATAGCATAAGTTCGTGTTCAGAGAAGGAAATTAGTATTCATTTCAGTGACGGGCTCCTTATCTTCATGCATGAACTGGAAGACGGAGGGTGAATCCGTTCGAGAACGTTGCCACCTTCTGTGACAGACGAACGGCGGAGTCAGCAGCTCCACCCATCCTGCGATTCCAAGAGTCATCTCTGGTATTCCGATAGTAAATCCGCTGACCCCGTTTGCAATAGACATCTTATTTCACGGTATGAATATTAAAGACTGGCGTGAAACCGTCGGGGAGCATTACCAGTTCGAATAATGTCATTCTTTTTACCGAATATCTTACCTTCCGAGAACCTATCTTTCTGTAGCGAGTGTCTTGCTTAATGCTCACGGTAACAAATTAGTAGACATGTTAGCAGACGGGCACCACATTTTCATGTATAAATAGCAAAGTCGATAGTCCAACCATTAGAAAACGTTACATCCTTTCTTGGGAGTGGAACGGCTAAGCCCGTAGCTTCACGTATTATCAGATACCGAGAATCACACCATGTATGCCGGGAGCAATTCCGCTGAAGAGTATTGACAGTGGACACCCTATTTCACGGTATAAATATTAAAGTGCAGAGTCTAACCTTTGTGGAACGTTACCAATTGGGATAATGACAAAAGTTTCACCGAAGACCTTACCCTCCGAGAATCTAATTCACGGTATCGAGAGTATAACTTCGTAATCAAAGACACATATTAGTATACATTTTAATAACGGGCACCTTATTTTCTTGTATGAGGTTGAAGATTAGGTGTCAAACCGTTCGAGGACGATACCTTCTTGTTTGAGAGACCAACGGCCCAATCGATATTTTCACCCATTTCAGGATTCCAAGAGTCAAACGACATATTCCGGTTGTCAATGCGCTGTACAGTATCGGCATAGATACCTTAATTCGAGGTATGAATAATAAAATACAGGGTCACACCTTGTGAGAACTTTACTAATTGCTATAAAGGCAAACGTTATACCAAATGCCTGACCGGCCGAGAAGCTAACCCGCCGAATCCAGAGTATAGCTATGTGTTTAGCGAAACACAATACTATACATTTTAGTGACGAGCAGCATAATTTTATGCATGAATTAAAAGATCGTGTGTTAGTTATATCGCTCGAGAACGATACCACTTTTTGTGAGAGGCGAAAGGCTAAGTCAATAGCTGCACCCATCTCGCTATTCCGAGAAGCAAACCAGGTACTCCGAGGATCAATCCGCTGTACACTATTGGCAATGGTCACTGTAGTTCACGATTTGAATATTGTAGTACAGAGTCAAACATTTGTCGAACGTAACATATTGGTATAATATTAATAGCTTTATCGAAATCCTTACCCTCCGAGAACCTATACCGCTGTATCGAGAGTAATCCCCGTGTCCAGAAATACAAATTAGTATATCTTGTAGTGACGGGCACCCTAATTTCATGTATGAATACGAAGATCGAGAGGAGATCCCTTCCAGAACGTTACCACTTTCTCTGTGAAACTGCACATATAACACAATTGCTTCACGTATCCTATGGTTCCGAGAGTCACACTAGGTACACCAGCAGTATATCCGCTGAAGAGTATTGGCAATGGACACCTTAATTCACGTTTTCAATACTAATGTAGAGCGTGAGACTGCTTGAGAGCGATACCAATTGTCATAAAGTCAAACGTTTTACCGAAGACCGAATCTTTCGAAAAACTGATCGGCTGTATCGAGAGATTAACTACGTATTCAGAGAAAGAAATTAGTATTAATTTCAGTGACGGCACCTTATCTTCATTTATGAATTACAAGATCGTTGGTGAAACCGTTCGGGAATGTTACCACCCACTTTGGGCTGCTAACGGATAACTCTATTGCTACACCCATCCTGTGATTTCGAGATTGATACCACGTAATTCGTCAGTAAATCCGCTGAAGTCCATTGGCAACTGACACCATAATTCACCGTATGATGGCTAATGTAGAGAGTCAAATCGACGGTTAAAATTACTAATCAGCATCATCTCACTCCTTTGACCGAATACCATACCTTCCGAGAACCTACTCCGCTGTAGCTAGTGTCCAGCTTAATGTGCTCGGAATCAAATTGGTAGACATTTTAGCGGACCGACACCACATGTTTGTGTGTAAATATCAGCACCGAGAGCCAAAGCTATCGAGAACGTTACCACCTTCTTTCAGAGACGCAAAACTAAGTCAATAGCTCCACCTATCCTGTGACTCGGAGAGTCGGGCACAGTTATTTCGGGAGTAAATCCGCTGAACAGTACTGGCCCTGGGCACCTTATTTCGTGGCTTGAATTTTAAACGGAGAGTCAATAGTTTTGATGACGTTACCAATTGGTAAAAAGTCAAACATCTTACTTATGACATCACCTACCGAAAGCCTAACTAGTTGTATCGGGTGCATATCATCGTGTTCAGAGGATGAAATTAATTTACATTTTAGAGACGGGCACCTTAATTTCACGTATCAGTTAGAAAATTAGGTGCCAATGCGTTCGAGGACGTTACAAACTTCTGTGAGAGACTAACAGCCAAGTCACATAGTTTTAGCTATTTTGTGGATCCGAGAGACATACCAGGTATGCACGGAGGAGTCCTGTGTGTAGCACTGGCAATAAACAGCTTATTTAACGTTATGAATATTAAGGTCGAGCGTCAAACGTTTGTACAGCTTTACCTATTCGTATAGAGTCAAACTTTTTACCGAAGGCTGTGCCTTCCGAGAAAGTTACTTGCTGTATTGGGAGTATAACTTCATGTCCAGAGATGCAAACTAAGAAATACCTTAGTGACGGACCCCACAGTTTCATGTGTGAATTACAAGATCGAGGGCCAAACCAAATGATAACTTTACCACGGTGTATGAGAGTCGCACTCCTAAGTCAGTAGCATCACCTACTCTATGATTCCGAGAGTCAAACCAGGAATTCCGGGAGTGAAAAAACAGGACATTATTGACAATAGGTACCTTAATTCATGGTATAAATATTAAAGCAGACTCTCATATTGCTGATGAACGTACCATATTGCTATACTGTCAAACTTTTTGCCGAAGACCTCACCTGCCGAGAAGTTAACCGGCTGTACCGAGAGTATGGCTTCGTGTTCTGAGGGATGTATTAGTATACATTTTAGTGACTGGCACCTTAATTTTATGTATCAATTAGATGATCGGGAGGCAAGCTTTCCAGAAATTCACCAGCATCATTGAGAGTCGCACAGCTAAGCTTCACCTATCACGTGAATCCGAGAGTCAAACCAGGTATACCAGGAGTAAATCATCTAAACAGTGTCGGCAATAAACGTGCTCAATCAAATGGTATGAATATTAGGCTACAGTCAAACCGTCGATGAACATTTCCAATTTGTACATGGTCAATCTCCTTTCGCATTGCCCTTCGCTCCGAAAAACTATCCCGCTGTGTCGGGAGTATAACACCGTGTTCAGAGGTACGAACTAGTATATATTCTGGTGACGAGAAGCATAATTTCATGCATGATATAGAAGATGGAGGGTCAATCTGATCGAGAACGTTGACACCTTCTGTAAGAGTCGAACACCTTAGTCAATAGCTTCACCTATCCTGGGATACCTACAGTCCACTAGGTACTCCGGCAGTACATGCGAGGGTCAGTGTTTGCAGTAGACACCTTAATTTACAGATTGAATATAAATTTAGAGCGTGACACCGTTTGTGAACCATACCAAGTGCTATAATGTCAAACGTTCTACCGAAAACCTTACTTGCCGCGAACATCTCCCGATTAATAGAGAGTATGACTTCCTGTTCAGAGAAAAAAAATTAATATCGATTTAAGTATTTATTTAAGTAATAACTTCATGTATGAATTTGAAGATAGAGGCTCAAGCAGTTCCAAATGGATACGACAATCTATGAGATTCTAACGGCAAAGTCAATACTTGCACCCATTCTATGATTCCGAGAGTCAATCCTCGTATTTCTGAAGAAATCCGCTTTACAGTATTTGTATTGAAAACACTGCATCCCATACACTTATTAAAGTACAGAGTCAAGAGTTGTACAATGTTACCTATTTGTAATGGGCCTAACTCTTCACCGAAGGCCGTACGTTCTGAGAAGCTAACCCGCTGTGTCGAGAGTATGTCTCCGTGCTCTGAGAAGCAAAATGGCATAAATGTTGGTAACGGGCACCACAATTTCATCTATCAATCAGATGATCGAAGGATAAACCTTGCGAAAACGTTAGCACCTTCTTTGAGAGCCGAACTGTTCAGTCAATAGCTTCACCTATCTTGTGATTCCGAGAGTCAAACCAGGTCTTCCGGGAGTAAGTCCGCTGCACAGTATTGGCATTAGACATCCAATTTCACGGCAGTGCAGAGTCTAACCGTTGCTGAACGATAGTTATTGGTATTCATCGATTAGGTAATGATATTCAACGGCTTGTCGGAATGCTTTAATTTTCAAACCGTGTATTGAGATGTCTATTGCCAATAGCTTCCAGCGGACTTATTACCGGAATACCAGGCTTGACTCTCGGAATCACAAGATAGATGAAGCTATTGACTTAACAGTTCGACTCTCAAGGAAGATGGTATCGTACGCGAACGGTTTGACACTCGATCTTGTAAATCATACATGAAATTAAGGTGTCCGTCACCGAAAATGTCTACTGATTTGTATCTATGAGCACTAAGCATGAGACTCGCTACAGCGTGATAGGTTCTAGGACGGTAATGTATTCGTTAAAGTGAATGGCTCTATAACAATTAGTCATGTTCTCCGACGGATTTACCTTCTACTGTAATATTCATACCGTGAATGATGGTCTGTATTGCCAAAACTCTTCAGCAGACTTACTCCCGGAATCCTTGGTCTGGCTCACGGAATCGTAGGATACGTTAAACTATTGACATGGCCTTTCGTCTCTCAGAGTAGGTGGCAACGATTTGGAACGGTTTGACCGTTGATCTTCTTAATCATACATGAATTTAAGGTGTCGTCCCAAAATTGTATGCTAATGTGTTTCCCTAAACACGATGCTATACTCTCGATACGGCGGGATAGATTCTCGAACGGTAAGGCATTCGGTACTACTTTTCACTCTATAGCAATTAGTAACGCTCTCACACGGTGTGACGCTCTATTTTAGAATTCAATGCGTGGATAATGGTGTCTATTCTCAAAACAGATCAGTGTATTTACTCCCGGAGTACCTGGTTTGACTCTCTGAATCACAGGATTTTGTGAAGCAATTGAATTAGCTGTTCGACTCTCACAGAAGGTCGTAACGTTCTCGAACTGTTTAGAATTCGAACTCCCAATTCATGCATCAAATAAAGGTGCTCGTCAACAAACTGCATACTAACACGTACCTCTGAACTCGTTGTTTTACTCCCGATACCGTGGGTTAGTTTTTCGGAGGGTAAGGTGTTCCGTAAAACCTTTGACGTTATCGCAATTGGTAAAGCTCTCAAGCTCTCAAACGGTTTGACGCTCTACTGCAATATTCAAACCGCGATTTAATGCGTCTACAACCAATAATTTTCGACGGATTTACTCTTAGAATGCCTGGTCTTAATGTCCGAATCCCAGGATTGATGAAGCTGTTGACTTAGCCGTTCGACTCTCAACAAGGGTAGTCAGCTTCTCGGTCCGTTTGACACTCGTCCTTCTAATTCATACAGAAAATTAAGTTGGCCGTCGCTAATTTGGGTACTACTTGCCTTTTCTGAACACGAAGTTATATTCACTATACGGTGGGTTAGCTTGTCGGAAGGTAAGGCCTTCGGTAAAAAGCTTGACTCAGTACCACTTCGTAACGTTCTACAACGGTTTGAATCTGGATATTCCTATTCATACATGAAATTATGAAGCCCGGAACTATAAGAAATAGTAGTTATCTTCTCTGAACACCAACTTAGACTATGCATGCAGCGGCTCAGGTTCTCGGAAGGAATTGTTCTTGTTAAAACGTTTAACTTTATACCATCTGGTAACGATCTCAAACGGTATGGTGCTCTACATTAACATTCAAACCGTGAAAGAATGTGTTCATTAAAGACAGTGTACAGCGCATTGACTCCAGGAATACCTGGTCTGTCCTTCGGAATCACAGGATAAGTGCAGCTATTGGCGTAGCAGTTCGACTCTCAAAGTGTGTGGGATCTTTGTACGACGATATGACTATCCATCTTTCCATTCATACATGAAAATAAGGCGTCCATCTGTTAAAATGTCTAATTATTTGATTCTGAGAGCACTAAGCAAGACACTCGATACAAGGGGTTTTATTCCCGGAATGATAGATATTCGGTGGGAAAAACGACTTTATACAAATTTCTAATACTCTACGACAGATTGACTCTATAATTTAATACTCTCATCGTGAGTTGAGGTGTCTCTTTCCGATACTGCGCTGAGAATTTACTGTCGCAGAACCTGGCTTGATTCTCGAAATCACAGGGTAGGTGATGCTATTGACGAAGGTCAGCGACTCCCAAAGAAGTTGGTAACCTTCACCGACGGTTCTTGACTGTCGATTATGCTATTCTTGCACGGAAACAAGGTGTCGCCTGATAAAGCATATACCAATTTGTTTCCGCGAACAGTCCGCGAAACACTCTCTACAACCGTCTTGGCTTCTCGATGGCGAGGCCTTCGGTAAAAGTTTGACTCTTCACGAATATCTAACGTTCTACAAAGTTAATATTCATTCATTCCGTGAATTAAGGTGTCTACTGCAAATAGTGTCCAGCGGATTTACTCCCGGAATACCTGGATTTACTCACGGAATCACAGGATTGGTAAAGTTATTGAGTTAGCCGCTCCTCTCTCACAGAAGGTGGTAACATTCTCGATCTGTTTCACCCTCGACCTTCTTATTCACACATGATATTAAGGTGTCCGTCACTAAAATATATACTAATTTGTATCCATGGACAAGTAGTTGTACCCTCGATTTAGCGGGTTAGGTTCGCGGAAATTAAGGCCCGCGGTATAAAGTTTGACTCTCTATAAATACGTAACCTTCAGCAACGGCTTGACTCTGTACATTGACAATTCTATAGCCAATACTGTTCAGCGGATTTACTCACGGAAAACCTGGTTTGTCGCGCGGTATCTCAGGATGGTTGAAGCTATTGACTTAGCCGATTGAATCTCAATGGTGGTGGTAGTGCTCTCAAACGGATTGACTCCCGATCTTGAAATTCATACACGAAGATAAGTTGCTTGACACTGAATTGAATACAAATTTCTTTCGCTGAATACGATGTAATCATCTCGATAGAGCGGGTCAGTTTCTCGGAGGCTTCTGTAAAGCGATTGATTTTATAAGAATTTGTAGAGATCTCAAATGTTTTGACGCAGTATTTTAGTATTCAATCCGCGAATTAAGATATCTATTGTCAATAATGTAGAGCGCATTTACTCCCGGAATATCTGACTTGACTTTCGGAATCACCAGATGTGTGATGCTATTGACTTATGTATGCGATTCTCAAAGAAGGGGGTAACCTTCTGGAATGGTATGCCACTCGACCTTCTCATTCATATATGAAAGTAAGGTGCTATTTTAATAAGGTAATTCAGCTATAATGTCTACTAATTTGTTTCCGTGATCACTAAGCTTGACACTCGCAACAGCGGCTTCGGTACTAGGAAGGTATTGTATTCGTTAAAAAGTGTGACTCGGTATCAACTGGTAATGTTCTCCGATGGATCGACCTTACACTTTAATATTCATACGGTGAATAATGGTGTCCATTGCCATAACTGTACAGCGGATTGACTCCGGGAGTACCTGATTTGACTATCGGAATCAGAGGATAGGTGAATTTATTGACTTATCCGTTCGACTCTCAAGGGGGGTTGAAGCGTTCCTAATCGGTTTGAACATGGATATTCTAATTCACACATGACGCTAAGGTGCCTGTCACTGAAATGAATACTAATTTCTTTCTGTGACCCCGAACTTATACTCTGGCTGAAACCGGTGAATTTCGCAGAAGGTAAGGCCTTCGATAAAACGTTTGAATTTATACCAATTGGTATGGCTCTCGAACGGTGTGACGCCCTTCATTAATATGCATGCCGTGAATTGCGGTGTCCACTGCCGACGCAGTACAGCGGATTCAGTCCGGGGATACCTGGCTTGTCTCTCGGGATTGTGGAATAGGTGAAGCTGTTGACTAAACTATTCGAACGTCAAAGAAGATGGTAGCGATCTCGAACTGTTTGACACTAGATCTTCTACTTCATATATGAAATTATGGCGCCGGTCACTAAAATATGTACTTATTTGTTCCCCTGATCACCATGTTATATTCTCGGTAAATCGTCCTCAGCTTTCGCAGGGTATGCTCTTCAGTAAAACGTTCAGTTAAGCTTTATACATATTGGTAGCGCTCTCAAACGGATTGACGCGCTACTTTAATATTCACTCCGAAAATAAAGGTGTCTACCGCCAATACTGACAGCAGATTCACTCCCGGAATACCTCCTTTACCTCTCGGTGTGACAGAATATGTGACGCCGTTCTGTTCTCAAAGAAGGTCGTAACGTTCTCGAACGGTTTGACGTTCGGCTTTGCTATTCATGCATGAAAATACGTTGCCCTTCTGCTAAAATATCCACTAATTTGTTTCCATCAACAACGAGTATGATACTCACTACAGCGGGTTATTATTCTCGACAGGTGAAGTATTCTGTAAAAAGAATTACTTTATACGAATTGGTTGTGACCTCAGACGGTTTGTCACTCTACTTTAACCTTCAAGCCAAAAAATTATGGCGTCGATGGCCAATAGAGTTCAGCAGATTTACGCCCGGAATAATTGCTTTGGCTGTCGGAATCATAGGATAGGTGAAGCTATTGACTTACACGTTCGATTCTGAATGAAGGTGGTAACGTTCTCGACCCTCGATCTGCTATTTCATACATGACATTAATATGTCCGTCACTAAAATGTGTACATACTTGCGTATCTCAACACGAAGTATTACACTCGATACAGCGGGGTACGTTCTAGGAGGGTAAGGCCATCGATAAAAAGTTTGACTCTGTAGCAAAAAGTATCGATCTACAACGGTTTGACTCTGTACTTCATGATTTATACTGTTCAATTGAATGTATAGTGCCAAAAGCCTTCAGCGTACTTACTCCCAGAGTAAATGGATTGACTCTCGGAGTCACAGGATAGGTGAAGCTGCTGATCTAGCCATTCGAATGTCATAGAAGGTAGTAACGGTATCGATTGGTTTGACCAACGGTTTTCTAATTAATACATGAAATTGATGTTCTCGTTCCTAAGACATATGCTAATTCGTCCAAATGACACGACGTTATACTCTCGATATAGCAGGATAGTTTTTCGGAGAATTGTCACCTTCATTAAGTAACGAACGGTTAATTCAATAGCTACACCTATTCTGTGATTTCGGAAGTCAACCAAGGTATTCCGGGAGTAAATGCGCTCTGCCTTGTTGGCAATAGACACGTTAATTCACGGCATAATTAATAAAATACAGAGTCAAACATTGTATAACCTAAACAATTTGAATGGAGACAGACACTTTACCGACGGTCCTACATTCCGTAAAGTCTAATCAGCATTATCGAGAGAATAACATCGTGTTCAGGGGAGCAAATTACTATACATTTTAGTGACGGGCACCTTATATGTGTGTATGAATTAGTAGGTCGAGTGTCAAACCGTTCGAAAACGATACCACCTTCTTTGAGAGTCAAACAGCTAAGTCAGTAGCTTAATTTATCATTTGAGTTCGATAACCAAACCGGGTATTCCGGGATAAAATGCACTGTACATTTTAGTGATGAGCACAATAAATTGATGATTGAATTAGACGACCGTGGGTCGAACCGACCGAGAACGTTGCCATGCTCTGCGAGAGACGATCGGCTGAATCAAAAGTTTCACGTTTCCTGTGATTGCGAGGGTCAAACCAGGTAATCCTCGTGTACATCGGCTCAAAAGCATTGCCATTAGACACCTTAATACGCGGTTTGAATATTAAAGTATAGCAACTATCCGTTTGAGATTGTTACAAATTGCTATAAAGATATACGTTTTACAGAGGACCTTACCTTTGGAGAAGCTGACCCCCTACATCGAGGGTACAATTTTGATGTCAGCAGAGCAAGATAGTATAAAATTTAGTGGCGCGCAACTTAATCTCATCTTCGAAACATAAGATCGAAGAACAAACCTTTCGAGAACGTCGAACGGCTTAGTCAACAGCTTCACCTATCCTGTGATTCCGAGGTTAGGACCCGGTATTCGAGGAGTCAATCCACTGAGCAGCATTACCAATAGGCACGCTATTTCACTGTACGAATGATGATGTTGAGAGTTGAACCTTACGAGAATGTTATGACTTTTAATGGAGTCGAACCTATCAAGGATGACCATCCCTTACGAGAACCAGACCCGCTGTAGCAAGTGTCTTGCTTAGTATTCACAGAATCAAATTAGTTGACATTTCATCCGGCGGTCACCTCAATTTCACGGATGAATAGGAATGATCGAGAGCCGAACCGGTAGAGAAAGTCAATGACTTTCCTGACAGTCGAGCATCTAAGTCAGCATAAAACACCCTGTGATTCCTATAGTCATACCAGGTATTCCGGGAGTAAATCCGCCTTACTGTATTGGCAGTGGACGCCATAATTCGTGGTACGAATACTGATGTCTAGAGTCAAATCCTTCATGAAGTTTACCACTTGCTATGGTGTTCATCGAATGGAGTACTTATCCATACAATCATGTAAGATTATAACAAGCTTAACAAAATGTACTAATTCTAACTAATTCTAAAGTCATTTCTTCTACGAAGTATACTTTTTGATATTAAAATCTGGAAATTTTGAAAAATATCGAAAATATCACAACAATGAAGTACAGTATGTATCAATAAATGGGAGACTGGGGATATATGCATGGCCTGCGAAACAACGGTTAAAGAAATTAACGATGAACATCCAGTAGTGCCACGTCGCCCTGCGGTACGCAAATACAGGAAATCGCCAGTCGTTTCATGTAGGCAGCGTAGGTACGTATACAGACAATCATATAAAACAGCAGTATGTTTAACAAAATATTGTCTTAAACGCACATTAAACTAATTACAAAGACACTTTTGTTGATAAATAGAGTTTTCAAACTAAACATTGAAGATTAAGAAAAGAACATAGAATGTCATAACAGTAAATCACAGTATGTATAATGAAACGGGAGTCTGAGAAAGAATGTATACCGTACAAGATCAAGGTTAAGGGAATTAACGAAGACCATCGATTAATGCCACTGCATCCTGCGGTACGAAATTAAGAGACCTCGCCAGTCGCGTCGCTCCGGCAGCGTGGGTAGGTATACAGATAATGATATCAAATGACAATATGTTTAACAAAACATTGCCAGAGACGTACATTCAGCTAATTCCAAAGACACTTTTGTTGAGAAATACTGTTCTCAAACGAAACACTGAAATTTTATAAAAAAATTCAAAATATTATATCAGTTAATTAAACTACGTATATATAAATGGGAGACTGGGAAAAAATGCATACCGTACAAATAAACTAAATTTTGAAAATTTTGAGAAAAGTCCGAAATATCACAACAGTAAATTACAATATGTATAAATAAATGGGAGAATAGGGAAAAAAGAATTCCGTACCAAATCATGGCTAAAGATATCAATGAAGACCATCCAGTAGTGCAATTCCGCCCTGCCGTTCGCAATTACAAGATCTCATAATATTAATATCTTAATATCGCAACTTTCGTGGGGAATATCTGCTCAAGTCCGACAACTTCCGTTGTTTACATCAAATATTCACCCATTCGTTGTATTGAATTTATCGGTAAGTAATTTCGTATTCTCGCCTATCTTCGATAGAGGACATAATTGAATTTGGTTGTGCGGGAAGTAATTACAATTTTTCCTGCCAGAGGACGTAAATGTACCCTATCGCAGGCACCTTTACACTTAATTCTCATGAAGAAAGAAGAAGAAATTACTTTCCGTACATCCACATCATAACACGTATCCTGATTCTGAAACGCTGGAACATCTCGCATGAATCGTGCTTCGCAAGGGAATCGCACGTTTGCCATGGGAATGAAATGTCACGTTAATATAAATTACGCACGCAGATTTTGCACCCTGCATGAAAATGAAATTTGTTATTTTAACAGCGAATATCAATCAAAATCCACTCATTTCAGTCGTTGCATCATATACACAAGCATTCATTGTATTATGTTTTTGGGAAAGTAATTTCGTTTTTCATCGCCGGTGGAACTAATTGTAGTTGGATGATCGGAAAGTAATATCGGTTTCGCCGAAGAACGGACGCAAATGTATTCTTTCGCAGCCAATTTCAGAATTAGGCCGAATGAAAAAAAAAATAGAAATGATATTGCTTTCCTAACAACGCAATAAAAACACGTATTCTGACGCCGAAACGCTGTAGTTCTTGGTTTGAGTCATGTATCGCAATGGAATAACGCGTTTGCAATAGGACTGAAGAGTCACGTTTAAAATGCGATATTCGCGTTCATGTCGTAACATTGGAACGTAATTGTCGCATGGAGCAGAGATGCTATAAGAATCGTTCCTTTGCCAGCAAATTTCTGCAAAATCCGTTGATTTCAGTGACTTGCGTCAAATATGCACTCATTTCTGTATTATGGTGCTGGGATAGTATTTCTGTTCTGTTCCGATACGGGACCAAATTTTATTAGCTTATTCGCATAGTAATTATGTCCGGAAATCCAAATTCTATTAGGTAGTGTGGTACGAAATTTTGTTCTCTCCGATCAGGGGACGAAAGTGTACCTTCTCGTACCCAACGTGACAATTATGCCACGTATAAAAGAACACAATTACTTTCTGAACAAACCAATAGTAATANCCAGCAAATTTCTGCAAAATCCGTTGATTTCAGTGACTTGCGTCAAATATGCACTCATTTCTGTATTAAGGTGCTTGGAAAGTAATTCAGTTCTTTTCCGATATAGGACCAAATTTTATTAGCTTATTCGCATAGTAATTATGTCCGGAAATCCAAATTCTATTAGGTAGTGTGGTACGAAATTTTGTTCTCTCCGATCAGGGGACGAAAGTGTACCTTCTCGTACCCAACGTGACAATTATGCCACGTATAAAAGAACACAATTACTTTCTGAACAAACCAATAGTAATACGTATTCTGACGCTGAAACGCTAAAAAATTCCGAGCTCGAATCACGCTACCCATGTGAATCGCGCGTTTGCGAAGGGAATGAGAAGTGACATAAATATGAGATATTTACATTGATTTCGTACCATTCTAATTTATTTGCAGGCGAATGGCGGAGAAACTGCAATAAACGTTACTTTGATAGCGAAATTCAGTTCGAGTCCGTTTATTGCAGTCGTTTGCATGGGATATGCGCTCATGCAATGTGATAAGTTATTCGGTAAGTAATTTCATAAATATTGCGATAGAGGATGTAACAGTATTTGTAAGTCCGTCTAGTAATATCGCCACCCCCAACAGAGGGCCTAGTCGTTGTTCTATGTTCGGAATGTAATTTCATCTCTTCCAGATAGAGGATGTAAATGTATTCTTTCTCAACCAACTTCACAATTAAGTTGCATGAAAAAACCGTAATTACTTTGCGAACGACACAATAGCAGCAGGCATACTAACGCTGAGGCGCTGAAATTTCTCGCTTGAATCGTGTTTCGCCAGTGAACTGCCCGTTTGTGATGATAATCATAAGCCACGTATTTATGAGACACCGACGTTGCTTTCGCTTCAATGAAACATATTTGCCGGAATACAATGCCGGAACTATAAGGATCGTTACTTTGATAGCAAATTTATGTCCATGTCCGTTCATTTCAGTCCGTGGCTTCAAATACACATGCATTCATTGCATTAGGTTCGTCGAAAAGTAATTTCGGTTTTACTGGATAGAGAACCTACTTGAATTAGTTTGTTTGGAATGTATTTTCGTTCCTTCCCGGCGGAGAACCTATTTCTATTAGGTTCTACGGATGGTAAATTTGTTTTACCCCTTCAGTCGACCTGATTGAATTATCCTGTTCCGAATGGAATTTCCCCTTTACTCGACATAGGACTGAATGGTACATGGTTGTTCGGAAAGTATTTTTGATTTCTTAAAGCATAGAACAGAATGAATGATTTCAAAGCTAAATTCACAATTAAACCGCACGAAAATGAATTGTTGTTTCTGAACAATCGAATAATACCACGTATATATACGCTGGGGCACTGTAGTTTCTTTCTTGCATCCAGCTTCGTAAGTGAATCGCGTTGGCGATGGCCAATAAAAGTCACGTAAATGTGCGATACTTACATTGATATCGCATCATTTGAACGTATCTGCGCGCATAGAGCGCGGAAACAATCAAGATTGTTCCTTTGACGGCGATGTTCAGTGCATATCTGCTTCTTTCAGTCGGTCCACCAAATGTACAGTCATTCATTGTATAAGATTCTTCGCAATTAATCTTCGATTTTTTCCGATATATTCCTCAATTGTATTAAATTGCTCGGAAAGTAATTTCGTTTTTTTCCAATCAGAGGCCGTAATTATAATTGTTTGTTCCGAAAGTAATTTCACTACTTCTGATCCGCGGAACACAATGCATTGCTTCACAGACAAATTCGGAGTTAAGCTGCTTGAATGATGAAACAATATTACTTCCCTAACAAATATACCATTACCCGTATTCTGACGCTGAAGCGCTGAAGAAGCTAGCTTTATTCGTGCTTCGCGAGTGATTCGCGCATCTAATGTGGGAGCCATAAGTCTTGTGTATATGAGATACTCACGTCGATTTCACAACCGTGGAACGTATTTGCGAGCATGTAAATGATAAACTATAAAGATCGTAACGCTGACTGTGAATTTCAGTTCAAGCCCATATATTTCAGTCACTTGCGCCAAATACGCACTCGTTAATTATATTACCTTGTTCCAAAAGTAATTACGTTTTTTCAATATGGATGTACTAATTGTATTAGATTGTGCGGAAAGTAATTTCTTTTTCCTCGGAAGAGGACCTAATTGTATATGGTTGTTCGGCAGGACATTTCGCTCTTTCCGAGCTGAAGACGTAAATGTATTCCATGGCAGAGCACTTCGCAATTAAGCCACGAAGACGCAAACGGAAGTTGCTCTCCGATGAACCAACAATTTGACGTATTATGACTCTGAAACGCTGAAATTTCACGGCTGAATTTTGTATCGCAAGTGCATTGCGGATGTGCATTGGGATCGAAATGTCACGTAAATATGCGATATACGCTTCCATTTCGTATCATAGGATCATATTTGCGCGCACACAGCAGGGGAAATATTCGCTTTTGCGGGAAATATTGTGATTTTTCGCTTATTTCAGTTCACGTGTTATATATTCCTTATCATAGTATTAAACTATATTCCGGGCCATATCCCTGGCCGTCTCCCAGCACGGGCTCCCTATGTTCAAGTGAGGCGTTGCATCCCGGCGATTTCACATCGTACCGATCACTTAAGGCTTCAGACGGACGCGAACCACGATTATAGCGCTCTGATATGCACTGTTACACCCACATACGCAATTCAAACACCACGTCACTCGGAATACAACAAATTCGCCACTGAGACTCGGATCCGCGGAGCACCACGAAACACGCCCGCACTTCTCGGAGTCGCACGAGGCAATGTTCCGAAACCTATCCAAATCCTAATCTGGGCTTTAGAACGCAGGCCATCGCACCCGCCCATTTAATGTGTCTATAACTGGCATGAAATAATTCTGTTTAGTTATTTCCGATTTCTGCTTATTTTCTTCATGTAAGCATCGTGCAGGTCCAAGGACCAAGACAAAACCCAAGAACCTAACCGGAACCTAACCAAAGCCTAACACGCCCGTTACAAGGCAGACAATTCCACACGATATTTAATGTACTTGTTATTCTCAGATTGTAATTCAATATACTTATTTCATGTTTTCGCTTAATTGTTGCATGTCCGAAAGTTGTTTGTCAGATGACCATACCCGAACCCGAAGGCCTAATACAAACTCGAGAACACAATCGAACTATGCTGGAAAACAAACCGGCGCGTTACAAAGCAGGCCAATGCACACGATGATTTATTGTATTTATTGCTAGCATTTAGTAATTCCATTTAGGCTCTTCCTATTACACCAAGAGTCAAACCATTCCGGCCCTTTACCATTTGGCAAAGGGTCAAACTTCATACCGAAGGCCTCTACATTCCGAGAACCTAACCCGCTGTCGTGAGAGTCGAACATAATGTTCCGGGAATCTGACTCGTACACATTGTAGTCAATGGGCAATTTAATTTTATGTACGAGCTGTAAAGGTAGGAATAAAGCATTCTAGAACGTTACCACCTTCATTGAGAGTCAAACAGCTATGTCAGTAGCTTCACATATCCTGTGATTCCGAGAGTCAAAGCAGCTACTCCTGGTGTAAATACGCTGAACAGTATTGGCAATAGACACCTTAATTGACGGAATGATTATTAAGGATGGGCTTCAAATCGTTTGAGAACGTTACGAATTGGCATAAAGTCAGACGTGTTACACAAGAACTTGCCATCCGGGCAATCATGGATTACCATCATCCATCATGGATAAAGAAATTAATGGTGACGATCCAGTTTGCAGCGCGGTTCTGCCGTACGCAACGACAAGGCCTCGCCTGTCGTGTCACTCTGGCAGTGTGTGTACGTATACATACGATCATATAAAATAACAAGCTTAACAAGATTGTGTCATAAACCTCATCTCAAGCATTTCACATGATACTTTTCCTAAAAAGTAGAGATTTTGAAATTTCCATAATGGAAATTTTGAGCAAAATCGAAAATATCAAAACAATAAACTAAATTATGTACAAATAAGTATGATACTGCGAAAGATTGAATGCGGTGCGATATCAAGGTTATCGAAATTAACGACGACCATACAGTAGTGTCGATCCTATATATAACACGCAACTACAAGGACACTCCAGCCGTGTCGCTCCGGAAGCTTAGGTACTTATGCGGGAAATCATATAGAATAAAAACAAATTTAACAAAATATTTCCATAAAGATGCACCAATCTAATTCCACAAACACTATTACTAAAAATACAACTTTAAAAATTGGTAATAGGGAATCATGTAAAAGATCGGAAATATTAGAAAAATAAGTTGCAGTGCGCGAAAATAAATAGAAAACTGCGAAATAATGCATACGGTGCAATATTCAGTTTATGGAAGTTAACATATACTGTACAGCAGTGTCGCGCTGATCTACCTTACGCAACGACAAGGCCTCATCAGTCGTGTCGAACCAGAAGCACGGGATGCTCTTCGTTAATTCCTCTAACCATGATTTTGCACCGTATGCATGTTATCCATTCTTCCATTCATTTATTCATAGGGTAATTTACTGTTATGATATTATCGATGGTTTTTCAAAATTTTCAGTTCTTAGATTAGATAGGTGTATTTCTCTGAAAGAGTGCCTTTGGATTTAGTTGACAGCACGTGTATAATTTCTCTAACTTCGATTTTCAACCGTATGAATTTTTTTCTTGTTTTCTACTTATTATCGCATACTGCAATTTGCTGTTATGATATTTCCGATTTTGACTAAAACTTCCAATTTTTGTGACTAAATTTTGTTAGACTATTTGTTATTATATATGACTGTCTGTATGCGTACCAACACTGACGGAGCAGCACGACTCGAATTCTTCTAGTTGCGCACGGAAGGTGGTAGCGGCACTACTGGAGTATCTTCGTTAATTTCGTTAACGTTGATATTGTTCCGTATGTATTTTTTCGTTGTCATCCATTTATTTAAGCGAACTGTAATTAGCTATTGTTATATTTTCATTTTTTTTTTTAAATTTTTAAGTTTTACTACTCAAAATCTTATTCATTAGTACATGTGTTCTTGGAATTAGTTCAGTGTACGCTTATCACATTCTTTTGTTGAATTTGCTGCTATTTTATACGACGTCCTGTATTCGTACCTACGCTTACGGAACGACACGCTTGGAGTTATCTTGTAGTTGCGTTCACTAGATCGGAGCGAAACTGCCGTATGGTCATTGTCAATTCCTTTAACCTCGATATTGTACCGTTCGTATCCTTCCGCAGTTTTCTATATATTTCAACATACTGTAAACTATGGTAATGATATTTCCGATATTCTCGGAAATTTCCAATTTTTATTTTAGAAACTGGTATTTCTTAGTAAATGTGTCCTTGGAGTTAGTTGAGTGTACGTTCATGACATTATTTAGTTAAACATATTGTTATTTCATATGATTCTCTGTATACGTACTTACGCTATCGGAGCGACACGACTGACCAGGTCTTGTAGTTGCGTTCGGAGAATCGGAGGGATACGACTGTATGGTCCTCGTTAATTTCTTTAACCACGATTTTGTACCGCGTGCATATTTTCTCGGTCTTCCATTTATTTATACATACTATAATGGAGTGATATGATATTTTCGATTTTTCTTTTTCGANGATATTTTATATGATTGTCTGCAAGCGTACCTACACTTCCAGAGCTACGCGAAGGGCGATATCTGGTAGTTACGTACGGCAGTTCAAAGTGACACCACTGGGTGGTCTCCGACAATTTCGTTAACCTCGACATTGTACAATTTGCAATTCTTCCTAGTCTACCATTTATTTATACATGCTGCAATAAACTTTTATGTTATTTTCCATGTTTTTCATAATTATCTATTTTTAGTTTAAAAGATTGTATATCTTAAGAAATGTATGTTTGGATATAGCCGAGTGTACATTTATGTCAATATGTTGTCATGTTCTTGGTTATTTTGTAGGAATTACTCTATACGTACCTGCGCTTCCGGAGCGACACGGCAGGATTGATCTTGTAGTACCGCTGGTTAGATCGGTGCGACACTGCTGTATGGGCTTTGCTAATTTCATTAGCCATAGTGATGTGCCGTATGCATTCTTTCACAATTTTCTCATTATTTCTACTTACTGGAACTTACTGTAGTGTTATTTCCCATTTTTTTCATAATTTCCTTTCTTAATTTCGAAAAATGTATTTCATAGTACAAGTGTCTTTTGAATTAGTTAAATCTACGATTATGTCAATACTATGTTAAACTTATTGTTACTTTGTTCGACTGTCTGTGTTCGTACCTTCGCTTCAGAGGCGACACGGCTGGAGTAGTCTGGTAGTTGCGTTCGGCATGACGGAGCGGCGTTACTGGGTGGTCCTCGTTAATTTCTTTAACCTTATTTTATACCGTATGCGTTTTTTCCAGTCTTCCATTTTTTTTGTACATATTGGAATGTACTGTTGTGACATTTCCGATTTTTACCTTAAATTTCTAATTTTTAGTTAACAGAATTCTATTTCTTAGTAGAAGGGTCGTTGGATTAAGTTAACTATACGTTTATGATAATATTTTGTTGTATTCATTGATATTTTATATGATTGTCTCTGTATGTATCTACGCTTCCGGAGCGACAAGTCTGGTGTCCTCTTGTAGTTGCGTTCGGTAGATAGGAGCGACAATTTTTCTAACCTTGATTTGGTACTGTAAGCACTTTTCCCAGTCTTCCATTTATAACTACATAATGTTAATTACTGCTATGATATTTCCGATTTTTTCTAAAATTATCAATTTTTAGTTTACATAATTGTATTCCCTAGTAAAAGTGTCATTGGAGTTAGTTGAGTGTATGATTATGATATTATTCTACTGAACTTATTCATATTTAATTTGATTGTATGTATACTTACCTACGCTGCCACGATCCGCACAACTGCAGTGGTCTTTTAGTTGCTTTCGGTAGATCGAAGCGGTATTACTAGATCGTTTTTGTTAACATCCATAGACTTAATTTTGTGCCGCATATATTCTTTCACAGTCAACCGTTTATTTATACAAACTGCAATGTAATGGTATGTCAATTTCGGTTTGTTTTCAAAATTTCCGAAATTTAAATTGATAGATTGTATTACTTAATATAAGTGTCTTTTGAATTAGTTGAGCTTACGTTTATGACAACACTATGTTAAACTTACTGTTATTCTATATTTATTTTCTGTATACGCACCTACTCCTCCCGAGCGAGGCGGCTGGAGTGGACTTGTAGTTGTGTACGGTATATCGGTGCGAGTCGACTAGGTCCGTCAACGTATGCGCATTAGCGCAACGGGGCGGTACGATGGAAATGGACTTGTCGCAGCGTACGGTACCTCGGGGCGACAATACTGGAATGATTTCGTTAATTTCATTAGTCTTTATATTTTATCGTATGCATTTTTGTTTTGTTTTCCATTTATTCCTATATACTGTAGCTTATTGTTGCGATACTTTCGATTCGTTTTCGAAATTTCAAATTTATAATTTTGAATATCGTATTTTTTAGATTAAGCGTCTTTCTAATGAGTTGAGTGTACGTTTATGACTAAATCCTGCTAACTTCTTTGTTATTTTATATGATAGTCTGTATACGTTTCGACGCTGCCGGAGCGAAACGAGTGGAGTGGTCTCGGAGTTGCTTTCGGTAGATCGGAGGGTTGCAACTGGATCGTCTTCGTGAACTTCTTTCACTATGACTTCGTACCGTATGCATTTTTTCCCAGTTTTCCATTTATTAATGCATAGTGTAATTTACTGTTATGATATTTTCGATTTTTTTCAACGCTTTCAATGTTCAGTTTAAAGAACGGAATGCCGTAATAAAATTGTCTTTGGAAATAGTTGACTGTACGTTTACGACATTATTTTGTTCAGCTTTTTGTTATTTCATATGATTGTCTGTATACGTACCTATGTTTCCAGTGCGACATAATTGGAATGGCCTCGCAGTTGCATTCGGTTGAGCGGAGCGACAGTACTCTATGGACATTGTTAGTTTCTTTATCCTTAATATTGTACCATAAAAAGCTGCAATTTATTGATACGATATCATCGATTTTTCAAAATTTTCAATTGTTAGAATAAAAAATTGTATTTCTTAGTAAAAGTTTCTTTTGAATCAGTTAGGTCTACGTTTATGACAATATCATGATAAGCTTGTTGTTATTTTATATGATTATCCCTATACGTACCTACGCTTTCGGAGCGACACGTCTGGTATTGTAGTTGCATATGGTACATCGGAGCTATACTACTGAATGGCTTTCGTCAATCCCTTTAACCTTTATATTGTACCATATGCATTCGTTCGCAGTTTTCTATTTATTTCTGCATAATGTAATTTGCTGTTATGATATTTTTGACATTTTTTGCAATATTCAACTTTTATTTTGATAAATGGTATTTTTCGAGGAAATGAGACTTTGGAATTTGTTGAGTGTACGCTTATGACAATATGATGTTGGACTCGCTGGTATCCAATATATTTGTCAATATACGTACCCACGATGCCGGAGTGGCACGACTGGAGTGATCATGTAGTTACATTCGGTAGAATGGGGCGGCACTGCTGAATTGTTTTCGCTAATATCATTAGCACTGATTATGTACAGTATGCCCTTCTCCCAGTCTTCCATTTATTTATACATACTGCAATTTTCCGTTATTCAATTTCCGATTTTTTCAAAATTTCCAGCTCTTAATTCCCAAAACTGTATTGTTTAGGAATAGCGTCTCTTGAAATAGGTGAGTTTACATTTATGACAATATTTTGCTAAGCTTATTGTTATTTTATATGATTGTCTGTATACGCAACTAGGCTGTCGGAGCGTGGCGAATGAAGTGGACTTGCAGTTGCGTACGGTAGATTGAAGCGGTACTACTGGATGGACTTCGTTAATTTCATTAACCATGATATTGTACCGCTTGCATTCCTTCGCAGTTTTCTATTTATTTACAAACATCGTAATTTATTGTTATGATGATGATATTTTCCAGTTTCATCGAAATTTTCAATTTTTATTTTATGAAATTGTATTTCCTTCTAAAAATTCTTTATGAATTGAAAGGGTATAGGCTTATGACAATTTTTTGTTAATCTTAGTGTTATGTTATATCATTCCGGTACACGAACCTACGTTGTCGGTGCGACAGTAACAGCGTGGCCTTGTGTTTGTGTACGGCAGATCAGATTGGCACTACAGAACGGTCTTCGTTAATTTCTTTTACCTTGATATTGTACCGGGTGCATTTGTTCCCAGTTTTCGATTTATTTACACATTTTATAATGTCCATTTATGATGTATTCGATTTTTTGCAATATGTTTAAGTTTTATTTTTAAAAATTGTATTTCTTAGTAAAGTGCCTTTGGAATTAATGAAGTGAACGTTAACGACAATATTTTGCTAATATCATTGTTGTTTTAGATGACTGTCTCCATACGTGCCTACGCTGCAGAGCTACACCACTGCCGAGGTCTTGTATTTGCGTTCTGCAGAACGGAACGGCACTGCCGGATGATCTTTGATATGGCATTTAAACCGGATATTGTAACGTATGCATTTTTTGCCAGTTTTCCATTTATTTGTACATACTGTAATTTACTGTCATGATATTTTACATTTTGTTACATAATTGTCAATTTTTAGTTTAAAAGATTGTATTTCATAGTATTAGCGTCTTTGGAATAAGTTGCGTTTACGTTTATTACATTATGTTGCTATCTCGATTGTAATCATATACGATTGTCTGTACCAAAGCTTCCGGGGCGTCGCGATTGGAGTGGCCTTGTTGTTGCGTGAGGAAAATCGGAGCGACAATACTGTATGGTCTTCTTTAATATATTTAGTCCTGATTTTGTACCGTATGCACTCATTTGCAGTTTTGTATTTATGTCTATATACTGTAACTTCCTGTTTTGATATTCCCAATTTCTTTCTCAAAATTTACAATTTTTAGTATAGATATATGTACATCTTAGGAAACGTGTCTTTGGAATTAGTTGAGTGTACATTTATAACAATATCTTTTAAAATCTTTTTTATTTTATATGATTGTATCCATGTGTACCTACGCTTCCGGCGCAACACGACAGGAATTGTCGAGTAGTTGCGTTCGGTGGAACGACAGTAAAGGATGGTCTTTGCAAATTTCATTTACCTAGATCTTGAAAAGTATGCACTTTTTCCCAGTACTCCATTTATTTTTGCATAATGTAATTTACTGTTATGATCGTTTCGATTTTTACAAAATTCTGAGTTCTTACTGTTAGAATTTGTAATTCTTGGTTAAAGTGTCTTTTGAATTGGCTGAGCGTACGTTAGTGGCAATACTATGTTTACTTTTGTTATTTTATAATTGTCTTCAGACGTACATACGCATCCACAATACGCATTACAAAGGTGTCTTTATAATTACTTGAGCATATGCTTATGTCATTTATTCGATACTAATTGCTATTTTATACGGCTGTCTGTATGCGTACCTACGCAGCCGGAACAACACCACTCGCGAGGTCTTGTAATTGCGAACGCCAGATAGAAGCGACTCTACTGGATGGTCATCATTGATTTCATTAACCACAATACTGTACCGTATGCAATCTATCGCAATTTTATATTTATCTACTCGTACTGTAGTATACTGTTCTGATATTTTGGATTTTTTTCATAATTACAAATTTTTATTTTAAGAATTTATATTTCTCAGTAAAAGCGACTTTGTGGTATGTTGAGTGTACGTCTATGACATTATTTGGCTAGTCATACTGGTATATTGTATGATTTTCTGTGAACCTACCTACGCTTCCGGAGCGACACGGGTTTAATTCTCTTGCAGTTGCGTTCGGAATATCGGAGCGATAATGCTGCATGGTCTTTGATAATTTTATCGACCTTGATATTGTACCGTGTGCATTACTTCTCTGTATTCTGTTCGTGTCTACATACTGTAATTTACTGTTATGGTATCTTCAATTTTTTTCAATATTGTCAATATTTGGTTTAAAAAATTGTATTTATCAGTGAAAGCGTTTTTGGAATTAGTCGAGTGAACGTTTATGCCAATATTATGATGCAACTTATTTTTATTTTACATAATTGTTTTTATACATACATTCGCATCCGGAGCGACGCGCCTGTTATGGTCTTGCAGTTGTGTTCAGTATATCGGACCGATACTACGGTATTATCTTCGTCAATTGCTCTAACCTTGATATTGTGCCGAACGCATTCTTTGGATATTCACTATTTATTTCGACGTTCTGTGATCTACTATTATGATATTTCCGGTTTTATTCAAACCGTCCAATTTTTTATTTTAGAAATTATATTTTTTATCTATCGAACGTAACTGCAAGACCACTGCAGCCGTGTTGCTGCGGGAGCGTAGGCACGTATGCAGACGATCGTATAATATGACAA
>NIJG01000176.1:215897-257971 GCA_002201625.1 Euglossa dilemma
GCGTAGGTACGCATACAGACAATCATATAATACAACAAATTCAACAAAATATTCTCCTAAACGTAAACTCAACTAATTCAGCAGAATCTATTACTAAAAGGTTCAGTTTTGAAAATTATAAACAGGAAATTTTGATAAAATCAGAAATATGGTAACATTAATTTACAGTTGGGATAAATAAATAGAAAACAGGGCAACAATGCATACAGAATAAAATAAAGGTTAAAGTAATTGCCGAAGACCATGCAGCAGTGACGCTCTGATATACCATACGCAACTACAAGACCTCAGCAGTTGTGTCGCTCCGTCGTCGTAGTTACGTATACAGGGAATAATATAAGGTAACAACTATTGTAACGAAATAATGTCATAAATGTACATTCACCTACTACCAAAGACGCTGGTACAAAGAAATGCTATTCTTTAAAATAAAAATTAGAAACTTTGAAAAAATTTTAAATATCATAACAGCAAATTGCAGCAAGTATATATAAATGGAAAACATGGAAAAATTGCATACGCTCTAAAATCAAGGTTAAAGGATGAAACTGAGACCATCTAGTAAAGCCGCACCCGCTATGCCGTACGCAACTACAAGGCCCCGCCAGGCATGTCGCTCCGGCAGCGTAGGTTCATATAAAGACAATCATACAAAACAACAAAGGATTTAACAAAATGATGCCATTAACGTAGACTCAACTATTTCCAAAGACACTTTTCCTAGTAAATAAAATTATTGTAATTTGAAATTGGAGAATTTGAAAAAATTGAAAATATCATAACAGTCCATTACAGTATCTATAAATGAATGGAATACTGCAAAAAAATGCAGACGGTGCATAACCAAGGTTAATGAAACTAACAAAGACCATTAAGTAGTGCCGCTCCGATTTGCAGTACGCAGCTACAAAACCTCGCCAATCGTATTTTTCCGTCAGCGTGGGTACGTATACAACCAATCATATATAGTAACAATAAGGTTTAAAAAAATATTGTCATAAGCTTACTATTAACTAATTCAATAGAACCTTCTCCTCATAAATACAATTTCTGTAATTAATACCTGACAATTATGAAAAGAAATCGGAAATATCATATCTATACGTTACAGTAATTAGATATTAATTGAAAACCGAGAAAGAATTCATACGGCACAATATTATGGTTATTGAAATGAACAATGACCACAGAGTATTATCGCTGCGATCTTCAGTACACAACTACATTCACACTCGTGTGGTGTCGTTGCGGCCGCGCATGTTCGTGTACACACAATCATATAATGCAACAACAAGTTCAACAAAATATCGGTGTAAACGTACACTTAACAAATTGCAATGACACTGTTCCCAAAGGTATAACGCATGAAATTAGGAATTGGGAATTCTGAAAATGATCGAGAATATCATAGCAGCATATTACAGTACGTATAAATAAATGGATGACTTGGAATAATGCATACGGTACAATATCAAGGTTAGAGAAATTAGCGAAGATCATACAGTAGTGCTAATCCGATATACCGAACGCAATTGCAAGACCATTCCAGCGCTGTCGCTGAGGCAGGGTAGGTATCTATACAGACAATCATATAATACATCAACAAATCAGACAAAATATTGTCATTAACGTACGTACAACTAAATCTAAAGTCACATTTCCTAAGACGTACAATTTTTGAAATTAAAAATTGTAAATTATGAAAATATGGAAAATATCACATCAGAAAATTACAGTACTTAGAGAAGGTTAGAAAACTTTGAAAGAATGCATACGGTACAACATTAGTGTTAAAGAAATTAGCAAAAACCATACAGCAGTTTCGTTCCGATCTATCGCTACTACAATGATCTACTACAACACTACTCCAACCATGTCTCTCCGGGAGCGTAGGTACGTCTAGAGACAATCCAGTAAAATAACATATGAATTTAGCAAAATGTTGTCATAAACGTCCACTCTACTAATTCAAAAGCACTTTTCCTCGAAAAAAACAGTTTCTGTAGGTAAAAATTTTAAATTTAAAAAAAAATCGAACAACATCATAACCGTAAATTACAGTATGTATAAGTAAATGGAAATCTGGGAAAAAGTGACAACGGTAGAAACTCAAGATTAATCGAATTAACATTGACCACCCACCATTGCGGCTCCGATATGTCGTACGCAACTACAAGACCTCACCAGCAGTGTTGCTCTCGCAGCGTAGGTACGAATACAGACAGTCACATAATATAACAACAAGATTAAGAAAATATTCCCATAGACGTATACTCAACTTATTCCAAAGATACTTTTACTGAGAAATACAATTTTGAAAAATAATAATTGAAAATTTCAAAAAAATCCAAAATATCAGAACTTAAAATTACAGTATCTTCAAAAAAAGAGAAAACTGCGTTAGAATGAATACGGTACAATATTGAGGTTAATGAAATTAACGAAGACCATCCAATAGTGCCACTACGTTCTGCTGTACGCAACTACAAGACCTAGCCAGTCTCGTCGCTCCGGAAGCGTTGGTACGTATACGGACTATCATATAAGGTAATAATAAGTTTAACAAAATATTATCATAAAAGAACACTGAACAAACTCCAGAGACACTTTTACTATGAAATACAAATATGTGAACAAAAAATTGAAAGTATTGATAATAATAGAAAATATTACAACAGTAAGTTGCAGTATGTATGAGAAAAGAGAAAACTGTGAAAAATGCATACGGTATAATATCAAGGTATAGAAATTAAAGAAGACCATACAGTAGTGTCGCTCCTCTCTACCGAATGCACCTACAAGGTCACAGTAGTTGTGTCGCTCATGGCAGCGTAGGTGCGTATACAGACAGTCATATGAAATATCTATGAATTTAGCAAAATATTGTCATAAAAGTATTCTGAATTAATTCCAAGGGCACTTTTCATTAGAAATACATTTCTTGAATTGAAAAATTGGAAATTTTGAAAAATATTGGAAATATCATTGCAGTAAGTTTCAGTATGCATAAATAAATGGAAGACTGGGATAAAATGCATACGGTGCAATATCAAGGTCGGAGAAATTATCGAGATCATAGAGTAGTGCCGACCCCGATATACCGAACGCAACTGGAAGACGACTCCAGTAGTGTCAGACCGGATGCGTATGTACACATACAGGGAATCGCTTTGGTAACAATAAGTTCAACACAAAAATGTCATTAACGTAAGCTCATCTAATTCCAACGGAACTTATTCTAAACAATACAGTTTTGGAAATTAAGAACTGGAAATTTTGAAAAAAATCGGAAATGGGATAGCAGAAAGTTACAGTAAGTACAAATAAATGGGAGACTGCGAAAAATGCGTACAGAGTCAAAATCATGGCTAATATTATTAACGAAGACCATCCAGTAGTGTCGCTCCGATCTTCTGTACGCAACTACAAGACCACAACAGTCGTGTAGCTCCAGATGCGTATATACGTATAAAGACAATCACTAAATGACAACATGTCTAACATAGAACTGTCATAAACGTGCACTCAGCTAATTCAAAAGACACTTTTGCTATGAAATACAACTTCCTACACTAGGAATTGAGAATTTGGTAAAAATCGAAACTATCATAACAGTATATTGCAGTATGCAAATATAAATGGTGGACTGGGAAAAAATGTAAACTGTACACGATAAAGGTCAATAAAATTTGCAAAGACCATCCGTTAGTGTCGCTCCGATGTACCGAACGCATCTACTCGACAACACCAGTCGTGTCGCGCCGGAAGCGTAGGTACATATGGAGGCAATCACATAGAATCGGAAGGAATTAAACAAAATTTTCTTATAAGTGTACAGTCAACTAATTTCAAAGGCACTCTTCCTTAAACAATACACATTTTGAAAATAAAATTGGTAAATTTGAAGAAAATCGAAAATCTCATAACAATGGATTACAGTATGCATAAATGAATGTATGTCTGGTAAAAAATATATACCGTACAATATGATGGTTAATGAAATTAACGAAGACCAAACACTAGAGTCGCTCCGATGTACCGAACGCAAGTACGAGGCTACTCTAGTCCTGTCGCACTGGAAGCGGAGGTACGTACAGAAACAATTATATAAAATAAAAATAAGTTTATTAAATTATTGTTATAAACATTGCGTCAACGGAGTCAATAGATTCTTTTATTAAGAAATACAATTCTTTCAACTAGAAATTTAAAAATATGGAAAAACTGATAATATCATAGAAGTAAATAACAGTATGTATAAATAAATGTAAAACTAGGAAAAATTGCTTACGGTAAAAAATCAGGGTTAAATAAATTATCAAAGACCATCTAGTAGCGGTGATCCGATCTGCCGTTCGGAAACACAACACCCCGCCAAATGTGTCGCCCAGGCACTGTAGGTGTTTATACAGACAATCATATAAAATAACAATTAGTTTATCTAAATAATGTCATAATCATACACTCATCTACTTCACACTAAGCATCTCCTTAATTCACGGTATGAATATTAAAGCAGACCGTCAACTCGTTGTAGATCGTTACCCACTGGTATAGATACAAACCTACTACCGAAAGCCTTACATTCGGCGAATGTCGCCCGCCTCATCGATAATATAACTTCGTGTTCAGAGAATAATGTTAGTATTTATTTGAGTGACGGGCACTTTAACTTCATGCGTGAATTAGAAGATCGACCGTTAAACACCTCGAGAACGTTTCCACCTTGTTTGAGAATTGAGCGGCTAAGTCAATAGCTCCACCTATCCTGTGATTCCGATAGTCAGGCCTGGAATTTCAGAAGTAAATCCGCTGAACAGTATTGGCAATAGACACCTTATTTCACGGTATGAATATGAATGTAGTGAGTCAAACCGTTCTAAAGCATTACCAAATGGTATATAGTCAAACTATTTACGGGATACCTTGCATTCGAAGGACCTATCGCGCTGTAGCGAGTGTCTTGCTTTGTGCACGCAGAATCAAATTAGTAGACATATTATCAGGCGGACACCTTTCTTTTATCACTGAATAAAATAATTGGGAACCAAACCGTTCGACAACGTTCCCACCATCTTTCGAAATCGAACGTCTAAGTCAATAACTTCACCTTTCCTGTGATTCAGATAGCCAAATCTGTTATTCCGAGAGTGAATCCGCTGTACAGAAATGGCAATTTACACCTTCATTCACGGTATGAATATTAAAGTACAGAGTCAAACCGTTGTAGAACGTTACCTATTGCTATACTGTCAAACATCTTACCGAATGCCTTAAAATTCGGAGAAGATAATCCGTTGTATCGAGAGTATGACTACGTGTTCGGAGAAGTCAATTAATGTACATTTTAGTGATGAACACCTTAGTGACATGTATGAATTGGAAGATCGGAGGTCAAACGGTTCCAGAACGTTACGACCACCTTTGTGAGTCGAACAGGTATGCCACTAGCTTCACCTATCCTACGATTCCGAGTGACAAACCAGGTATGCCGGGGGTAAATCCGCTGTTCAGTATTGGCAATATAAACCTTATTTCACGGTTTGAATATTAAAGCAGACCATCAAACCATTGAAGAGCATTACCTGTTCGTATAGACTCAAACCTTCTACCGAAGACCGTACCTACCGTGAAGATAACCCGCTGTATCGAGAGTATATCTTCGTGTTCAGAGAAGCAAGTTAGTATGCATTTTAGTGACGGGTACCATAATATCATTTGTGAATTCGAAGATCCATGGTAAATCCGTTCGAGAACGTGACCACTTTCCTTGAGTTTCTAACAGCTAACACAATAGCTTATTTGAGAGTCGGCGGCCAAGTCAGTGGCTTCACCTATCATGTGCTTGCGAGAGGCAAACCAGGTATTCCAAAAGCATATCCGCTGAAGGGTTTTGGCCAAACACACCTTAATTCACGGTATATATGTTAAAGTACTGAGTCAAGCCGCCGGAGATCATTATCAATTATAATAAAGTAATGCCTTTACCCAATACCTTACCTTCCGAGAACCTAACGCGCTGTAGCGTTGTCTAGATTAATGTTCACTGATACAAATGAGTAGACATTTCAGCTCACGGACACCCAGGTTTTACGTATGGATAGCAAAATCGAGAGTGTAACTGTTCGAGAACGTTAGCGCCTTCTTTGAGGTTCCTACTGCTAAGTCAATAGCATCACCTACCCTGTTATTCCGTGAGAAGGACCACGAATTCCGAGAGTCTATCCGCAGTGTAGTATAGAAAATGGACACATTAATTCAAAGTATAAATAGTAAAGTACAGAGTCATACCGATGTAGAACGTTACCTACTGGTATAGAGTCAAACTTTTTGCTGAATACCTAATCTTCCGAGGAGATATCCCGCTGAATCGAGAACATAACTTCGTGCTAAGAGAAGCAATTTAGTATGCATCCTAGTGCCGGATGCCTTAACTTCTTTCAGGAATTAGATGATCGATGGTCAAACCGTCCGAGAATGTTACCACCCTTTTTCAAATTCGGACGGAGAAGACAATAGCTTCAGCTATTCCTAGATTCCGAGAGTCAATCCAGATATCCCGAGTGTAAATCCGCTGAACTGTATAGGCAATTGACTTCTAAATTCTCAGTTTGAATATTAAAATAGAGCGTTAAACCGTTTGTGACCGTTACCAATTGCTATGAAGAGAAAACACTTTCCCGAAGACCATCCTCTCCGATATTCTAACCTGCTGTATCGATATTTTGAATTCGTGTTCGGAGAAACAACCTAAACACTTCCAGATCGTTACCACTTTCTTTGCGAGATGAACGGCTGAATCGATGACGTCACCAATGGTTGTGATTCCGTGTGGCAAGCCTGGTATTCCAGGAGTGAGAGCGCTGATCTGCATTGGCAATAGAAACCATTGTTTACGGTATGAGTATTAAAGTAGAGAGTAAAATCGTCGTAGAACATGACCTATTTGTATAAGGTTAAGTTTGTTACAGCATGACTTACCCTCCGAAATACTGATTAACTGTGTCCAGAGTATAACATTGTGTTCAGAGGTACGAAATTGTATACATTTTAGAGTCGAGAACTTTAATTTCATGCATGAATAAAATGATCGAGAGTTAAACCGCCGAGAACGTATCCATCTTCTGTGTGAGACGAACGCCTAAGTCAATAGCTACACCTATCCTGTGATTCCGATAGTCAAACCAGATGTCCTGGGGGCGAATGAGTTATAAAGTATTGGGAGTATACATCCAACTTCACGGTATAAATACAAAAGTACAGAGTCAAACCGTTGTAGAACATTACCTACTCGTTCTATACCAATAACTATAGTTCAGAAACGGTTTGACACTGCACTATAGTATATATACCGTGAATCTGGGGGTCTAATGCCATGACTGTACAACGGATTTACTCCCAGTATATCTGGTTTGACTCTTGGAATCACAGGACAGTTGAAGGTATTAACGTAGCAGTGCCACTCTCATAGGAGGTCGATACGTTCTCAAACGATTTGACCTTCGATCTTTCTATTGATACATACAATTAACGTCTCCGTCTGCTAAAGTGTCTTAGCAGACGGTCTCATTGACTTAGTCGCTCGACTGCCAAAGAAGGTGGTAATGTTCTTGAACAGTTTGACTCTCGATTGTGCTATACCTACATAAAAATACAGCGTCCGTGTGCTAACATGTCTACTAATTTCTTTCCGCGAATAGTAAGCAAGGCACTCCCGGCAACTGGGTGGGCTTGACGGAAGGATAGGCCTTCGGTAAAGGGTATGACTCTATAGGAGAAGTAACGTTCTACCATGATTTGACGCGTGACTTTAATACTCAATCCGTGGATCACGGAGTATATTGCCAATACTCTTCAGCGGAGTCACTCCTGGAATACATGGATTGGCTATCATAATCCCAGGACAGGTAAAACGTTTTTACTTAGCCGTTCGACTCTAAATGTGGGTGGTAAAGTTCACGAACAGCTTGATCCTCGATGTTGTATTTCAAACATGAAATGAAGGGTTCCGTCTCTAAAATATGTACCAAACTGTTTCTCTGAATACGAATTTGTACTCTCGCTACTGCGGGTGTTGTTTCTCGGAAGGGAAGGTTTTCCGTGTAAGCTTCGACTCCATAGCAAGAGATAACGGTTTCGATGGGATTGATGCTCGAAATCAATATTCGTACCGTGAACTAAGATGTCCGTTGGTAATACTGCACAATGGTTTGACTCCCGGAATGCCTGTTTTGACCAACCTAATAACAGGATATGTGAAACTACTAACTCATCCGTAGGGTTCCGAAGTAAAGATGGTATCGTTCTCGAAAGGCTTGACTCTGGTCTTTTCTATTCATACATGCAATTGTGTTGTCCCTCAGCTAAATTATCAAGAAGTTTGTTTCTTTGAACGCTAAGGTAGACAATTGCTAGTCTGGTTGGTTCTAGGAAAATAAGTTATTGGATAAAACGTTTGACTTTATACTTGATGGTAACATTCTCGAACAGTTTGACACACAACATTAATATTCATGCCGAGAATTAAGGTGTCTATTGCCAATACTATTCAGCGGATATACTCCCGGAATAACTGGTTTGACTCTCGGTATCACAGGACAGTTGAAGGTATTAACGTAGCAGTGCTACTCTCATTGGTGGTGGTTACGTTCTCGAACGATTTGACCTTCGATCTTTCTATTGATGCATACAATTAACGTCTCCGTCTGCTAAAGCGTCTACTAACTTGTATCCTTGAACACTAAGCTAGACACTTGCTGCAGGTGGATATGTTCACGGAGGGTAAGGTATCCGGTAAAATGTTCGATCCTATACTAGTAAGTAACGTTCTACGATGGTTCGCATCTCTATATTGCTATTTATTCCGTAAATGGTGGTGTCGATGCTGCGGATTGATTCTCGGAATTCCTCGTTTGACTATGGGTACCACAGGATATGTGAAGTTGTTGACTCAGCCGTTCGAATCTCAAGGATGTCGGTAACGTTCTGGAACAGCTTGCCACTATATCTACTAATTCATACATGAAATTAAGATGGCCGCTACTAAAATATATACTTGTTTCTACCTTGAACACGAAGTTATACTCTGGACACAGCAGGATGGGTTCTCGGATGGTAGGGTATTGTGAAAAAGGATTACGTTGTACCATTTGGCAATGATGTCCGAAGGTTTGGCTCTCAACCTGAATATTCAATGTGGGAACTATGGTGGCCACTGCCAATTCTGCTCAGTGTATTTAATCACGGAATTCCTGCTTTGACTCTCGCTATCTCTGGATATGTGAAGCTATTGACTTAGCTGTTGGACTCTCACAAAAAGTGGTAACGTTCTCGAACAGTATGACTCTCGATTTTCTAATTCATACATAAAGTTACGGTGCCCGACACTGAAATGAAGGCTAATTTCTGCGTGTGATCACGAGGTTATACTCTCGAAACAGCGAGTTTGCTTCTCCGTAGATAAGGTCATCTGCAAAGTGTTTGATTTTATTCCTATTGACAATGCTCTCAAACGGTCTGACGTTCTTCTTTTCAATTCAAACCGTGAATTGATGTGTCTATTGGCAATACAGTTAGAGGATTTACTCCATCAATACCTGGTTTGACTCTCCGAATCATGGGAGAGGTGAAGCTATTGGCATAGACGTTCGACTCTCAAAGACGGCGACATCGTTTTCGAGCGGTTTGGAAACGAATCTTCTGAATCGTACATGATTTTAAGGTGGCATCACTAAAATGTACTCTAATGTATTTCTCTAAACACGAAGTTATACCCTCAATATGGTGGGATAGCTACTAGGACGGTAAGGCATCCGGTAAAAAGTTTGACTTTATAGCAATGAGTAACGTTCTCAAACAGTTTGACGCTCTACTGTAATATTCAAACTGTGAATGAAGGTGTTTGTTACCAATACTGTTCAGCGGGTTTACTTCCGGAGTCCCTGGTTTGTCTCTCGGAATCGCAGGATGGGTGAAGCTATTGACTTAGCCATTGGACTCTCACTGTAGGTGATAACGTTCTCCAGTGGATCGATCCAGGATCTTTTAATTCATGCATGAAATTGAGGTGCTCGTTACTGAAATGAATACTAGTTTCTACCTCTGAACATCGTGTTATACTCTCGATACAGTGGAACAGTTTTTCGGAAGTTAAGGCATTCTGTAAGAAATAATACCCTACAGGAATAAGTAATGTTTTACAATGGCTTGACGGACTGATTTAATATTATAGTCGGGAATGAAAGTGTTCAGTGCCAATTTAGTACAACGGATTTACTCACGGAATATTTGTTTGGCCACTCAGAATCACAGTACCACTGATGCTAATGACATAGCCGTTCGACCCTCATAAAAGGTTGTACCGTGCTCGAACGTTTTCACCGTCGATCTTCTAAGTCATACGTGAAATTAAGGTGGCCGTTACTAAAATGTATACTATTTTGTATCTATGATTACGAAGTTATACTCTCGACGCCGCGGATTGGGCACTCTGAGGGTAAGGTCTTCAGTAATACTTTTGACATTATACCAATAAGGTAAGTTCTACAATGATTAGACTGTGTTCTTTAATATTCAAACCGTGAATTAAGGGGTCCACTGCATATTGTGTAAACCGGATTGACTCCGAGAATACCTGGTTTTACTCTCACAAGCAAACGATAAATGAGGCTATTGACTTGGCCTTTCGACTCTCACAGAACGTGGTAACGTTCTCGCTCGGTTTGTCCATCGATAATCTTATTCATGCTTGAAAATAAGGTATGCCGCTGCCGAAATATCTACTACTTTGTTCCGGTGAACTCTAAGCATGCCAATCGCTGCAGTGGGATGGGTTCTCGGAACGTTAAAATTTTGACTGTATAACAATAAGTAACGCTCTACAACGGTTTGGTTCTGTAGATTAATACACATACCAAGAATTAAGGTGTCTATCGCCAATACTGTTCAGCGGATTGACTCCGGGAATACGTGATTTTACTGTCGAAATTACAGGATAGCTAAAGCTATTGAATTGACCTTCCACTCCCAAAGAAGGTGGGAACGGTCTCGAACGATTTCGCGCTCGATGTTCTAAATCATGTATGAAAATTTTGGTGAGCATCTGCTATAGTGTCTACTAATTAGTTCCCGTGAGCACTAAGCATGACAGTCGCTAATGCTGGATATGTTCTAGGAAGGTAATGTATTCGGTAAAAAGATGGACTTTATACCAATTGGTAATGTTCCCCGACGGCTTGATAGCCTGCTTTAATAATCAAACTGTGAATGAAGGGGTATAATATCAATACCCTTCAGCGGATTTACTACGGCAATACCTGGCTTGACTCTCAGAATCACTGAACAGGTGAAGAAATAGACTTAGCCGTCCGTCTCTCACAGAAGGTGGCAACGTTCTCGATCTGTTTGACCCTCGATCTCTTAATTCATACAGGAATTTAAGGTAACGTCACAAAATTGTATAATAATATGTTTCCATAACATTTAGCTATACTCTCTATACGGCGGGTTAGCTTCTCGGACGGAAAGGAAATCGGTAAAGCGTTTGACTTTATCACCAATGGTAACGCTCCCAAACGGTTTGACGCTACATTTTAACATTCAAACCGTAAATTAAGGTGTCTGTTACCAATACTGACCAGCGGATTTACACCCAGCATACCTGCTTTCGCTCTCTCAATCACAGGATGAGAGAAGCCATAGTGTTAGCAGTTCGATTCTCAATGGAGGTGGTAGGGTTCCTGAACGGTTTCACACTCAACCTTCTGAGGCATACATGAAATTGTGGTGCCTATCGCTAAAAATGTATACAAATTTATTTCTCTAATCACGAAGTCGTACTCTCGATACTGCATGCTATGTTCTGGGAGTGTCAGACGTTCTCTAAACGGTTTGACTGTAAACGAATAGGTAACGCTCTATAACGGTGTGACGGTATGCCTCAATATTCATAACTTGAACTATCGCGTCTATTGCCAATACTGTGCCGGCAATTCAGTCCCGGAGTACCTCGTTTGATTCTCGCAATCACCGGATTCGTCATGCTATTGGCTTAACTGTCCCGCTCTCAGAGAAGGTGGTAACGATCTCGGACGATTTCACACTCGATCTTCTAAGTCACGCATGAATTTAAGATGCCGTCACTGAAATAAGGACTAGTTTCTTTCTCAGATCACGTAGTTGGACTCTGGAAACGGAGAGTTGGCTTCACCTATGGTAAGGCCATCGCTAAATTGTTTGACCTTATACCAATTGGCAATTATCTCAAACGGTATGACGCTTAACTTCTTTATTCAAACCATGAATTAAGGTGTCTATTGGCAATAATGTTTAACGGATTTACTACAGCAATACCTGGTTGGGCGCTCCGAATTACTGGATAGATGAAGCTATTGACTTAGCCGTTCGTCTGTTGCAGAAGGTGGCAATGTTCTAGAACGGTTTGTTCCTCGATCTTCTAGTTCCTACAGGAATGAAAGGCGACGTCACTAAATTGTTTGCTAATGTGTTCCACTAATCACGTAGCTATAATCTGGATATGTCGGGTCATCTTCTCGGACGGTATGGCATTCTATAAAGCGTTTGACTTTATAGGAATTAGTAACCATCTCACGATGTGTGACGCTCTATTTTAATATTCGCTCCTCGAATTGAGGTATGTATTGCCAACACTCTTCAGCGGATTTACCCTCGGATAACCTGGCTTGATTCTCGGAATCGCAGGATTCGTGAAGCTATTGACTTAGACGTTCGACTCCCAATTGTGGTGCTAACATTCTAGAACGGTTTCACCGTCGATCATCTAATCCATACATTAAGATAAGGTGCTCGTCACTGGAATGATGACTTATTTCTTTCTCTGAACACGATGTTATACTCTCGATACAGCCGGGTTAGATTTTCCGTGAGTATGGTCCTGGGTAAACCGTTTGACTTTATACCAATTGGTACCGTTCTCGAACTGTTAGACGCTCTATTTTAGTATGACAACCGTGAATTAAGGTGTCTATTGCCAATACTGTTCAGCGGATTTACTCCAGGAATGCCTGGATTCATTCATGGACTCGCAGGATGTGTCAAGCTATTGACTTATCTAACTATAAAACTATGGTTTCCGTTTGCTAAAATGTCTAATAATTTGTTTCCATGGACACTAAGCAACACACTCTCTACAACGGTTAGGATTTGTGAAGTTAAGGCCTTCGGTTGAGGTTTGACACTGTATCAATAGATAACTTTCTACAAACGTTTGACGTCCAACTTTAATGTTCATACCGCGAACTAACGTGTCGATCGGTTATACTACACTGTGCATTGACTCCCGAAATACCTGTTCTGACCCTCGGTATCACAGGACTGGTGTAGCTATTGTTTGAGCCGTTCGTCTGTGTAAGAAGGTGGTGGCGTTCTCAAACGGTTTGGCCCTCGATCTTCTAATTCATTCATGAAGCTATGGTGCCCGTCACTGAAGTGGAGACTAATTTCTTACACTGATCGTGATGTTATACTCCAGATATGGCGGGTTAGCTTTTCCGAAGATAGGGCTATCGGTAAAATATTTGACTCTAAATCAATAGGTATAGTTCCACAACGGCATCACGTTCGGCTTTAATATTAAGACCATGAATTAAGTTGCCAATAGCCATTAATGTTCAGCGGATTTACTCCCTGTATACCTTGTGTGACTGTTTTAAACACGAAATATGTGATGATAATTACTTAGCTCTTCGAATATCATGGAAGGTGGTAGCGTTCTCGAACGATTTTACCATCCATCTTCTAATCCATGCTTGAAGTTATGGTGCTCGTCACTAAAGTGTATACTAGTTCGTACCTCTGATCAATGGTCTTATACTCCCAATAAAGCTGGTTAGTTTTTCGAATTGTTAGGAATTCCGGCAGAATCTTCGACCATGCACATATAGGTTATGTTCAACAACTGCTTGACGGCCTGCTTTAATATTCAAACTGAGAATTAAGGTGTCTATTGCGAACAGTATACAACGGATTTACTCCAGATATACCTGGTGTGACTATCCGAATCACTAGTTTAGGTGCAGCTATTGTCTTATGTGTGCCATTCTCAAAGAAGGTGGTAACGCCCTGGAACGGTTCGCCTCTCGATATTTCCACCCATACATGAAATAAAGGTGCCAGTCACTACAATGTATACCTGTTTGTTTCTGGTTACACTAAGTAACGCATTCGCTGCAGCAGGTTAAGTTCTCGGTAGGTAAGGTAATTAGTAATACGTTTGATATTATTCCAACCGGTAACGTTCTCGAACTGTTTCACGCTCTACATTAATATTCAGACACTGAATTAAGGTGTCCATTGCCAATACAGTTCAGCCGATTTACTCCCGGAATGCCTGGTTGGGCTCTAGGAATCACAGGATAGGTGAAGCTGTTGACTTCCCCGTACCATTCTCAGAGAGTGTGGGAACGTTCTCGAACGGGTTGACCTTCGATCGTCTTATTCATACAAGAAGTGAAGGTGCCCGTCCCTGAGACGAAGAGTAACATTTTTCTCTGATCATGAACATATGGTCTCGAAATAGCGGGTGAAGATAGCGGAAGTTGTCGCCTTCGGTAGAACGTTTGACCTTATACCAATTGGTAACGGCCTCGAACGGTTTGTCGCTCTACTTTCTATATTCATACAGTGAATGAATGTGCCTGTTGCCAATACTTACTACCGCAGTTTGCCCAGGGACACCTGGTTTGGCTATCGGAACCACAGGTTGGGGGAAGCTATTGACTTAGCTGTGCGACTCGCAAAAAAGTGGTAACGTTCCCAAACGGTTTGACTCTCGATCTTTATATTTATACATGAATTTAACGTGCCCGACACTAAAAGCTATAGTAATATTTTCCACTGTACACGATGTTACACTCTCGGTATAATGTGTTAGGCATTCGGAAGGTAAATGATTCAGTAAGATGTTTGACTTTAATCCAATTGGCAACGACCGCAAACGGGTTGTCCCTGTACCATAAAATTACACCCTGAAATAGCGTGTCTAATACCAATTCTGTTCAGCGTATTTACTCCGAGAAAACATGCCTTGACTCTTGAAATCTTGGAACAGGTAAAGGTATTGACTTAGCCGTCCGGCTCTCCATGAATGTGGTAACGTTCTGGAAGTGTTTGACACACGACCGTCTGATTCATATCTCAAAATCAGGTATGCATCTGCTATAATGTCTACTAGTTCGTTTCTGTGAACCCAAAACCGGACAATACCTACGGCGGCTTGCGTCCTCTTAATGTAAGGTATAGGTTAAAAACAATGACTTTCTACCAATTGGTAATGTTCTCCGACGGTTTGACTCTCAACTTTAATATTCATGCCGTGAATTACGGTGTCTGTTGCCAATACAGTTCAGCGGACTTACTCCCGGAGTTCCTCATTTGATGCTCGGAATTATAGGATATATAAAGCTATTGACTTCTGCGAGAGACGAACGGCGAAGTCAATAGCTTAACACGATCCTGAGATTCCGAGAGTCAAATCAGGTATTCCGCGAGTAAGTCCGCTGAACTGTATTGGCAACAGACATCGTAATTCACGGCATGAATATTAGAGTAGAGCGTCAAACCGTTTGGGGACGTTACCAGCCTTCACGAAAGACGCACAGCTAAGCCAATTGCTCACGTATCCTGTGATACCAAGTGAAAAACCAGGTATACCGGCATTAAATCCTCTGAACTGTATTGATAATTCGTACCTTCAATGGCGGCAGGAATTCCATTGTTGACAGTCAAACCGTCGGGGAACACTACCAACTGGTATAAAGACATTCTTTTTTTTTACCCAATACCTTACTGACCAGGAACCCACCCCCAGAGGCTGCGGTGGGCCTTTTGTTCCCATTATAGTGTGCGTATGACGAACCCACGGTGCCCGAGTCGGTCCAACCTAGGCCGAGGTGAGCAAGCACCTCATTCAGGATGTAAGGTGTCCTTACGAGGGGTATGACAGGTACGGCCCGGCATATAATGCTACCTCGGGAACCGGTTCGTGCCCTGGAGCGGGCGAGCTTCGGTCCGTCCACCCCGCCCATTGCTTGAGTTGGCCTCGAGGGGGCAGTAGTTAGCCCACATCGCGGGTTAGGGGACCCCGTCTTCTGACGCGTTAGAACTTCCACGGGTGAGATGCGTGAGATCAGCTCGGGCACTGGCCTGCAGAGTCAGTAGGGATTTAGAAATGTCCCTGCCAACCCAAGGTTGGCGCGTAGGGTTTGCAGTCTACGAGCTAATTGTTAGGTGTGTGGTATAGTGCGCCAAACACTGCGCTGATTGGGCGTATCCCAATCCCGCGCCCATGGGGGCCGTGTTGATAAGCCCTAGTGGCAGGAACGGCACTTAAAATCCCCGACACATGTTGACCGCGAACCCAATCCGCTATAGCGATAGTCTCGCTCCGTTTTCACGTGATCACACCTGTACACATTTTAGCAGACGGGCACATTATTTTCATGTATACATAAGGAGATAGCGAGTCAATCCATTTGAGAACGATATTACCTCCTTTGAGAGTCGCACAGCAAAGTCAATAGCGACAGGTATCCTGTGATACGGAGAGTCAAACCACGTATTCCAGGAATAAATCCACTGAAAAGTATTCTCAAGAGACACCACTATTCACGGCATTAATATTACAGTTGGGAGTCGAACCGTCGGAGAACATTACGAATTGGAATAAAGTAACTCTTTTAACGAATGCCTTGCCCACCTGAAACCTAACCCGCTGCAGCGAGTGTCTTGCGTTGTGTTCAAGGAAACAAATAAGTTGACTCTTTAGCAGAGGTACACTTTAATTGCATGTATCAATAGGAAGGTCTAGGGTCAAATCGTCCGAGAAGGTAACACCTCTTTTGACAGTCATATGGCTAAGACAATAGCTTCACCTTTCCTGTGATTTCGAGAGATATACCATGTATTCCGGGTGAAAATCCGCTGATCAGTATTGGCAATAGTGGTAGTAGTAGTGTTGTTAATTCACGGTTTAAATTTCAACGTAGAACGTCAATCCGTTTGAGAATGCTACCAATTTGAATAAAGTCAAACACTTTATTGGAGACCTTACCCTCCGAAAGTCTAACACGCTGAACCGACAGTATAACATGGAGTTCAGAGGCTGAAATTAGTATTCAGATCAGGAACGGGTACCTTATTTTCATGTAGGAATAGAATAATCGGGAGCCAAACCGTTCGAGAACGTAACCACTATCTATGGGAGTCTAGCGGCTAAGTCAATAGCCACACCTACCCTGTCGTACCGAAAGTCGAACAAGTTATTCCGGGAGGAAATACGCTATTGAGAATTGGCAATAGACGCCTAAATTCGCGGCGTGAATATTAAAGCAGGCCGTCAAGCCGTTGTAGAACATTAACCATTCGAGTAGGGTTACATGTCGTACAGAATTCCTTACCATCCGAAAAACAGACCCGCTCTTTCGGGAGCATAACTCCGCGTTCTGAGGTGTGAACTGGTAATCAATTTAATAACGGCACCTTAAATTCATGTATGAATTACAATATCGAGATTCAAGGTGATCGAGATCGATGCCACCTTCTGTGAGAGACGAACGACTTAGATATTAGCTTCACCTATCCTATGATTCCGAGTGTCAAACCACGTATTCCGAATGAAAATCCGTTGAACAGTGTTGCCAATAGAAACCTTACTCCACGGGTCGAATATTAAAATAGAGCTTTACACAGTTTGTGGTTTCCAGTTGCTATAAAGTCAAACGATTGACAGAAAGCATTAACGTCCGAGAAGCTAACCCGCCGTATCGACAGAGTATCTTTGTGTATATAGAAACATATTGGTATACATTTTAGTGATGGAACATCAAATTCATGTATGAATTAGCATATCGATGGCCAAACCGTGCGAGAATGATACCACCCTCTTTGACGGCCGAACGGTTATGTCAATAGCTTCATCTATCCTGTGATTCCGAGAGTCAAACAAGGCATTCCGGGATCAAATCCACTGAACAGTATTAGAAATTGACACATTCCATCAGAGTATGAATATCAATGTAGGGAGTCCATCTGTCGGAGAATATTGCCAATTGGAATAAAGTCATTCTCTTTACCCAATTCCTTACGTTCCCAGAAACTAACCCGCTGCAGCGATTCAGTTTCTTAGTTTTCACGTAATAAAATTGTTAGATATTTTAGCAGACGGTCAAATTATTTTCATGCATATATCTGAATATCGTGGGCAAACCGCTCGAAAGCGTAGTCACCTTTTTTGAAAGTGGCACAGCTACGTCATTACCTTCAATTATGCCGTGATACCGAGAGTCAAACCAGGCCTTTTAGGATTACATCCGCTCTACAGCATTGGCAGTGGACACCTAAATTCTCGGCATGAGCATTAAAGTAGGAAGTCAAATCAAGGGGGAATATTAGAAGTTGTTATAGAGTCATCCTTTATACAGACTACGTTACCTTCCAATAGCTTGTCCCGCTGTATCAAGAGTATGACTTCGTGACCAGAGAAACAAATTTCTATTCATTTTAGTGACGGGCACGTTTATTTTATTGATGAATAAGCAGATCGAGAGGCAACCATGTCCAGATCGTTAGCACCATCTTTGGGAGTCGCAAAAATCAGTCAATACCTTCACCAATACTGTGATTCCGGCAGTCAAACCATGCATTCCGGGAGTATGCCCGCTTTACAGTATTGGCACTAACAGCCTACTTCCCTGTATAAATAATAAAGTGCAGGACCACACAGTTGCACAAAGCTACCTATTGCTACAGAGTCTGCCTTCTCCCAGAAGGCCGTACCTTCCGAGAAACTAACCAGTTGTATCGAGAGTATAACATCATGGTCAGAGAAGCAAATTCTTATACACATTAATGACGTGCACTTTCATTTCATGTACGATTTAGAAGATCGAGTGTCAAAACCCTGGAAAACGTTGCCATCTTCAGTGAGAGACGACGGCTAAGTCAATAGCTTCACCCACCTTGCGATTCTGAGAGTCAAACCATATATTCCGGGAGTAAATCCGCTGAACAGTATTTGTAATTCACACCTGCATTCACGGCTTGAATATTAAAAGTGTGCGTCAAACCGTTTGAGAACGTTAATACCCTCTTTGAGAGTCGAACGCATAAGTCAGTGGGTTCACCTAGCCAGTGATTCGAATATACAAACCAGGTACACCTAGAGTAAATCAGATGAACCGTGTTGCCAATAGATGGCTTAATTTGTCGGTGTGAATATTAAAATAGTGCGTCACAACATTGTGAGGAAGTTTCTAATTGTTATAAAGTCAAACGTTTTCCCAAAATCCTTACCGTTCGAGCAGCTAACCCGCCGTTTCGAGGGGATATCTACGTGTCTAGAGAAACACATTAGTATTCAAGATAGGGACGTCACCTTAAGTTCATTTATGAATTAGAAAATCGCGGGTTAAATCGGTAGAGGAATTTATCAGCTTCTGCGAGACACGAATGGCTAAGTCTATAACTTCACGTATCCTGCGATACCGAAAGCTAAACCAGATATTCCGGGCCCAAATTCGCTGTACAGTATTGGCAACAGAAAACCACAATTCACGGTTTGAATATTAAAGCAGGTGGTCAAGCCGTTGTAGAACATTAGATATACGCTTAGGGTTAAACTTCTTACAGAATGCCTTTCACTCCGAAAAATTGACCAGCTGTATCGAAAGTAGAACATCGTAATCATAGGTACGAAGTAGTATACATTTAAGTGATGAGCACCTTAATTTCATGCCTTAATTAAAATATCGTGGGTCAAACCGTTCGAGAACGTTACCATCCTCTTGCGAGTCGAACGGACCAGTCAATAGCTCCACCTTTCCTGTGATTCCGGGAGTTAAACCAGCCATTCCGACAGTAAACCCGCTGTACAGCATCGTTATTAAAATCCATACATCCGGTATAGATTTTAAAGTAGAGGGTCACACAGTTGTACAAATTAACCTCTTGTTATAGAGTCTAACTGTTCACCAATGACCATACCTTCCGAGATGCTAGCCCGACGTATCGAGGGTATAACTTCCTGTTTAGAGAAGCACATTGGTATACATTTTAGTGGCCGCATATAAATTTCATGTATCAATAATAAGGTCGAGTGTAAAACAGTTCGTGACCGTAACCATCTCCTATGATATTCAAGCAGCTATGTCAATAGCTTCACCTATCCAGTGATGCGGAGAGTCAAAGCAGGTATTCCGGTAGTCCATCCGCAGTATACTATTTGCAATGAACCCCTTAGTTCACGGATAGGATATTAATGTACATTAATAATCATTTGCAGACCCTTACATATTGCGATAATGTCAAAAGTTTCATAGAAAACCTTTCCAACCGAGAACTTAATCCGATGTATCTAGAGTATTACTTCGTATTCAGAGATGTAAATTAGTATGCATTGCAGTGAAGGCCACCTTAATCACATGTATGAATGGGAAAACCGAGGGTGCAACCGTTACCACATTCTTCGTGAAATCGCACATATAACACAATAGCTTCACATATCATGTGATTCCGAGAGACAAAGAGGTATTCCGGGAACAAATCCGCTGAGCAGTATTGGCAATAGACACCTTACTCCACTGTTTGAATATTACAATAGATCGTCACGCCGTGTGAAAAAGTTACCAATTGCTGTATAGTCATACGTATTCCAGAAATCCATAAGTGCGAGAAGCTAACGCGCCGTATCGTGAGTATAACTTCGTGTTCTTAGGGAATCCCATTAGAGAACATTTTAGTGATGCCACCATAAAATCATGTAAGAATTAGATGATCGAATGTCAAGCCGTTCGAGAACGTTAGCACCTTCTATGTGATACGAATGGCTATTTCAATAGCTACACCGATCCTGTTTTTCCGAGAGTCAAACCAGATATAGCGACAGAAAATGCGCTGTACATTAATGGCAATAGATACCTCAATTCGCGGATTGATTATTAAAGTAGAGCATCACACCGTCTGAGAACGTTACATATGCTGTAAAGTCAGACGTTTTAGCGAATCCCTTACCTAACCCGCCGTATCGAGAATATAGCTTCTTGTTTAAGGAAACAGATCAGTATACAATTTAGTGACCTCTCCTTATATTCAGGTATGATATAGAACATCGAGACTCAAGACATTTGAAGACGTTACGACCAGCATTTAGCGGCGAACGGCTAATTCGAAAGTTCCACATGTCCTATGATTCCGATTGTCAAACCAGGCATCCCATGAATAACTGCGGCGAAAAGTATTGGCAATTGACAACTTGTTCCACGGTTTGACAATTAAAGCTTAGCGTCACACCGTGTGGGAACGGTACCACTTGCTATAAAGTCAAACGATTTCCAGAAAGCCATAACGTGCGAGAAACTAACCCGCCGAATCGAGAGTATAACTTCGTGTACAGAGAAACACATTAGAGTTCATTTTAGTGATACCACCTTAAAATCATTTAAGAATTAGAAGATCAAAGGTCAAAGATTTCGAGAACCTTAGCCCCTTCTGTGAGATACGAACGGCTGTGTCAATAGCTACACCCATGCTGTCTTATCGAGAGTCAAGCAAGGTATTCCGGGATTAACTCCACTATTCAGTATTGGCAATAGGTACCTTCCATCACGAAATGAATATTCAGGTCGAGAGTCCAACAGTCACAGAACATTACCCATTGGTATAAAGTCATTTTTTTTACCCAAGATCTTACCTTCCGAGAACCCAACTCCCTGATGCGACTGTGCTCATTATTTTTCACGTTTTCAAATTAGTAGATATTTTAGAAGACGGACATATTATTTTCATGCATATATAGGAATATCAACGGAAAACCGTAGGAGAACGTCACCACCTACTTTGAGAGTCGCACATCTTAGATTCCGCAAGTGAAACCGGGTATTCCGGGAGTAATTCAGCTGAACGGTATTGGCAATAGACACTTTAATTCTCGGTGCGAATATCAAAGTACAGAGTCCAACCGTTGTAGAACGAAACCTATTCGTATAGAGTCAAACTCTTACCGAAGGCTTCGCCTTCGGAGAAGCCTAGATGGGTGTAGGGAATGTTTAGCTATCTCCTCACGGAAACAAATTGGTACGTACTTTAGCAGACGGACACCTTATTTCTATGTAAGAATAGCATAATCGAGAGACACACCGTCCGAGAACGTTACCACTTTCCGTGTGAATCGCAGGCCTACGTCAATAGCATCACCCATCATATCATTCCGAGTCTCAAACCAGGTACTCCGAGAGTAAATTCCCAGCGCAGTATCGGCAAAAGACAGCTTAACTTACGGTATGATTATTAAAGTAGATAGTCAAGCCGTCGTAGAATATTGTTTTTAATTTGTATAATGTCATTTTCTTACCGAATGCATTACGTTCCGAGAACATATCCCCTTGTCGCGAGTGTCATACATAGTGCTCGCGGAAAGAAATTAGTAGACATTTCTGCAGACGGACACCTTATTTTCGTCTATGAATGGCAAGATTGAGTGTCAAACAGTCCTGCAACGACCCCACCTACTTTGAGGGCCGAACTGTTAATCCAATTGGTGCACTTATCCTGTAACTCCAAGGAACAGACCGGGTATTCCTGGAGTCAATGCTCTGTACACTATTTTCAATGGACACCTTATTTCCCGTCTTGAATACCTAAATAGAGCGTCTAACCGTTTGAGAACGTTACCAATTGCTATAAAGTTAAACGCTTTACCGATGGTCATACCCTCCGTAAAATCTGACCCGCTGTATCGAGCATATAAGTTCGTGCTCAGAGAAACGTATTATTCTAAATCTTAGTGACAGGCACCATTATTTCAGGTATAATAAAGAAAATCGAGGGTCAGTATCGTTAGAGAACGGTACTACCTTCTTAGCGAGTCCAACTGCTAAATCAATAGATACACCTATCCTGTGATTCCGAGGCTCTGACCACGTACTCCGGGAGTGAATCCACAGAGCTGTATTACCAATGGATACGTTAAATCACGGTGCAAATATTAAAATGAATTGTCAAATCTTTGCCGAGCGTTACCTATTGGTATAGCGTCAAACTATTGACCGAAGACCTTGTCCTCAGATATCCTATGCTGCTGTAACGATGGTCAAAATTCGTGTTGAGGGAAACAACCTATTATTCCTTTTAGTGGCGGGCACGTCCATTTCATGTAGGAATAAGGAGATCGATAGGCATACTGTTCCGGAACGGTACTACTTTCTGTCAGCTTCGCACAGCTATGTCATTAGCATCATCTATACTGTGATTCCGAGATTCGAACCTGGTGTACGTGGAATGAATCAGTTGTTCAGTATAGGCAATCGCCACATTATTTTAAGTTACGAATATCAAAGAAGGGAGCCGAACTATTGGAAACCATTACTAATTTGTATAAAGCCCTTTTTACCGAATACATTACCGTCCTAGAACATATACCGCTGTAGCGAGTGTCACGCTTGTTGCTCACGGAAACAGGTTAGTAGACATTTTAGCAGACGGACAGGTTATTTTCATGTACTAATGGAATAATCGGGATACAAACCGTTCAACAAAGTTCCCACCTTCTTTGGGAGTTGAACGGCAAAGTCTATAGCTGCACCTATCCTGCGATTCCGATAGTCATATCAGGTATTCCGTGACTCAATCCGCTATACAGTATTAGCAATAGACACGTTAATTCACGGTATTAACATTAAAGACGAAGGTCAATCCGTCGCAGAACATTATCAATTGTTATATGGTCATGCATTTTACCGAATACATAACATTCCTAGGATATATCCAGCAGTAGCGAGTGTCGTGCTTAGTGCTCATGGAAGCAAATTGGTGGATATTACAGCAGAAGCACACCCTATTTTCGTGTATGAATATGAAGATCGAGTGTCAAATCATTCGAGACCGTTCCCAGCTTCCTTTGGAGTGGAATGGATAATTCGATAGCTTCACCTATCCTGTGATCCCGAAAGTCAAACCAGGTATTCCGGGAGTCAATCTGCTGTACAGTGTTGGCAATAGACACCTTCATTCACTGCATGAATATTAAAGTAGAAGGTTAATCCGCCGTAGAACATTACGAATTGGAATAGGGACATTCCTTTTTCCAAATACACAGCCATCCAAGAATATATTCTGCAGGAGCGAGTGTCGTGCTTAGTGCTCACGGAAACAAATTCGTAGACATTATAGAAGAAGTACACCTTATTTTCAAATATGAATGACAAGATCGATTGTCAAACAGTTCGAGAACGTCACCGCCTTTCTTTGAAATTCGAACGGACAAGTCACCAGTTTCACCTGTCTTGTGAATCCGAAGGACGAGCCAGGCATTCCGAGAGTCACAAGAGTATACATTATTGGCAATGGACATCTTAATTCGCGGTATGAATATTAAAGTTCTCAGCCTATCCCCTGTAGAACGATACCTATTGGTATAATATCAAAAGTTTCAGTGAAGCCCTTCCTGTTCAAGAACCTATCCGGCTGCATCGAGAGTATATCTTCGTGTTCAGGGAAGGAAATTAGTCTTCATGTCAGTGACGGGCACCTTAACTTCATGTACAAATTGGAAGAAGGAGCGTTCTGTAAATCTGTACGGGAGCGTTATTGCCTTCTTTGATTGTCGAACGGCTAAAACAAATGCTTCGCGTATCCAGTGATTCCGAGAGTCAAACCGGGTATTCTGGGAGTTAATCGGCTGTACCGTATCGGCATTAAAAGACCTACTTCCCGGTATAAATATTAAAGTACAGTGTCACACAGCTGTGCAACGTTCCCAATTGGTATAGAGTGAAGCATTCTACCGAAGGCATTAGCTGCCGAGAAGATGTCCCACTGTATTTAGATTATAGCCTAGTACTTAAAAAAGCAAATTTGAAGACCCTTTAGTGACGGGCACCTTCATTTCATGTATGATTTGGAAGATCGAGTGTCAATCCGTTCGAGAACATTACCACCTTCTTTGGGTGTCGAACAGCTAACACAGTAGATTCTATAAGATTCGAACGGCCAAGTCAATAGCGGCACCTATCCTGTGCTTCCGAGTGTTAAACCTGATTCTCCCGGAGCAAATTCTCCGTACAGTATTGGCAATAGTCACCTTGATTCATGGTATGAATATTAAAGAAGAGAATTAAACCCACGGATAGCATTACCAATTGGTAGAAAGGCCTTTTTCCCCGAATAGCTTCCCTTCTGTCAACCTATCCCGCTGTATCTAGTATATAACTTCGTGTGCAGAGAATCATATTAGAATACATTTTAAGGACGGGCACATTATTTACCTATACGAATATAAAAATCATGAGTAAAACCTTTTGTGAACGTTGCCAGCTTCATTATGGTTCGAGCGGTTAAGTGAACAGATTCAATTATCATGTGATCCCAAGAGTCAAAAAGGTAATCCCCGTCAAAACCCGCTGTGCATTATTGGCATTAGACACGCAATTTCACGGTATAAATATTGAAGATCAGCGTCAATGCGTTGTAGAACATTATCTATTGAATATAGTCAGGCATTTTACCGATGGCCTTATTTTCCGAGAAGCTAACCCGCTGTATCGAGATTGTAGCCTCGTGCTTGTAGAAGCAAGTTAGTATCAATTTTTGTGACGGGAAAATTTATTTCATGTATGGATCAGAAGATTGAGGGAACAGCAGTTCGAGAACGTCACAACAATCCTTGAGAGCAGAACGGCTATGTCAATGACTTCACCTATCCAGCGATTGCGAGAGTTAAACCAGGTATTCCGGGCGTAAATCCGCAGAACAGTATTGGAAACACCCTACCTAAATTCACGGTTTGAATATTAATGTAGTGCGCTAAACCATTTGTAAACGTTACCAATTTCTCTAAAGTTAAACGCTTTACCGAAGGTCGTAGCTTCCGCGTACACCATCCGGTAAATCGAGAGTATAACTCCGTGTTCAGAAGATCAAATCAGTAAATGTTATCGTGACGGAGGCCTTAATTTCATTATGAATAAGAAGATCAAGGGTCACACCGATCGAGGACGTTTCCGCCTTCCGTGAGAGACGAACGTCTATGTCAATAGCTTCTCCAATCCTGTTATTCCGAGAGTCATGCCAGGTATGCCTTGTGTAAATGCGCTGTTCTCTATTGGCAATGAACACCTTAATTCACGGTTTGAATATCAAAGTAGAGCGAGAAACCGTTTTGGAATGTTAACTATTGGTATGAGGTCAAACCTTTTACCGAAGACCTCCCAGAACTTATCCCTGTGCATCGAGAGCATAATTTCGTGTCCACTGAAACAAATTAGTATACATTTTAGTAACTGGCACCTTAATTGCATGCATGAGTTAGATGATCGGGTATCAAACAGTTCGTGAACGTTACCAGCTTCTTCGAGAGTCAACCGGCTGAGTGATTAGCTTCATCTATATTTGTGATTTCGAGAGTAAAGCCTGGAATTCATGGAGTAAATCCACTGAACACTATTGGCAACAGACACCATAATTCAAGGTATGAATATTAAAGAAGAGCGGAAAACCGTAGGAGAACTTTACAAATTGGTACGTGGACAAACTTCTTACCGGTCACCTTACTTTCCACGAGAAAAACCCGTTGTATTGCGGGTATATCTTCGTGTTCGGAGAAACCAATTAGTATACATTTTAATGACGGGAACCTTTGTTTCATGTATGAATTGGATGATCGAGTGTCAAACCGTTCGAGAACGATACGATGGAAATCGAACGGCTAGGTCAATAGCATCACTCAACCTGTTATTCCTATCGCCAAGCAAGGTATTGTTGGAGTAAATCCGCAGGACGGTATTGGGAATAGACACATTAATTCATGGTTTGAATATTAAAGCAGGCAGTCAAGCCGTTGTAGAACGTTACCTATTGGAATGGAGTCAAACATTTTACCGGTAGCCCAACCTTCGGAGACGCTAGCTATCCCGCCGTGTCGAGAGTAAAACTTCGTGTTCAGAGGAAGAAATTAGTACACATTTTTGTGACGGGCATATTTATTTCATTCTGAACAAGAAGATTGAGTATCAAGCCACTCGAAAACGTTACCACCTTCTGTGAGACACGAACGGCTAAGTCACTAGCTTCAACTATGCTGCGATTCGGAGAGTCAAACAAGGTATTCCGGGAGGAAATCCGCTAAACAGTATTGGCAGTAGACACCTTAATTCACGGTTTGAATATTAAAGCAGGTCGTCAAGCCGTTGCAGAAGATTACCTATTCGTGTAGGGTCAAATTTCTTACAGATTGCCTTACCGTCCGAAAAACTAACCCTCTGTATCGGGAGTATAACAACGTGATCAGAGATACGAACTAGTATACGCTTTAGTGACGAACACCTTAACTTGATGCAAAAATTAGAATGTCGAATGCCAAACGGTCCGAGAGCTTTACCACCTTCTATGATATTAGAACAGTTAAGTCAGTATCTTCACATATCCTGTGATTCCGAGAGTCAAACGAGGTACTCCGGGACTAAATGCGCTGTACAGTGTTGGCGTTATACGTCCTACCTCCAGGTATAAATATTAAATTGCAGGTTCAAACAGTTATAGATCATTACGAATTGGCATAGTGTCATACCTTCTGCCGAACGCTTTTCCTTCCAGGACTCATCCCGCTGTAGCGATTGGCTTGCGTAATGTTCGCCGGGACGAATTAGTAGACATTTTGGCAGACGGGCAGAATATTTTCTGATATGAATTGGACAATCGAGGGACAAACCGTGCGAGGACGTTATCATCTGCTCTGAGAGTCCAACTGCTATGTCAATAGGTTCACCTATCCAGTGATTCGGAGAGAATAACCAGATACTCCGGGAGTAAATCCGTTAATCAGTACTGGCAGTAGACACCCTAATTCACGGTTTGAATGGTAAAGTAGAGCGTCAAACAGTTTGAGAACGTTACTAATTGCTATAAAGTCAAACGTTTCACCGAGTGCCTTACCGTCGGAGAAGATAATCCGCCGCGTCGAGAGTATAGCTACGTGTTTAGAGAAACACATTAATATACAATTTAGTAACGAGCATCTTAATTTCAGGCATGAATTGAAAGATAGAGAATTAAACCGCTCGCGAACCTCACCACCTTCATTGAGAGTCTCGTACCTAAGGCAATTGCTTCACCTATCCTGTGATTCCTCGAGTCAAGCAAGTCATTTTGGGAATACATCGGCTGCAATATATAGGCTACTGGCACCATAATTCACGGCATGAATTTTAAAGTAGAGATTCAAACTGTCGGAGACCATTATCAATTCATATAGAGTCACTGTCTTTACCGAAGGCCATACATTCCGAGAATACAACTCGCTGCATCGAGATACTAATTTCGAGAAGAATGAAACAAATCAGTATACATTTTTGTGACGTACACCTTTATTACATGTACAAATTAGAAGAGCGACGATCAAATTGTTCCACAACGCTTCCATCTTCTTCTAGAGCTGAACTTCTAGAACAATAGCTGCATCTATTATGTTATTCCGAAAGTCAAACAAGGTATTCCGGGAGACAAATCAGTGTATACTACTGGCAGCGGACATCTTAATTCACGGTATGAATATTAAGGTAAGGCGCCAAACATTTGTAGAACTTTACCTACAGGTGTGGAGATATACTTTATACACAACGCCTCACCTACCGCGAAACAAACCCCCCGAATCAAGAGTACAATTTTGTGATCAGAGAATAAAATTACTATTCATTTCACTGACGGGCACCTTATCTGCATGTATGAATTACAAGGTCGAGTGTCAAACCGATCTAGCCCGTCACCACCTCCAGTGAGAGACGAAGGTCTAAGTCAATAGCTTCTCCTATCCAGTGGTTCGGAAGGTCAAACCTAGTATTCCGGGAGTAAGACATCTGAAGAGTTTTGACTGGAGACACATTCAATCACGGTTTGAATGCTAATACAGAGCCGGAAACCGTTTGAGAACGTTGCCAATTGCTACAAAGTCAAAGGTTTTACCGAAGACCTTACCCTCTTAGATGCAACCTCGGCGATTCAAGGGTATAGCTTCGTGTTCAGAGATAGAAATTGGTGTTCATTTCAGTGATGGGCACTTTAACTCCATGTATGAATTAGTAGACCGAAGGTCAAACCGCTCGAGAACGTTGCCACCTTCTGCGAGAGACGAACGGCGAAGCCAATAGCTACGCCAGTACTGCAACCCCGTGAGACAAGCCAGTTTTTCCGAGAGTATATCCGCTGAACGCCATTGGCAATTGACACCTTAATTCACGGTTTGGATGTTAAAGCAGACCATCAAACAGTCATAGCACGTTACCTATTGCTATAGAGTCACTCTCTAACGATAGACTTACCTTCGGAGAAGCTAACCTGCAATCTCGAGAGTATGACTTCGTGTTCAGAGACCGAAGTTAGTATTCATTTCAGTGATGGCCACCTTATCTTTGCATATGAAGTAGAAGATCGAAGGTCAGACCGTTCGAGAATGTAATCAACTTGTGTGAAATACGAACGGCTAAGTACCCTGTGGTTCTGTGAGTCAAAACAGGTGATCCGAGAGTAGATCCGCCGAGCAGTATTAGCAATAGATAGCTTAATTCTCAAATTGAATATTAAAGTAGAGCGTCAAACTGTTTGTCAGCGTTACCAATTGTTTTTAATTCAAACGGTTTACTCAAGATCTTTCCGAAGATCTAACTCGTTGAATCGAGAGTATAAGATGTTGTTCAGTGGGACGAATCAGTATACATTTTAGTGACGAGCATCTTGATTTCATGCATGAATTAATTGATAGGGGGGTTAAGCGGTTAGAGAACGTTACTACCATCTTTGAGAGCCGAACGTATAAGTAAGTGGCTCCACCTCTCCTGTGATGCGGAGTGTCAAACCGGGTAATCCGAAAGTAAGTCCACTGAAGAGTATTGGCAACTGACACCTTGATTCACGGTCTGAATATTAAAGCAGGCCTTCCAGCCATTGCAGGACATTAAAAATTCGTGTAGGGTTTATTTTCTAACGGAATACCTTACCGTCCGAAAAACAATCCTGCTATATCGAGAGCATAACACCGTGTTCAGAGGAACGAAATAGTATACATATTAGTGACGAGCACAATAACTTCATGCATGAATTAAAATATCGATGGTCTAACCTTTCGAGAACGTTACCAACCACTGTGAGATACGAACGGGTAGGTCAATAGCATCACTTATCCTGTGGTTCGGAGAGTTAGGAGCCAGGGAAAACCGAGAGTTAGCTCGCTCAAGTGTATTGGCAATAAGCACCACTATTCACTGCTCGAATATTGTAGCAGGCCGTCAAGCCGTTGTAGAACAATACCTATACGTATAAGGTCAACCTCCTTACACAATGTCTTACCGTCCGAAAAACTAACGCTCTCTATCGGGAGTGTATCACCTTGTTCAGAGCTACGAACTAGTGTACATTTAGTGACGAGCACCTTAACTTCATGTATGAATTAGAAGATCGTTCTTCAAACCGTACGACAACGTTACCACCCCGTTTGAGAGTCGAACGTATAAGTCTATAGCTCCACCTATACCTATGATTCCAGGAGTCCAACCTGGTATTCCGAGAGTAAATCCGCTAATCATTACTGCCAACAGACTCCTTACTCCATTGATTGCATTTGAAAATAGAGCGTCACCCCATTTGATATCGTTACCAGTTACTAGAATGTCAAGCGTTTCTACGGAAAGCCTTACCAACCGAGAAGCAAACCCGCCGTATCGAAGGTGTAACTGCGTGGATAGAGAAACACATTAGTATAAATTATGGTTTCGGCACCTAAATTTCATGTATGAATTAGAAGGTCGGCGATCGAACGGCTCGAGAACGTTGCCACCATTTGTTTGAGACGAACGGCTCAGTCAGTAACTCCACCTATCCTGTGATTCCGAAACTCAAACCAGGTATGCCGGAAGTAAATCCACTGATCAGTTTTGGCAATAGACACCTTAATTCACGGTTTGAACATTAGGGTATTGCGTCAAACCGTTTTAGAGCGTTACGAATTGGTGTAAAGTCAATCGTTTTACCGGAGACCTTACCTTGAGAGAACCTAACCCGCTGTAGCCACTGTCTTAGTAATCATTCACGGAAACAAATTAGTAGACATTAAAGCAAAAGCACACCTTATTTTCATGTATCAACAGAATTATCGAGAGACAAACCGTTCGAGGGCGATCCCATCTTCTTTGATAGTTGAACGGTCAATTCAATATCTTCACCTATCCTGCTATTCAGATATGCAAATCAGGTATTGCGGGAGTCAATCCGCTGTACACTATTGGTATTGCATACCTTATATAACGGTCTGAATATTAAAGTAGACCGTGAATCCGCATCAGAACGTTACCAGTTGGTATAAAGTCAAACCCTTTACCAATTACTTTACCTACCAAGAACATATCCCGCAGCAGCGAGCGTGTTGCTTAGTGTAAACGCAGAGAAATAAGTATACATTGGAGTGACGGACTTCTTAATTTCATGCATGAATAAGAAGATCGATTGTCAAACAATTCTAGTACGTTTCCACCTTATTTGAGACTCGAAAGGCCGAGTCAACAGCTTCGCCTATCCTGTGATTCCGAGAGTCAAGACTGGTATTCCTGGAGCATGTCCGCTGAACAGTTCTGCAATTGACGCCTTAATTCACGGCATGATTGTTAATGCAGTGAGTCAAACCGTTGGAGAACATTACCAATTCGCATAAAACCATTCATGTTACCGAGTTCTTAACTTTCCGTGACAATAAACCGCCATATCGAGAGCATAACTTCGTGCTCGGAGAATCAAATCACTATTCCAGAGACGGGAACCTATATTTCGTGTATGAAATGGAGGATCGGGTGGCACACTGATCCAGAACGTTATCACCTTCCTTGAGTGCCGAACGGCTAAGTGAATAGATTCACCAATCGTGTGAATCCTGAAAGTCAAACCAGTCATTCCGGGAGTACACCCGCCGAACAGCATTGGCAATAGAGACCTTAATTCACTGTTTGAATATTATAGAAGAAAATCTAAACGTCGGGGAACATAACCAATTCGTACAGAGTTCACCTTTTTCGGAAGGCATACCCTTCACAGAACATAACCCGCTGTATCATGGGTATATTTCAGAGAACGAAATAAGTAGTCATTTTAGTGACAGGCACCTCTATTTCATATATGAATTCGAAGATCGTGGGTAAAACTGTTCGTGACCGTTTCCACCGTCTATTATATGCTAACAGCTAAGTCAATAGCTGCAAATATCCAGTGATTCGGAGGGCCAAACCAGGAACAGATGAAGTATATCCGCTCAACAGTATTGCCAGTAGACACATTAATTTACGGCTTGAATAGTAAAATAGACCGTCAAACCGTTTGAGAGCCTTGCCAATTGATGTAAAGTCAAACCGTACTGGCAATAGACACCTTAATTCACGGTTTGCACATTAAAGCAGGCAGTCAAGCCGTTTTGGAGCATTACCTATTTGTGTAGGGTTAAACTTCTTACAGAATGCCTTACACTGCAAGAAACGAACCCGCTGTATCGGAACTATAACACCGTGTTCAGCGGTACGAGCGAGTACACATTTTTGTAACGAGAACCATAATTTCATGAACCTATTGAAAGGTCAAGGGACAAACCTTTCGAGAACGTTACCTCTTCCTGCCAGTGACGAACGACTAAATCAATAGCCTGACCTATCCTGTGATTCGGTGAGTAAAACCAGGTGTTCCGGAAGATAGTCCGATGGAGAGTTTGGCAACAGACACCTCATTTCACGGTCTGAATATTACAGTAAAGCGACAAACAGTTTGAGAGTGTTACCGATTCGTATAATGTCAAACATTTTACCGAAGGCCATACCTTCCGCGAACCTCACCGGCTTCATCGAGAGTATAAGTTCTTGTTCACAGAAACAAATTAGTATGCATTTCAGTGACGGGCACCATCGATTCATGTATGAATTGGAAGTCCGTATGACAAACCGTTCGAGAACGTTACCAGCTTCATCGGGTGTCGAACTGCTGCACGAATAGCTCCAACTATAGTTGTGGTTCCGAGAGTCAAGCCAGAAATTCCAGGATAAAGTCCGCTGAAAAGTATTGGCAATGGACACCCTAGATCACAATTTGAATAATAAATTAGACAGTCAACACATTGGAGAAAATAACCAATTTTTATAATGTCATACTATTTACTGAGTACCTTACCTTCCCTGAACCGAACCCGCGTTATCGAGTATCATGCTCAGCGTCCACGGAAACCAATTAGTATACTCTTTAGCAGGCGCATAGGATTGTTTCATGCATGAATAGCAAAATCGAGAGTCAAACCGTTGCAGAACTATTCCACCTTCCTTGAAAGCGGCACATGTAACTCGATAGCTTCCCCCATCCTGTGATTGTGTGAGTCAAGCAACTTATTCTAGGTGCAAGTGCGCTGAACAATATTGGTAATAGGTACAGTAATTCTAGGCATAAATATTAAGGTTGAGAGTCAAACCGTCGGAGAGCATTACGAATTGGTATAAAGTCATTCTTCTTAACCTATTCGTTACACTCCGACAACGCTGGCTACCGTAGCCATTGTCTTGCTTTGGGTTCACAGGAACGAATAAGTAGACATATTCGCAGACTGCAACCATAATTTCATGTATCAATAGGATGATCTGGTGTCAAACCGTTCGAGAACGTTCCCACCAAATGTGGGAGTCGCACTGTTAAGTCAACAGCTTGACCTATCCTGTGATGCCAAGAGTCAAACAAATTAGTATACACATTAGTGACGAGCATCTTAATTTTAGGAATGAATCAAAAGAATGAGTGTCAAACCGTTCGAGAACAATACCACCTTCTGCAAGAGACGGACGGGTAAGTGTATTCCTTCACTTATCCCGAAATTCCGAAAGCCAATCAAGGTTTTCCGGAAGCAAATCCGCTGAGCAGTACTGGCAATAAACACCTTAAATCACGGTATGAATATTATGGTAGATATTGAATCCGCCGATGAGCATTACTAATTGACATAAAGTCCTTTTTACCGAATACATTACCTTCCTTGACCATATCCCGCAGTAGCGATTGTCATGCTGGTTGCTGATGGAAACAAATTAGTGGACTGTATTGCAGAAGCACACCTTATTTTCATATATGAATATGAACACCGAGAGGAAAACCGTTCCAGTACGTTACCACCTCCATTCAGGACCACATATCTAGGAATATAGCTTCCCCTATTCTGTGAGTCCGAGATTCACACCAGGTATATCAAGAGTAAATCCGCTGTACAGTATTGGCAATGGATACCTTAATTCGCAGTTTGTGTATTAAAGTAGAGCGTCGAAACGTTTGACAACATTACCAATTTGTATAAGGTCATACTCCTTTCTGGATGCCTTACATTCCGAGAACATAACCCGATGTACCGTGGGCAAAACTTCGGTTTCACGGGAACAAATTAGTAAACGTTTCAGCAGACGGACACCTTGACCTCGTGTATAAATTAGAAGATCGAGCATCAAACTTTTCGAAATCGTTACTACCTTCATTGAGAGTCGAACGGCTGAGTCAAGAGCTTCAACTGTGCTGTGATTCCGAGAGATGAACTAGGTGTTCTGGGAGTAAATCTGCTGTACAGTATCGACATTAAAAGCCCTACTTCCCAGTGTAAATACTAATGTACAGTGTCACACTGATGTGCAACGTTACCTATTGGCATAGAGTATAACTTCTCACCGAAGTCCGTACCTTCCGAGAAATTAAACCGCTGCGTCGAGAGTATAACTTTGAGTCCAGTGAAGCCAATTAGTAACCATTTTAGTCACGTGCTCCATAATTTCATTTCTGAATTACAAAATCGATGGCCAAGCCAATCGTGAACGTTACCAGATTCTATGAAATTCGCACAGCTAAGCCAGCAGTATCACCTATCCTGTGATTCCGGGAGACAAGCCAGGTATTCCGGGAGTCAATCTGCTGTGCAGTATTGACATGATACACCCTATTGAAAGATATAAATATTAATGTCACGAGGTAGACTGTCGTAGAATGTTACGAATTGGTGTAGAATCGAACTTTTTGCAGATGGCCTTACCTACCGAGAGGATAACACACTGATTAGAGAGTATAACTTCGTGTTCAGAGAAGCCAGGTGTTATCCATTTCAGCGACGGGCACCTTAATTTCTAGTGTGAATTAGAAGGTTGAGTGTCAAAGGGATCGGGAACCTGACCAACGTCGTGGAGAGTCTAACGGCTATGTCAACAGCTACATCTAGCCTGTGATTCAGTGAGTCATATCCGGTAATATGGGAGTAAATCCGCTGAACTCTATTGGCAATGGACGCCATAATTCACGGTGAATATTAAAGTAGAGCGGCAAGCCGTAGTCGAACATTACATATATGTGTATGGTCAAACCTGTTAAATAATGTCATTCCCTCCGAAAAATTATCCCGTTGAATAGGGAGTATAAAACCGTGTTTAGAGATACAAACTAACATACATTTCAGTGACGTACACCTTAATTTCATGTACGAATTAGAAGGTCGATTGTCAAAACATTCGGGGACGTTACCACCCTCATTCAGAGTCGAACGGCTAAGTCGAAAGTTTCACATGTTCTGTGATTCCGAAAGTCAAACAAGATATTCCGGGAGTAACTACGATGAAAAGTTTTGGCAACAGACACCATGTTTCACGGTTTGAGTATTAAAGCTGAGCGTCAAAACGTTGTAGAACGTTATCCGTTGACATGGAGTCTAATTATTGACAGAAGGCCTTATATGCCGAGAACCACTCCCGCTGTATGGGGGAGTTTGGCTTCGTCTACAGAGAAACAAACTTGCATACATTTTTGTGTCGTCCACCTTAATTTCAGGTATGAATTCGAAGATAGAGTGTCAAACCGTTCGAGAACATTACAATCTTCTTTGGAAGTCGATCGGCTATGTCAATGGCTTCACTCAACCTGTGATTCCTGGCGCCAAGCAATGTATTCTGGGAGTAAATCGGCAGGATATTATTGGGAATAGACACCTTAACTCACGGTTTAAATCATAAAGCAGGTCGTCAAGCCGTTGCTGAAGATTACCTATTCGTGTAGAGTCAAACGTTTTACCGAAGGCCCTACATTCGGAGAAAACCATCCATCGGTACGGGGTTCTCTGCTTCCTGTTCGCGCAAAAATATAAGTTGACATTTTACAGACGGGCACCTTAATTTCATGTATGAATTGGAAGATCGGGTGTCAACCCGTACGATATCGTTACTACTATTGTTGCGTATCGAGCGGCTATGTAAATAGTTTCACCTGTAATGTGATTCCGAAAGTTAAAGCAAGAATTCCGAGAGCACATCCGCTGTACAGTATTGGCATCGTACACCCTATTTCATGGTATAAATGTTAAATTCCAGAGTCAAACCTTTGTAGGATGTAACGTATTGATTTGGAGTCAAAGTTTATAGCGAAGGCCTAACCTTCCGAGAAGCTTAGCCGCTGTATCGAGAGTACGACTTCGTGCTAGGAGAAACAAAGTAGTATACATTTGAGTGCCGTGCATCTTAGTTTCATGTAAGAATAAGAAGACCGAGTTTCAAACCGCTCGAGAACTTTTCCACCTTGTTTCAGAGTCGAACGGCTGAGACAACAGCTTCACCCATCCTGTGATTCCGTGACACAAGGTTGGAGTTCCTGGAGTAAATCCGCTGAACAGCATTGGCAATAGACACTTATATTCTCTGCATGAGCGTTAAAGTAGGGAGTCAAATCGTCGGAGAACGTTACGTATTGGTATAGAGTCAAACTTTTTACCGACGGCCGTACCGTCCGAGAAATTATCCCGCTGCATCGAGAGTGTAACTTTGTGTCCAGAGAAGGAAATTAGTGAACATTTTAGTAACGTGCTCCATAATTTCATTGATGAATTACAAAGTCGAGGGCCAAGCCAACAGAGAACGATACCACAGACTGTGAGAGTAGCACAGCTAAGCCAGCAGCATCACCTATCCCTTGATTCCCAGAGTCATAGGACGTTTTCCGGGAGTCAATATGCTGTGCAGTATTGACACCATACACCCTATTTAACGGTATAAATATTCATGTCACGAGTTAAACCGTCGTAGAACGTTACGAATTGGTTTAGAATCAAACTTCTGCCGAATTCCTTACCTTTCGACAAGATAACACGCCGAATAGAGAGTATAACTTCGTGTTCTGTGAAGCCAAGTGGTATCCATTTCAGCGACGGGCACCTTGATATCTTGTATGAGTTAGGAGGTTGAGTGTCAAACGGATCGGGTACCTGACCAACTTTGTTGCGAATCAACCGGCTAAATCAATAGCTTCACCTATCCTGGGATTCCGAGAGTCAATCCAGTCATTCCGGGTGTCAACCCGCTGTAAAGCATTAGCAGCTGACACCCTAATTCACGGTATGAATATTAAAGTAGAAGGTCAATCCTTTGGAGAACATAACAGTTTGGTATACGGTCAAACTTTTTACCGAGTACCTTACCTTCCTAGAACATATCCCGCTGTAGCGAGTGTCGTGCTCAGTGCTCACGGATGCAAATTAGTAGACATTATAGCAGAAGCACGCCGTATTCCTATGCATGAATTAGAAGATCCAGTGTCAAACCGTTCGAGAACGTTACCGTCTTGTTTTGAGGGTCGAACGGATAAGTCAGTAGTGACACCTATCCAGTGTTTCCAACAGGCATACCATGTACTCCTGGAGTAAATCCGCTCGCTAGTATTGGCAATTGACACCTTAATTTACGGCATAAATATTAATGTTGTGAGTCAAACGTAGAACGGTACTTACTGGTCTAATTACAAATACGTATGACGACAAACATCTTACCGGAAACCTTACTTTCCGCGGACCAAACCCGATGCATCGAGGGTATAACTATCTGTTTGTAGAAGAAAATTTGAATCCATATTAGTGACGGGCACTTTAATCCCATGGACGAATACGGAGATCGCGAGTCAATCCTTTCTATAGCGATATCACCATTTTTGAGAATCGCTCATCTAAGTCAGTACCTTCACCGATGCTGTTATTCCGATAGTGAAACCAGGTATTCCGGGAGTAAATGCACTATTCAGTATTGGCAATAGACGCCTTAATTCACGGTTTGAATAAAAAAGTAGAGCGTCAAACCGTTTGAGAGCATTAGCATATGGTATAAAGTCTAACATTTCACCGATCGGCTTACCTCCGGAGAAGAAAACTCGCAGTTTCGATTGTATAACTTCGAGTTCTGAGAGAGAAACGAGTTCTAATTTCAGCGACGGGCACGTTATCTTCATGTATGAATTAATGGATCGAGTGTCAATCTGTTCGTGACCGTTATCATCTTCTATGAGAGTCGAACGGCTAAGCCAATCGCTTCTCCCACCCTTTGATTCGGAGAGTTAAACCAGGAATTTCGGTTGAAAATCCGCTGGTCAGTATTGGGAATAGACATTTTAAACCACGGTATCAATATTAATATGGAGCGTCACGCCGTTTGAGAAAATTACCAATTGCCATAATTTCAAACATTCTACAGGAGAACTATCCATCCGCGATACTCACCGGCTTGAGCGAGTGAATAAGTTCTTGTTCAGAGAACGAAATTAGTATTCATTTCAGAAACGGGCACCTTACCGTCATGTATGTGTCAGAAGATCGACGGTCCAACCGTTCGCGAAGGTTACCACGTTCTGTGTGAGTCTATCTGCTAAGCCAATATAACTCCACATAACCTGAGATTCCAAAAGTCAATTCAGGTATCCCGGTAGTAAATCCGCTAAACATTCTTGTCCGTAGACACCATAATTCACGGTTTGAACATTAAAGTGGTGCGTAAAACCGTTTGAGAGCGGTACCAATTGGTATAATGTCAATCGCTTTTCCGAAGGCCATATCTTCCGCGAACGTCACTAGCTTCGTCGAGAGTATAAATTCGTGTTCGGGGAAAGAAATTAGTATCCATTTCAGTGACGAGCCCCTTAACTTCCTGTATGAATTAGAAGTTCGAGTGTCATTCTGTACGTGAACGTGACCACCTTCTTTGATTGTTGAAGGGCATCGTGTATACCATGTCCTATCCTGGGATGCCATGAGTCAAACCAGGAATACTAGGAGTACATCCGCTGTACAGTATTGGCAATTGTCACCTGAATTCTCGACATGAGCAATAAAGTAGGGAGTCAAATCGTTGGAGAACTTTACCAATTGTTATAAAGTCATTCTTTTTACAGAATAAGTGGCCTTCCGAGATCGTATCCCTCTGCATCGAGAGTATAACACCGTGTTCAGAGGTACAATCTATTATATATTTTAGTGACGCGCACCAGAATATCATCCATGAATTAGAATATCGAGGGTCAAACCGTTCGAGAACGTTACGGCAATCAATGAAGTTCGAACGGCTAAGTCAACAGCTGCACCAAACCTGTGATTCCGAGGGTTAAACCACGCATTCCTGGAGTAAATATGTTGTACAGTATTAGCAATAGGCACCTCAATTCACGGTTCGAATATTAAAGCAGGCCGTCACGCCGATGAAGAACATTACATATTCGTGTAGGGTCAATCCACTTACAGAATGCCTTACCCTCCGAAAAACTGACCTGCTGAATCAAGAGTATAACACCGTGTTCAGACAAGCAAACTAGTATACATTTTAGCGAAGGGCACCTTAATTTCAAGTATGAAATATAAAGGATGAATGTCAAACCGTTCGAGAATGTTGCCACGTCTATTGAGGATCGATCGGCTATGTCAATAGCCTCACCTATCCTGTGATTCCGAGATCTAAAGAAGGTATTCCGGAAGTAAATCCGCAGAGCAGTATTGGGAATAGACACTTTACTCCATGTTTCGAGTATTAAAATACAGCGTCACCCCGTTTGAGAACGTTACCTACTGGAATAGCGTCAAACGTTTTACCGAGTCCCTTACATTCCGAGGACCTAACCCGCCGTGTCCAGAGTATAGCTACGTGTTTAGGGAATCACACTAATATACAGTTTAGTAACGAGCACCTTAAATTCATGCATGAATTGGAAGATCGTGGGTCAATCCGATCGGGAACGTTACCGCGTTCTGTGAGAGTCGGAAGTCCAAGTCAGTAGCATCAGCTATCCTGTTCTTGCGAGAGTCAAACCAGGTATTCCGGGCGTACATCCTCCGAAGAGTATTGGCATTGCACATAATAATTTACGGTGTAAATAGCGATATGGAAATTCGAACCATAGAAGAACGTTACCTACTGGCATAGGCTGAAACTTTTTACCGGATACCTTGCCCTCCGATAACCTAACCCGCTGCAGCTAGTGTCTTGCTTAGTGTTCATGGAAACAAATTAGCAGACACTTTGGCAGACGGACATTTTAATATCATGTATGAATTAGAAGATCGAACGTCAAACCGTTCGAGAACGATACGACCTTCTTTGGAAATGGAACGGCGGAGTCAATAGCTTCACATATTTTTGTGATTCCGAGAGTCAAGCCTTGTATTCCAGGATTAAATGCGCTGAACATTATTGACAGTATACACCTTAATTCACGGTACGAATATTATAGTAGTGCGTAGAACCGTTTGTGACGTTACCTGTTTGCATAACGACATACTATATACCTGATTCCTTATCTTCAGAGAACATAATCCGCTGTGTCGAGGGTATAATTTCGTGTTCAGCGAAACAATTAGTATACATTTTAGTGGCGGCCACCTTAATTTCATGTACGAATTAGTAAATCGAGAGGCAAACTGTTCCAGAACGTTATCATCATCTTTGGGAGTCGAAGGGCCACTTTATTAGCTTACCATATCCTGTGATTCCGAGAGCCAAACAAGGTATTCCTGGAGTAAGTCCCCTCAATAGTATTGGCTATAGAGACCTTAATGCACGCCACGGGTGTTAAAGTGGGGAGGAAAATCGTAGGAGAACATTATCAATTGCTATAATGTCATTCTTTTAGCCGAATACATTATCATCCGCGATCCTAATCCGCTGGACGAAGTGCCTTGCCTAGTGTTCACGGATGCAAATTAGAAGACATTTCAGCAGACGGACACCTTATTTTCATGTATGAATTTCAACATTGAGAGTCAAACCTTTCGGAACGTGTCGACCACTTTTGGCTGTCACTAAGTCAATAGCTTCACCTCGCCAGTGATTCGGAGAGTCAAGCTAGGTATTCCGGCAGTCAGTCCGCTGAACAGTATTTGCAATAGACACCCCAATTTACGGTATAAAGATTAAAGTACAGTTTCAAGCCGTGGTAGATCCTTACCTGTTGGTATAGTGTCAAACTTTTTACCGAAGGCATTATCTTCCGAGAACGTATCCCGCTGTGTCGAGAGTATAACTTCGTGGTCAGAGAAGCAAAATAGTCTAAATATTAGTGACGAGTAACTTAATTTCAAATTTGACTTAGTAGATCGAGTGCCAAACCTCTCGAGAACGTTACTACCTTCTGTGAGAGTCGAACAGCCAAGACAAGAGCTTCACCTATCCTGTGATTCCGAAAGTCAAACCAGGTATTCCGGAAGCACATCCGCTGGACATTAGTGGCAGTAGACAGCTTATTTCACGGTATGAATATGAAGGTAGAGCGTCAGACAGTTATAGAGCTTCATATTTTAGTTTAGAGTCAAACTTTTTATCGAAGGCCATACCTTCCGAGAAGCCCAACCCGCTGGAGCAAGTGTCTTGCTCAGTGTTCAAGGTAGCAAATTAGTAACATTTACTCCCGGAATACACTGTTTGCCTCTTCGAACATTGGAATAGGACAAGCTATGGACTTAGTCGTACGTCTCTCAAAGAAGGTGGTAACGTTCTCGAATGGTTTGACCCTCGATTTACTAATTCAAACATAAAATTATGGTGCTCGACTCTAAAATTAATACTAGCACGAACCTCTGGACATGGTGTTATACTCTCGACACAGCAGGTCAGATTCTCGGATGGTGAGGTAAAACTGTGTGACGTTTATCTCTCCTCGAGTGGGCAATGTTATACAACGCTTTGACGGCCTTCATTGATTTTCAAACCGTGTATTGAGGTGTC
>NIJG01000176.1:266477-277055 GCA_002201625.1 Euglossa dilemma
AAAGGCACTTTTACTAAGAAGTACAAATTTTTAATTTAAAAACTGCAAATTATGAAAAAATCGAAAATAGCATAACCGTAATATACAGCATGTATAAATAAATGGAAGACCGGGAAGAGATCCATATGGTGCAGTATCATGGCTGAAGAAATTAACGAAGCTCATAGAGTAGTGTAGCTCCGATATACCGATCGCAACTACAAGACCACTCCACTCGTTTCGCGCTGTAAGCGAGGTACGAATACAGAAAATCATTTAAAATAAGAAGAAGCATAAATCAATATTGTCATAAATGTAAACTCAACTAATTCCATAGACACTTTTCCTAAAAAATACAGTCTTTGTACATATAAACTGGAAGTTATGAAAAAAATCGAAAATATCGTAAAATTAAATTGCAGTATGTGATAATAAATGGATGGCTGGGATAAAATGCTTACGGCACATATTCCTGGATATGAAATTAACAAGGACCAACTAGTAGTGTCGCTCCGACCTGTTAAACGCAAATGCATAATAACTTCTACCGTGTAGTATCGGTAGTGTAGGTACGTATACAGACAAACATATACAATAACTATAAGTATAAAAAAATAATGTTATAAACCTACACTCATCTCATTCAATATACAAGTTTCATCATTAATACAATCTTTGTAATTGAAGCCTGGAAATTATGAAAAAAATCGAAAATATCATAAATATAAGTTAGAGTATGTAGATGTAAATAGAAAACTGAGAAAGAATTCTTACGGCACATTATTATGGTTAATCATTTTAACGATGACCATAGAGTATTGTCTCTCAGATCTACAGTACGCAACTAGAATAACACTCCAGTTGTGTCGTTGCGGCAGCGTATGTTCGTGTACAGACAATCGCATTAAATACGAATAAGGTCAACATAATAATGTCATAAATGTAGTCACAACAAATTCCAAAGATGCTTCTACTATCAAACTCAATTTTTTCAACGAAAAATTGAAAATACCGACGAAAATCGAAAATATCGTAACAGCAAATCACAGAATATATAAATAAATGCAGACTGGAAAAAATGCATGCGGTAGAATATCTAAGTTAGAGAAATTAACGAAGATCTCACAGTACTGCTGCTCTGCTCTGCCGTACGCAACTACTAGACATCGCCAGTCGTGTTACACTGGCACCGCAGATTCGTATAGAGACAATCATGTAAAATAACAATAAGTTTAACAGGATAATGTCATAAACGAATACTCGATTAATTCCAAAGGCACTATTACTGGGAAATACAATTTCTTAAAATTAAAATTGAAAATTTCGAACCAGAGCAAAAATATAGCAACAGTATATTGCAGTATGTATAAATAAATTGAAAACTGGGACAGAATGCATATGGTACGCAATTAAATATAAGGAATTAACTGAAACCATGCAGTAATTCCGCTTAGAGATGCCGTGTACAGCTACAGGAACTCGATATAACTTCATCTAACCTGTGTTAGCATGAGTATAAGCAGATATTCCGGGCGTAAATCCGCCGAACAGAATTGGCAATAGCACATTAATTCGCAAGTTGAATATTAATGTAGAGCGTCAAACTGTTTGGGTGCGTTGCCAATTTGTATAAACTCGAACGATTTACGCAAGACCTTACACTCCGAAAGCCGAACCCCCTGTACCGAGAATATTAGTTCGAGTTCAGAGAAAGAAATTAGTGTTCATTTCTGTAATGGGCACCTTATCGTCGTGAGTGAATTAGAAGATAGAGGGCCAAACCGTTCCATAACGTTACCACCTTCTGTGCGGGACGAACTGCTAAGCCAATAGCTTCACCAATCCTGTGATGCAGAGAGTCAAACCAGGTAATCCTATAGGGAGTCCGCCGAAGAGTATTGTCAATTGACACATTAGTTCACCGTTTGAATATCAAAGTAGTATGTCGAACTGTCAGCAAACATTACCAATTCGTATTAAGTCATTCCTTATACCGAATACATTTCGTTCCGAGATCATAACACGCTGTAGCGTGTGTCTTGCTTTATGTTCACCGAAACATATTACTAGACATGTTAGCAGACGGACACCAGATTTTCACGTATAAATGTCAAAATCTAGAGTCGAACCGTTCATGAACGTTACCATCTTCCGTCGGAGACAAACGGCTAAGTCAATAGCCGCACATATTCTGAGATTCCAAGAGTCAAATATGTACTGCGGGAGTAAATCCGCTGAATGGGTTAGGCAATAGAGACCTTAATTCACGGTTTAAGTATTAAAGAAAAGCGTCAAACCGTTTGGGAACACTACCAATTGGTGGAAAGTCATTCGGTGTGCCGAAGGCTTTACCACCCGAGAAGCATAGCCGGCTCCAGGGAGTGTCATGCTTAGTTTTCAGGAAATGAAATCAGTAGATATTTCAGAAGTCGGGGGCCTTATTTTCATGTATGAGTTGCAAAATCGAGAGTCAAACCTTTCGAGTACATTATCAGCGTTCTTGAGGTTCGAACGGCTATATCAATAGCTACATCTATCCAGTAATTCTGTGAATCATCTATCCTGGTATTCCTGGAGTAAATTCGCATCAGCAGTATTGGCAATAAATACCTTAATTCGCGGTATAAATATAAATATAGAGCGTCAAACCGTTGGAGCGCAGTACGATATGCTGTAAATTCAATCATTTTACCGGATACCTTACCTTCCAAGAACCTCACCCGCAATAGCGTGTGTCACTCTTAGTGCTCACAGAAACAAATTAGTAGACATTATAGTAGAAGCACACCTTATTATCATATATGAACAGAATAATCGGTAGTCAAACACTTCGAGAAAGATCGCACCTTCATTGAGAGTCCTACAGCTAAGTCAATAACTTCACCTATCTTTCTATTCCGATAGTCAGACCAGGTATTCCGGGCGTCTATCTACTGTACACTACTGACAACGGATACCTTAGTTCACGGATTGAATACTAAAGTACAGCGTGAAACCGTTTGAGAATGATGTCAGCTGGTATAAATTCAAACGTTTTACCAATTATCATACCATCCGAGATCAAAGCCTGCTGCAGCGAGTATGTTGCTTTGTGTATATGGATACAAATTCGTAGTCATTTTCGCAGACGGATGTCTTATTTTCATGTAGGAATCGAAAAATCGACAGTCAAACCGTCCGAAAGCGATCCCAACTTCTTTGAGAGTCTAAAGGCTAAGTTAATGGCATCTCCTGTCCAGTTATTCCGATAGTCAAGCCAGGTACTCCTGGAGTCATTCCGCTGTACACTATTTGTAATGGACACCTTAATTCACGGTGTGTCAATAGTTTTACGGTAGGCCTTCCCCTCCGGGAACCTTACCCGCTGTATCGAGAGCGTAACTTCGTGTTCAGGGAGACATAATTAGTATACATTATATTGACGGGCACGTTAACTTCATGTCTGAATTCGGAGATCGATGGTCAAACAGTTCGGGAACGTTACCACCCTCTTTGACAGTCGAACAGTTAGATCAATAGCTCCACCTATTCTGTGATACTGATACTGAAACCAGGTAATCCGAGGCTGCACGTGCTGAAGAGTGTTGGCAACATATTCCTAAATTCGCGGATTGAATATCAAACTAGAGCGTAACATCGTGAGAGAAAATTACAGTTGCTACAAAGTCACACATATTACCGAATGCCTCCCGTCCGAGAATCTAACCGGCCGTATCGAGTGTATAGCTACGTGTTTAGGGAAACATATTAGTATACAATTTAGTGACGGCTCCTTAAATTCATGCACTAATTAGAAGATGGAGTGTCAAACCATTCGAGAAAGTTATCACCTTCTGTGTGAGACGAACGGATATGTCAAAAGCTTCACACACCATGTGGTTCCCATGGTTAAGCCAGATATTCCGGAAGTATATGCACTATACCGTCTTGGCAATAGACACCACAATTCACGGTTAGAATATTATAGCAGGCCGTTAAGCCGTTGCAGGACATTAGCTATTCGTGCAGGGTCAAACTTCTTGCGGAATGCCTTACCACTGGAAAAGCTAATCCGCTGTGTCGGGAGTGTAACTTCGTGTTCAGAGAATGAAATTAGTATTCCTTTTAGTGCGGCGCGCGTTTGTTTCATGTATGAATTACATGATCGATAGTCAAACCGTTCGAGAACGTTACCACCCTCTATGAGAGTCGAATGGATAGGTCAATAGCTCCACCTATCCTGTGATTCCGAAATACAATTCATATATTCCTGGAATAAATTCGCTGAATAGTATTAGCAATTTATACCTTAATTCACTGTTTGTATACAAGCGTAAAGCGCCAAACCGTTTGAGAACGTTACCAATTGCTATTAAGTCAAACGATTTACCGAAGACCATACCCTCCGAAAAATCAACCCGCTGTGTCGAGAGCATAAAACCGTATACAGCGGTACGAACTAGTACGCACTTTAGTGGCGAGCTCCTAAATTTCGTGAATGAATTCGAAGATCGGGGGTCAAACCGTGCGAGAACGTTACCACTATCTTAGAGAATCGAACGGCTGTATCAATAGCTTCACCTATCCTATGATTCCGAAAGTCAAATCAGGTATTTCGAGAGAAAATCTGCAGCTCAGTGTGGGCATTAGGGACCCTATTTCACTGTATAAATATTAAAGTACAGAGCCAAACCGTTGTCGAATGTTACCTACAGCTGTATATCGAGACATTTAACCGAAGGCCTTACCTTCCCAGAAGTTAACCAGCTGCATCGAGAGTATAACTTCATCGTCAGAGAAAGAATTTAGTATACATTTGAGTGACGGCACCTTTTAACTTTATGTATGAATGAGAATATCGAGAGTCAAACCGTCCGAGATCGATCCCACCTTCGTTGAGACTCCAACGGCTGCGTAAACAGCTCCAACTATATTAGTGATTCCGAGCATCCGCTGAACGGTATTGACAATAGACACATTAACTGACGGTTTCAAAGATAAACTAGTGCGTCTATCCATTTGCGAACGATACCAATTGCTGTATAGTCAAACGTCGTACCGAAGTCTATATCCTCTGAAATATAACCAGCTGTATCGAATGTATAATATCGTGTCCAGAGTATGAAATTATTATTCATTTCTGTGACGAGCACCTTAATTTCATGTATGAATTGGAAGATCGAGGGTCAAAACGTTCAATACCGCTATCCACTTCTACGATATTCGGCCAGCCAAGACGATAGCTTCAGATATCCTGTGTGTTCTAGAGTCATTGCAGGTATTCCTGGAGTAAATCCGCTGATTAGTATTGGCAATGGGCCCTTAATTCACGGTTAGAATATTAAAGCGGAACGTCAAACCGTTGTAGAACTTTACCAATTCGTATGGAATCAAACTTTTTACCGATGGCCTTACCTCCCGAGTAGTCCAACCCGCTGTAGGAAGTGCCTTGCTTAGTGTCCATGGAAACATATAAGTTGACATGTTTTAGGTGCGCACCTTAATTTCATGTATGAATTAGAGGATCGGGAGTCAAACCATTCGAGAACGTTACCAACGTCTGTGAGAGACGATCTGCTAGCTCAGTAACTTTATCTGTACCGTTATTCGGAGTGTCAAGACAGGTACTGCTGGAGTAAATCGTCTGAACATTATTGCCAATAGACACCTTATTTCACGGTTTGAATAAAATAGGTAGAGCGACAAACATTTGAGTGCACTGCCAATTGGGATAAAGACAAACACTTTGCCGATGACCTTACCATTGGAGGGGCAAACTCGCCGTGTCGAGGGTGTAACTTCGTGTCCGTAGAAAGAAATTAGTATTTGTTTCAGTGACGGAAACGTTAACTTCATGCATGAATTAGAAGATCGATGGTCCAGCCGTTCATGAACGCTACCATCCTCCGTGAGAGCCGATCGGCTAAGTCAACAGCTTCACCCATCCTGTGATTCAGAGAGACAAACCAGGCATTACGGGAGTAAATCCGCTGAACACTACTGGTAATGGATACCTTAATTCGCGGACTGAATATAAAAATAGAGCGTTACACCTAGCGAGAGGGTTACAATTGCTATAAAGTGAAACATATTTCCGAATGCCTTACCGTTCGAGAAGCTAACCCGCTGTATCGAGAGTATAGCTTCGTATTTAGGAAAACACATTATAATACAATTTAGTGGCGGCACCTTATATTGATGTATGAATTACAAGATCGTTGGTCAAACCGATCGAGAACGTTACCACCTTTTGTGAGAGACGATGGGGTAAGTAAATAGCTTCACATGTCCTGAAATTCCGAAAGTCAAGCCAGATATTCCGGGAGTAATCGCGCTGTACACTATTGGCAATAGACACCTCAATACACGGTTTGAATGTTAATGAAGGCCGTCAAGGCGTTGTAGAACATTGCCTATTCGGAGAGAGATGAACAACACACAGTTTTACCTTACCATCCGAGAATCTGACCTACTGTATCGCGAGTATAAAACCGTGTCCAGATGTTTGGAATAGTATAAACATTAGAGTCGAGCATCATAATTTTATGTACGAATTAGAAGATCGATGGCCTATTGAATTCGAGAAGGTTGCCACCTTCTTTGAGAAACGAAGGGCTTTGTCAATAGTTTGTCGTATCCTGAGATACCGAGAGCCAAACCATGTATTTCGGGAGTAAATCCGGTGAACAGTATTGGAAATAGACACATTAACTCACGGTATGAATATTAAAGTACGGAGTCAATCCCTCGATGAACATTGCCAAATGGTACAAATTCCTTCCTTTTCCGAATACCTTACCTTCTGCGAACCTAACCCGCTGCACCTAGAGTTTATCTTCATGTTCAGAGAAAATATTAGCATTCATTTTAATGACGGGCACCTTTCTTACATATTCGAATTGTAAAATCATGCGTAAAACATTTCGTGGCCCACTTTCTTCAGGAATCGAGCGTTTGAGATAACAGCTTCTCCTATACTGCGTCTCCATGAGTCAAACCAGTTAGTCCGCGTCCATACCCGCCGTACAGTATTGATATTAGGCACACAATTTATAAATATTAAAGTGCAGAGTCACATGGTTACACAACGTTACGTATTGCTGTATACTCGAACTTTCTACTTAAGGACATACATTTCGAGAAGCTACCCCGCTGTATCGAGATTATACCTTCGTGTTCAGAGGAGCAAATTAATGTACATTTTAGTGAGGGGCACATTAGTTTCACGTATAAATTAGAAGATCGAGGTTAACACCGTTCGAGAACGTTACCGCCTTCTTAGAGGTTCGAACGGATAAGTCAATAGCTTCAGCTATCCTGCTATTGCGAGAGTCAAACCAGGAACTCCGTGAGTAAATCCACTGAACGGTATTAGTAATAGACACCATAAATCACGGATTGAATATTAAAATAGAACGACAAACCATTTGAGATTGTTACCAATGAGCATATCGACATAGTATTTACCTGATACCTTACCTTCAGAGCACATAATCCGCTGCATCGAGGGTATACCTACGTGGTCAGAGATACAAATTAGTAGACATCTTAGTGACGGGCACCTTAACATTTCGGGAAAAAGTTTGACTCTATAGTATTGGGTAACGTTCTACAACGGTATGGCGGTATGCTTGATTATTCATAGCGTGAATCATGGTGTCTATTGCCAAAACTGCTTAACGTATTTATTCCCGGAATATCTCGTTTGCCGTTCGGATTCACAGGATAGGTAAAGCCACTGGCTTAACTGTTCGCCTCTCACAGAAGGTGGCGACTATCTCGAACGGATGGACCCCTGATATTTAATTCATTCATCAATTAGAGGTGCCCGTCACTGAAATGGACTCTAATTTCTTTCTGTGAGCACGAGGTTATAATCTCGATACAGGCGGTTAATATTTCGTGGGATGAGGTCTTCGGTAAGGCGCTTGACTTTCTACCAATTTGTAACGATCTACACCGGTTTGACGGACTGCTTTAATATTCAAACAGTATAGTAAGGTGCCTATTGGCAATACTGCTCAGGGAATTTACTCCCGGATTAATTGATTTGGCTCTCAGAATCACAGAATTTGTGAAGCTAATGTCATAGCCGTTCGAATCTCTCAGAGGGTGGTAACGTTCTCAAACGGTTTGACCATCGATATTCCAATTCATACATGAATATAAGGTGCCACCACTAAAACGTATATTGATGTGTTGCTCTAAACACGAAGTTTTACTCTCGATTCGGCGGGTTAGCTTCTCAGAAGATATGGACTTCTGTAAAACGTTTGACATTGTACCAATTGGTAACGCTCTCAAACAGTTTGACGCTCTATGTTAATATTCAAACTGCGAATTGAGGTGTCTACTCCCAATGCTGTTTATTGGACTTACTTCTCCGTTTTCCTGGGATAACATTCGGAATCACGGGAATAGTGAAGTTATTCACTTGACCGTTCGACTCGCAAAGGGGGCGGTAATGTTCATGATCAGTCTTCCTCCCGATCTTCTAATCCCTACACGAAATTAAGGTGTCCGTGACTAAAATATCTACTAATTTGCTTCTCGGAACACGAAGTAATACCCTCAATATAGCGGGCTAGTTTCTCGGAAGGAATGGCCTACAGTAAAATGTTAGACTGTATACGAATGGGTAAAATTCTATAATGGCTTGACTCCCTGCTTTAATATTCGAAAAGTGAATGATTGTACAGCAGATCGAGCAACTCTACCGTATGGTCTCCGTTAATTTCTAAAGACATAATTTTGACCCAGTTGCAATTCTTTCTCATTTTAATATCTATACAGAAATATTGCAATTTACTTTTATGGTGCTTACAATTTTTTTTGAAGTTGTCAATTGCTGGTTGAAGAAATTGTATTTCTGAATACAAGTGTCTTTGGAACTATTTGAGTGCACGTTTATGACATTATTTTGTTAAACATTGTTATTTCATATGATTGTCTGTATACGTCGCAGCGCTGTTTGTGCGAGACGACTGGCGAGGTCTTGTTGTAGCGTCCGACAGAACTGAGCGACACTACTGGATGGTCTTTTGTAATTTCTTTTACCTTGATATAGTACCGTATGCATTTCTGCCCAGTCTTCCCTTTATTTATGCAGACTGTTATTTATGGCATTGATATTTTCATTTTTTCTTAAATCTTTTAATTCTTAGTCTAAAAATTTGTAATTCTCAATAAAAGTGATTTTGGAATTAGTTGAGTAGACGTTTATGACATCAGTTGTTTAGTCTTATTGTTATTTTATACGATTGTGTGTATAGGTACTTACGCTTCCCGTGCGACACGACAGGAGTGGTCTCGCCGTTGCCTCTGGTACATCGGAGCGGCACTATGTATAGTCATGGTTAATTCCTTTATCCTTTATTTTGTACCGTATGCATTTCTTCGCAGTCTAACATTATGTTATACATATTCAAATTGACTGTAACGATACTTTCGATTTATCTCATTATTTCCAGTCTTTTATTACAAAAAACGTATTTCTTAGTAAAAGTGTCCTTGAAGTTATTTGAATGTACGTTTATGACATTATTTTGTCAATCTTACAGTTGTCTTATACGATTGTCTGTATACGAACCTGCGCATCCTCGTTTATTTCTCTAAACTTGATTATGTACCGCTGTCATTTCCACCTGTTTTCCATTTTCTTATACATACCGTAATTTACAGTTATGATTTTTCCCATTTTTTTTCAAAACTTCACACTTTTTGTTTTAATAATTGCATTTTTTAGGACAAGTGCCATAAAATTAGTGGAGTGAACGTTTATGCCAATATTTTGTTAAGTTCATTGTTATTTTATAGGTTTGTCTCTACACGCACATACGCTTCCTGCACGACACGTACCTTTTAGAGAATGTTTTGTTAACTTCTTTGTTAACTATACTATTGTCTGTATACGTACCTACGGTTCCAAAGCGACACGTCTGCAGAGATCCTATAGTTGCGTATGGTAGACCGGTGCGTCACTACTCGATGGTCTTCGTTGATTTCTTTAACCCGAATCTTGTACCATATGCATTTTCACAGTATTCCAATTATTAATGCAAAGTGTAATTTACTCGTTTTATATTTATCGACTTCTTCCGAACTTCCAATTTCTGGTTAAAAATTGTGTTGCTTAGTAGAAGTGCCTTTGGAACTAGTTGAGTGTACGATAATGACAATATGATGTTATACTTCTTGTCATTCTTTACGAATGTCTGTATGCATGCCTATGCTGCCGGAGCGGCACGACTGGTGTCGTTATTTAGTTTCGTTCGGTAGAACGGAACGACACTACTAGATGGTCTTCGTTAATTTCTTTAAACATAATGTTGCACCGTATGCATTCTTTCTTAGTCATATATTTACTTTCATACACTGTTATTTACTTGCTATGGCATGTTCGATTTCGTCAAAATTATAAATTTTTAGTTTAACGTTTTGTAATTCTTAGTAAAAGTGTCGTCGGTATTTCATGAGTATACGTTTGTGACATTATTTCGTTAAACTTATTGATACTTTATATGAATTTCTCTATACATACCTACGCTTCCGGAACGACATGATAGGATTTGTCTGCCAGTTGCTATCGGCAGATCGGAGCTGCACTACTGGATGGTGTTT
>NIJG01000176.1:280746-294598 GCA_002201625.1 Euglossa dilemma
GTAGAAATAAATAGAATCCAGCCTATCAATGCTTACGGTACATTGGTAAGGATAAAGAAGAGACAAGGTCCATACGCTATTGTCACATCCGATCTGCCTATGCAACTACATAGCATCCACATTCGTGTCGTACCGGCAGCGTAGGTGCGTGTACAGGCAATCAAATAATACATCCAACAAATTGACCTAAATAATGTCATTAACGTACCACTACCAAATTCCAAAGACACCTTTACTCGGAAATACAATTATATATAATGAATGTTGAATATTTTGAAAAAAATTGAATATGAAGCAGTTAATTATAGTATGTAGAATTAAATCGAGAATTGCGAATGAATCCTCATGATACAATATGAAGGACAAAGAAACCAACAATGTACATAGGGTTTTGTCGCTCCGCTCTACCGAACGCAACTACACGACAACGCCAGTCGTGCCGCTCCGGAAAGGCTGGTACGTATACAGACAGTCATATGAAAAAATAATCAGTTTAACAGAATATTGTAGAAAACGTACACACAACTAATTCCGATCACACTTTTCCTAAGAAATAAAAATTTTGTATATTAAAAATTAAAAATTTTGACAGTAATCTAAAATATCCTAATAGTAAACTGCAGTTTGTATAAATAAATAGGACAATGGGGAAAATTCATGCGGTACAAAACGAAAAATAAAGAAATTAGCAAAGTCCATGCAATAGTGTCGATCCAATCTGCCGTACGCACCTATAGGACCGGTTCAGCCGTATCACTCCGGAAACGTAAGTACATTTACAGACTATCATTTAAATAACAACAAATTTATCGAAATATTTTCATAAACGTGCACTCAACTATTTCCAAGGACACTATACCCATAAAATACTATTTTTGATGCTAAAAATTTGAAGTTTTGAAAAGAATCGGAAATATTATAACAGTACATTACAGTATGTCGAAATAAATAGGAAACAGCGATGGAGTGCATACGGTACAATATCAAGCCTAAAGAAGTTAACCTATTCCATATAGTAGTCTCGCGCCTATCCACCGTACGCAACTACTTGCCCGCTCTAGGCGTGTCGCTCTGGAACCGTAGGTACGCATACAGACAATCATGTAAAATAACAGTAAGTTTAACAAAATAATGTCATAAACGTACGCCCTACTAGTTCCAATGACTCTTGTATGCAGAAATACAATTTTTTCAACTAACAATAGACATCTTCGAAAACTAGAACCTATCCCGCAGTATCGAGTACCATGCTTGGTGCACACGGAAACAAATTAGAAGACCTTTTATTACACGCACAGTCTTCTTCATATATGAATAGGAAAATCGACAGTCAAACCGTTCGAGGACGTTACCACCTTCTGTGAGGGACGAACGACTAAGTCGATAGCTTCACCTATTCCACAATTCCAAGAGTCAAACCAGTTATTCCGGGAGTGAATACGCTGAACAGAATTGGCAATAAACGTCTCAGTTCAAGGTTTGAATATTAAAGTAAAGTGTCTAACCGTTAGTGATCGTTTCCAATTGGCATTAATTCCAAGGTTTTACTGATGACCTTACCTAGCGAAAGAGTAACGAGCTGTATCGAGAGTATGATGGGGTGTTCAGAGGACAATGTTAGTATATATTTTAGGCCCTGGCACCTTAGCTTCATGTATGATGTGGAAGAATGAGTCTCAAATCTTTCGAAAATGCTTCCATCTTCGTTGAGAATAGAACGGCGAAGACTTTAGTTTCACCCTTCCTGTGATTTCGAGAGCTAATCCAGATATTCCTGGAGTAAATCCGCTGAACGGTATTGGCAATTGGCACCTTAATTCGCCGTACGAATATTAAAGTAAATATTCAAACCGTCGGTGAAAATTGCTTATTCGTGTAAAGTCATTCTTTTACAGAATACCTCACCTTAAGGGTCTCTAGCCCGCCGCAGCCCGTGTCTTACTCAATGTCCACGGAAACAAATTAGTAGACAATATAGGTGAAGCATACATTCTTTTCACATACGAACAGAATAATCGAGAGTCAAGCCGTTCCAGAGCGATCCCATTTTCTTTTAGAGTCGAACGTCTATGTCAATAGCTTCATCTATCCTGTGATTCTGAGAGCCGAGCCACGTATTCCGGGAGTCATTCTGCTGTGCAGTATTGGCATCATACACCTACTTTAATGGTATAAATATTAATGTCCCGAGTTAAAACGTCGTAGAACGTTACAAATTGGTATAAACTCAAACTTTTTGCCGAAGGCATTTCCTTGATAGAAGATAGCTCGCCGTATAGTGAGTATAACTTCGTGTTCGGAAAAGCCATGTAGTATCCATTTTAGCGACGAGCACCTTAGTTTCCTGTATTAATTAGATGCTCGTGGGTCAAACCGCTCGTGAACGTTGCCACCTTCTTCGTCAAATCGCACATATATCGCAATAGATTCACCAATCTTGTGGTTCCGGGTGTAACTCTAGGTATACCAGGAGTATATCTGCTGAAGAATATTGGTAACAAGCACCTTAATTCACTGTATGATCGTTAACGTAGAGCGTCAATTCGTTTGAGACCGTTACCAATTTCTGTAAAGTCAAACGTTCTACAGTAGGACGTACCATCCGAAAACGTCACCCGCCTCATCGAGAATATAGCTTCGTATTCAGAGAAAGAAGTTTGTATTCATTTCAGTGACGGACACTTTAACTTGATGTATGAATAAGAAGATCGATGAGTCAAACCGTTCGGGAACATTAACTCCTTCTTTGAGAGACGAACAGCCAAGTCGATAGCTTCCCCCATTTCAAGATTCCAAGAGTCAAATCAGGCATTCCGGGAGTAAATTCACTGAACAGTATTGGTAATAGACACCTTATTTCACGGCTTGTATATTAAAGTAGAGCATCAAACCGTTTGAGAGCGTTACCTATTGGTATAAAGTCAAACGTTTTTTCGAAGGCCTTACCTTCCGCGAACATCATCCGCTTCATCGAGAGAGTTATCGTGTGTTCAGAAAAAGAAAATAGTATTCATTTCAGTGACGGTCCCCTTAACGTCATGTCGGAATTAGAAGATCGATGGTAAAACAGTTCGAAACCGTGACCGCTGTCTATAATATGCGAACAGCTATGTCAATGGTTTCACCCATCCTGTGAATCGGAGAGGCAAACCAGGTATGTCGGGAGTAAATCCGCTGAACAGTATGGGCAATAGGCACATTAATTCCCGTTTTGAATATTAAAGTTGGACGTGAAACCGTTTGAGAACGTTACCACATAGTGTAGAGTGAAACGTTTTACCAAAAACCTGAACCTACGTGACCCTAATCCGCTGTCTCGGCAGTATAAATTCGTGATCAGAGATACAAAATAGTGTACAGTTCAGCAACGGTCACCTTAGTTTCATGTATGAAGTAGAAGGTCTAGTCTCAAACCATTCGAGAACGTTACCGTCTTGTTTGGGTGATGAACGGCTGAGTCAATAGCTTCAGCTATTCTGAGATTCCGCAGAATCAAACCTGATATTCCAGGAGTAAATCCGCCGTGCAGTATTGGCACTAGTAACCTTAATTCACGGATTGAATATTAAAGTAGAACGCCAATCTGTTTGTGTGCGTCACCAATTGGCATAAAGTTAAACAATTTACTGAAGACCTTACCATCGGAGGATCTATCCCGTTGTATCCAGAGTGTGTTATGGCGTCCAGAGGAACGAAATGAAATACATTTTAGTGACGGGCACCATAATTTCCTTCTAAGAATTAGAAGATCGGGGGTCAAACAATTCGAGGCAGTTACAACCACCTTTGAGGTTCGAACAGCTGAATCATTAGCTTCATCTATAATGTGATTCCAATAGTCAAACCATGTATTCCAGGAGTAAATAATCTGATCTGTTTTGGGAATAGGCACCTGAATTCGCGGTATGAATAATAGAGTAGTGAGTCGAACCGTGGAAGAACGTTAGGTACAATTATAGAATCAAACCTTTTAACGAAGGCCTTAACTTCCACGAAGAAAACGCATCGGGTGTACGTCTTCGTATTCAGAGAAGCAAATTATTATACTTTTCCATGTCGGGCACCTTAATTTCCTGTATGAATTGGAGGATCGAGAATCAAACCGTTGAAGGACGATACCACCTTCTTTGGGAGTTGAACGGCTAAGTCAATAGCTTCGCCTATTCTGTGATACGGAGTGGGAAACTTGGTGTTCCTGGAGTAAATCGGCTGAACAGTATTTGCAATAGACACCTCAATTCACGGTTTGAATATTAATGCAGACCATCAAACGAGTCACGAGAACGTTACAAATTGCTATAAAGTCAAACGTATTCAGAATGCCTTACCCACCGAAAAATTGACGAGCTGTATCGAGAGTATAACACCGTGTTTGGAGGTATGAACTTGTATACATTTTAGTGACGAGCACCATAATTTCATGCATGTATTATCACGCTGAGTGCGGTGCCGATTTCGCTAGACTTTCCGCTCAGCCGCAGCGCTCGTCTCGGTGTTGCCTAAGCGCGTGAGCACTTGATGCCGAGCGCTGCTTCCTTACTACGCCGCGTGACGCGGAGGGTCAACACTTGACTGGACCGGAAAGTATAAACAGAAGATTACTTTATTTCACTGTTTGGTTTGAGATTTTGGCTGTGAGAATGGGGCATTCATTGCCCATGTATACAATTTATAAACATAAGATAAGGGGGCTGCGAATTCCAGAATGGCCAAAAATCGAACATCAAGAGACGATCAGGCGAGAAAAGCCACAGGAGTATAAAGGTTCAGTGCAGCAGAGAATTCAGTTTCATTTTTTTTGAAAAAGTTTTGTTACCCATCAACTAAAAATGTTGAGAGAACAAAGCGATAGTGACTCATCGAATGAGATATTAGTACCACGAAACCGTAGGCATGCAGTTCCATTGCCTTCTTCAGGTAGTGACAGTGAATCCGATAGTTCACTAAGGGATAACAGCACTAGTGGACCATCCAAGTGGTTTGAACCGCGAGGCAACCAACCAAATATTATATCCTTCACAAGTCCACATGGTGCCGAACTTTATAATGAACAAGTGCGACATTGTAAAAACGTAGAAGATTTTTATGGGCTTTATGTGACAGAGAACATATAGCAGAACCAACATATATTTATGCCGCACAAAGCAGAGTGGACTCCGAGCGGTGCAATAAATGGTGCCAACAGAGAAAAATGCGGTTTCTTGTACTGATTTTGTGGATGGGATTAGTAAAACTCCCATCTTTGAGTCTATATTGGTCCCAGGATCCAATGTTAGGTCACACATTTCCACAAAGATAATGTGTAGAGACCGCTTTCAAATTCTCTTGAGAATGTTGCATTATGCTGACAACACAGGAGTTAATGCTTCCAACCGTCTGTCAAAGGCTGAATTTGTTCTAAACGAACTAAACTCAAATTTTAAAAAATATTATCATCCCACCGAAATGATATGCATCGACGAGTCGATAATACCATTCCGTGGACGGGTCGTATTTAAACAGTACATGAATCAAAAGCGGCACAGGTATGGGATAAAAATATTTAAATTGTGCTGCACTAATAATTACACCTATATTTATCGCGTCTACACTGGCAAAAAATTGGACAAAGAAAATATAGCACCCACAAATGTTGATCTGAATTTGTGTGATGATTTGTTTGAAAAAGACCATACTATATGTACACATAATTATTATACGAATAGAGATTTAGCAAACACATTAATATCAAGGGACGTGCATTTGATTGGTACCATTCGGCCAAATCGAAAAGAAAATCCAAAGTCAGTTGTGACAGCCAAACTGAGACGGGGAGAAGTTATTGCAAAAGAAAACAGAAACGGAATTACTGCCATGAAGTGGAAAGATAAGAGGGATGTTTTAGTTCTTTCGGCCAAACATTCTATCGAAATGGAAAACGAAACAACTTGAACACGGGTTTCTAGTAAACCAAAAATTATTATTGGTTACAATAAGGGAAAAACACCGATTGATCTACCCGATTATATGAGTTCCTACAGCAGTCCACTTAGAAGAGCACTGATGTGGTACAGAAAATTAGCCTTCGATCTCCTTTTGAATACTGCCGTTGTGAATGCGTTACACATGTATCAAAGTGTAACGGGGACGTAGATATCCATTAAAATGTTCCGGAAACAAATAGTAGCTGCTCCCGCCCAACATTCACACGAGCAAACTCCAGTTGAGGCCAGTACGAGTAGACGTACCCACAAACTTCAAGAAAAAAAAGGACAGGCCCATAAAGTGCAAAAATACTGTGCTGAATGTTATAGCACGAATGCAAAAATGCACGGGCGCGACATTGCGAAGAAAAACACGAAAAAAGTTGTTACCTACAGTAATATGTGCAAATCACAGCCACGTTTCTGTTTACAATGTTTAAGTAAACTTCATTAAACTTTAACTTAAATTTTATATTGTCATTTATAATTTAACCCTTGACAATGCCAATTTCATTCACCGATGTCGATCAAACAAGAATTTCGCAGTCAATCCCTAGAATCCACTCCGCTTATACGAAAAATCGATTGCCGCTCCCCAGGGACCGGCGCCGGCTGAACGGAAAGTCCACTGCCGGTCCCTAGTGACCGGCGTAGCATTCAACGTGTTAAAAGATCGAGTGTCAAACCGCTCGAGAACGTTATCGCCGTCTGTTAGGGACGAATGGCTAAGTCAAGAACATCACCCATCCTGTGATTCGGAGACACAAACCAAGACCAACTCCGGAAGTAAATCCGCTGAACTGTGTTGGTAATAGACACTTTATTCACGATTTTAATATTAAAGTAGAGCGTCAAACAATTTGAAACCGTTTCCAGTTGCTATAAAGTCAAACGTATTGCCGAGGACCTCACCCTCAGATAAACTAACCCGCAGTATTGATAGTGTCACATCGTGTTCAAAGGTACGAACTATTATATATTTTGGTGACGAGCACCATACTGCATGTATGAATTAGTAGATCGAGGTTCAATTGGTTCGAGATCGTTACCACCATCTTTGAGAGTCGAACAGCTGAGTCTCTAGCTTCACTTACCCCGTGATTCCGGGAATCAAACCAGGTATTCTAGGAGTAAATCGGCTTAACAGTATTCGCAATAGACACCTTAATTCTCAGTTTGAATAATAAGGTAGGGAGTCAATTCGTTGGAGAACATAACCAATTATTATAGAGTCATACTGTTTACCAAATACCTTATCTACCGTGAACCAAACCCGCCGTATCGAGAGTACAACTTTATGCTGAATGAGACACATAAGTTTCCATTTTAGCAACGGGCACCCTAATTTCATGTATGGATTAGAAGGTCGAGAGGCAAACGGTTCGAGAACGTTACCACATCGTTTGGGATTCGAAGGGCTAAGTCAATTGCTTCAAGTATCCTGGAATTCCAAAAGGCAAACTAGCTACTCTGGGAGTAAATGCCCCGTTCAGTACTGCCAATATACGCCGAAATTTTCGGAATGAATATTAAAGCAGACCGTCATACCGTTGCACAGCGTTACCTAATTGTATAAACTTATACGTTTTACAGAAGATCTATCCTTCAGAGACGCTAACCCTCTATATCCGGGGTATTACTTCTTGTTCAGAGAATCAAATTAGTGAACATTTCCGTGACGGGCATCTTAACTTGATGTATGATTTAGAAGGTCGAGGGCCGAACGGTTCGAGGACGAGAGAGTCCTTCTGTGAGAGTCGAACGGCTACGTTAATAGCATCACAAAATCCTATGATTCAGAGAATCAAACTAGGTATTCCGGGAGTAAATGCACTGTACAGTAGTGGTAACAGAAACATTTATTCACGGTTTAAATATTAAAGTAGATCGTCAAACAATTTTAGAGCGTTGCCAATTTGTATAAAGTCAAACACTTTACCGATGGCCTCACGTTCGGAAAAACCATTCCGCCCTTTCGAGAGTATAACTTCGTGTTCAGAAGAAGAAATTAGTCTTCACTTCTGTTTCGGGAGCCTTAATTTTGAATATGAATTAGAAGATCGAGGGTCAAACCTTTCAAAAACGTTCCCACCTGCTGCGAGAGATGAACGGCCAAATGAATCGCTTCACATATCCTGCGACTCCGAAAGTCAAACCAGATATTCCGGCAGTAAATTCGATTTACAGTATTGCCAATAGGCACCTCAATTCACGGTATGAATATTAAAGCAGGCCGTCGAACCTTTGTAGAACATTACTAATCGCTTCAAAGTCTAGTGTTTTGCCGAAGATCTTACCCTCCATGAAACTAACCCCACTGTATCGAGAGTATAACTTCGTGTTTAGAGAGTCACATTTGTATACGTTATAGTGATGGCACCTTATTCTCATGTTGGAATTAGAATATCGAGTGTTAAAGCATTCAGGACCATTGCAAACTTCTATGATATTCGAACAGCTATGTCAATAGCTTCACATACCCTGTGTTTCACGAGTAATACCAAGTATTCCGGGAGTAAATGCGCTGATCAGTATTGGTAATAGGCACCTTAATTCACAGTACGAATATTAAGGTAAAGAGTCAGACCGTAGGAGAAAGTTACTTATTCGTATAAAGTAATTCTTCTTACCGAATACCTTACCTTTAGAGAATCTAAACCGCTGTAACCAGTGTCTTACTTATTGTTCACGGGAACAACTTAGTAGACCGTATAGCCGAAGCACACGTTATTTTCACGTATGAACAGAATTGTTGGGAGTCAAGCCGTTAGAGAACGATCCCATCTTCTTTGAGAGACGAACGGCTAAGTGAATACCATGTCCTGTCCTGGAATGCCGAGAGCCAGACCAGACATACTAGGAGAACATCCGCTCTACAGCATTGACAATTGGTACCTGAATTCTCGGCATAAGCAATATAGTAGGGAGTCCAATTGTCAGAGAATATTACAGATTGTTATAAAGTCATTCTTTTTGCCCGTTCGAGCACAATACCACCTTCTTTGAGAGACGAACGGCCTAGTCGATGGCCTCACCTATTCCAAGATTACAAGAGTCAAATTAGGTATTCCGGGAGTGAATAAGCTGAACAGTTTGCAATAGAAACCTTAATTCATAGTATGTATATTAATATAGAGCGTCAATTCGTTTGACAATGATACCAATTGGTATAAAGTCAAACGCTTTACTGAAGGGCATACCCACCGGAAGCCTATCCCGCTGTATCAAGAGTATATCATTGTGATCATGGAAGCTAACTAGTATATATTTTAGCAACGGCACCCTTAATTTCACGTGTGAATTATAAGATGGAGTGCCAACCCCTTCGAGAACGTGACCATCTTCCTTGAGAGTTGAACGGCTAAGTCAATAGCATCACCTACCATGTGATAACGGGAGTCCAAACAAGCATTCCGGTCGTAATTCCTCTCCCCACCTTTAAGATGGTGTTGCCGTTCTGTGACGGTCTGTCCCTCGATATTCCAATTCGTATATGAAATTAGTGTGCCAGTCAGTAAAATGTATACTAATGTCTTCTTCTGAACACGAAGTTATACTCTCGGTAGCGCGGGTTAGCTTCTCGGAAGGTCAGGCTTTCGGCAAAATGATTGTATCTATACCAGTGGGTACCGATGTGCAACGAGTTGACTGTCTGCTTTACTAATCATATCGTGAATTAAGGTGTCTATTGCCATTACACTTCAGCGGATATACACCAGGAATGAAAGGTTTGACTCTAGAGATCACAGTATAGGTGCAGCTACTGACTTAGACGTTGGTCTCTATCAGAAGGTGGCATCATTCTCGAACAGTTTGACCATCAATCTTCTAATTCATACATTAAGTTATGATGGCTGTCACTGAAAGAAATATTAATTTTTTCTCTGAACATGAAGTTATAATCTCGATACAGCGGGTTACTATTTCGGAGGGTAAGGTCTTCGGTAATGCCTTTAACTTTATAGCAATTGGTAACATTCTCAAACGGTTTAACGCTCTATTTGAATATTCTAACCGTGCACGAATGTGTCTATTGCCAAAACTCTTCAGCGGACTTTCTCCCAGAATACCTGATTTGGCTCTCCGGCTCACAGGATAGGTGAACCTATTGACTTAACCGTTCGTCTCTCACAGAAGGTCGTACCATTCTCGAACGGTATGACCGTCGAACTTTCAATTCATACTTGATATTTAACTGCCCATCACCCAAATGTATACTAATTTATTTCTCACGTCACGCAGTAATACTCTCGATACAGTGGGATACGTTTCCGGAAGGTAATGTAGTCTGTAAAAAGAATGACTTTTTAATAATTAGTAGTGATCTCCGACAATTTGACTCCGTACTTCAATGCTCATGTCGAGAATTTTGGTGTATGCTGCCAATGCTGTACAGCGTATGTACTCCTAGAATGCCTGGTTTCACTCTCAGCATCCCAGGATAGGGGAAGGTATAGACCTATCCGTTCGTCTCTCAAAGCTGTTGGAAACGTTCTCGAGCGGTCTGACCATCGATACTCTAATTCATTTATCAAAATATGGTGTGCCTCTGCTTTAGTCTCTGCTAATTTGTTTCCGTGAGCACTAAGAATGACAATAGCTACAGCGGGTTAGGATCTAGGAAGGTAATGTATTCGGTGAAAAGGATGATTCTGTACCAATTGGTAATTATCTCCGACGGATTGACCTTCGACTTTAATATTCTCGCCGTGAATTAAGATGACTATTGCCAATACTGTACAGAGGATTGACTCCGTTATACCCGTTTAGACAATCGGAATCACAGGATAGTTGCAGCTATTAATCTAGAAGTTCGGATCACGAAGAAGGTGGTGACATTGTGGAACGGTTTGACCCTCGCTCTTCTAATTGGTACACGAAATTACGGTGTACACCACTAGAATGTATACTAATTTGTCTCCTTGGACTCGAAATTATTATCTCGATGCAGCAAGTTATGTTCGCGGAAGGTGAGGCCTTCGGTAAAAAGCGTGACTTTATACCAATTGATAATGGCCTCCGACAGTCTGATTCTCCACCTTAATATTCATACCCTGAAATATGGTATCAATTGCCTATATAATTCGTAGGATTTACTCCAGTAATGATTTAATTCACTCTCGGAATCACAGGGTAGGTGAAGCTACTGCCGTAGCTATGCGACCCTCTATGGAGGTGGCAACGATGTCGGACGGTATAACTATCGATCTTCTTATTCATACATGAAGTTAAGGTGCTGTCGCTAAATTGAGTACTAATGTGTTTCTCTAAACACTATGTTGTACGCTACATACGGCGGGTTAGCTTCTCGGACTGTAAGTCTTTCGGAAAGAACGTTTGACATTATATCAATTGGTAACGTTCACAGACGGTGTGAGGCTCCATTTTAATATCCAATCCATGAATTAAGGTATATATTGCCAGTACTGTGCAGCGCATTTACTCCCGACATATCTCGTTTGACTATCGGAATAATAGATCACGTAAAGCTATTGACTAAGCCGTTCGTTTCTCTCAGAAGGTGGTAACGATCTCGAACGGTATGACCATCGATCTTCTAATTTATGAATGAAATTAGGGTGGCCGTCAGTAGAGGTATACTAGTTCATACCTCAGAACACGGTGTTATACTCCCAATGCATCGAGTTAGTTTTTCTGAGGGCATGGCATTCTGGAATGAGCTTGACCCTTCACATATATGTAATGTGCTACATCGGCTTGACGGCCTGTTTTAATATTCAAACTGTTAATTGAGGTGTCAGTTGCCTATAATCTTCAGCGGACTTACTCTCTGATTACGTGGTATGTCTCTAGGAATCACAGGACAGATGGAGCTACTGACTTATCCGTTCGACTCTCAAAGCGGGTGGTAAGGTTCTCGAACGGTTTCACCATCGATATTCTAATTTATAGTTGAAGATAAGGTGCCGGTTACTGAAATGAATACTAATTTCATTCTCGGAATACGAAGTTATACTCGCGATAATGCGGGTTAGTTTTTCGGAGGGTAAAGTCTTCGGTAAAACATTTGACTATATAGCAATTGATTACGTTCTCAAATGGTTTGACGTTCTACTTTACTATTCAAACCGTGAATTAATTGACTATTGGCAACAGTGTACAGCGTCTTTTATCCTGGAATACATGGTTTGTCACTCGAAATCACTGGAAAGGTGAAGCTATTGTATGAGTCATGTGACTGTCAAAAGAGGCGGTATCGTTCTCGGACGGTTTGACCCTATATTTGCCTATTGAGGCATGCAATTAAAGTGTCCGTCTGCTTAAGTATCTACTAATTTGACTCTTTGAACACTAATCCAGACACTTGCTGCAGCTGGTTAAGTTCTCGGATGGTAATGTCTTCGGTAAAAGGTTTGACTCTCTACGAATAGGTAAAGCTCTACAACGGTTTGATGCTCTGCTTTCATATTCACACCGTGAAATAAGCTGTCATTGCCAATACTGGGCAGCGTATTTTGTCCCGTAGTATCATGATTGACTTTCGTAATCATATGCTATATGTAGCTATTTTCATAGCCGTTCGATCCTCAATGAAGGTGGTATCGTGGTCGAACGGTTTGACACTGGACCATAGAATTCATACCTGAAATTAAGGTGGACGTCACTAGAATGTGCATTAAGTTGCTTCTCTGAAAGCGAAGTAATCCTCTCGACAAAGGAAGTTAGGTTTTCGGAAGGCAAAGTCTTCGGCAAAAAGAAGGACTTTACACAAATTTCAAAGGTTCTCACACGGTTTGTCGCTCTGTTTTAATATTCAAAGCGTGAATTGAGGCATCTATTGTCTCTACGGTTGAGCGGACTTACTCCCGGAATACCTGGGTTGACTCTCGGAGTCACAGGATAGATGAAGCTATTGACATAGCTGTGCGATTCTCAAAGAAGGTGGAAACATTCTGGGACAGTTTGACACACGGTCTTCGAATTCATACTTGGAACGACGGTGCTCGTCACTTAAATGCATACTAATTTGCTGCTCCGAACACGAAATTATGCTCTCGATTCTGCGGGATCGAGACTCCAACTTCTAAATCAATCGATACACCTATTCAGTAATTCCGAGGGATAAATCAGGTATTCCGGGAGTAAATTCGCTGCGCAGTATTGGCAATAGACACCTTAATTCACGGTTTGAATATTAACGGAAAGCGTCAGTCCATTTTAGAGCGTTAACAATTGGTATAAAGTAAAACGTATATCGAAGGCGTTATCTTCCGCGAATCTCACCGGCTTCATCGAGAGTATTATTTCGTAATCAGAGATACAAATTAGTAGACATTTCAGTGAATGAAATACCTTAATATCATTAAGGATTTCATTAATATCATGAACGAATTGGAACATCGAGGGTAAAACCGTTCGACAATGTTACGACCTTCTGTGAGAGACGAGCTGTTAAGTCAACAGCTTCACCTATTCCATGATTCCAAGAGTCAAAGAACGTATTCCGGGAGTCAATCTACTGAACACTATTATATAATTAATTGTATAAAATTTTATGAAATTTAAATTTTGTAAAATTAATAAAGTAATAAAATAGGAAAAAATAATTACAATACCTGAAATGTAAATATATATAGATGTAAATAATTCATATATAAAACATACATTATAATCAAAACAATAATTTTAAAAAAATATTCTTATGGAATAAATTAAAAGAAAATAATAAATATGTTGTACGAGAATAAAAATTATTAATTTCTAATATTAAATTTATAATTAAAAGTGATATAATTAATGATGTTAAATTTATTGTTATTATATTTATTATTATTATAAATCATATTTATATATATGTAATGTATATTATGATATTTAATTTAATTTCCAAAAAATTGTTTAGTAGAAACAATAGTTTTTGATACTAT
>NIJG01000178.1:40257-56091 GCA_002201625.1 Euglossa dilemma
TGCTATATCTACTATATTATATTTACTATATCTATTATATTATATTTACTATATCTACTATATTATATTTGCTATATCTGCTATATTATATTTACTATACATTTTCCACGCTTTTTTATTCTTATAAAAGACATCGTTTATTATTGTTAATAAACAGATATGTTTTGCAGTAACGATATTTTCAGACGTAGAAAATTTATGGTCCTAATTAACATAAATTATTAGAATAAACAAACCTGTTCTTATTTGCTATCTTTTCTATATTGTTGCATCATGACACAATATTGTTGCTAAAAAATATGCGAGATGTAAACATCAAAGCTTCTGACCTACAACTTGTTACAGAATCCTATTCCTGATTTATGTTGTACAATCCTTCAATTCCAGATCCTATTGTTTTGATTAATCCTTGAAACTGTAGCCATAATCCCTCATCCTCTGATGAATCCTTGAAACTTGAAATTATTCATGGAGTCCATTGTTTGGATATCAAAGTCTGCTCTTTCAGACGTCCAGCCAATGACTGATCAAGTCTGTCTCTAAAATCCGCTGCTTCAGCTCCAACCTAAGTCAAACCTCCCTTTCGAAGTCTTTAGCTATGGACAGTGATCTTCCTGGCAAATTTTTTAGTCATATCTCCTGTTATATCCTGAACGCTAACTATCTCGTTTAAATTAATTTTTGCGGAGTTGTAAGGCCCACTATGCTAAAGCAACAGGGTTAAGGACACGACCTAATCAAACTAGAGTTTGATCTCTTCAAACTGGAGACCGGGTTTAAGTTTTTTATTTACTGCGAATTGACGCCATTTTAACGCTATTTGCTAATTTTAACAAAATATAACGAAGATAGTTTACGTGCGAATCTGTTTGATGGATGTATATCAGTGTTTGATTAAGTTCGGTAATGTTAGGGGAAAAGATGTTGGACTCTGAAATATATTTATTACGAGCTAAAGGGAGATTAACCGTTTTTGCAGACGAGAAACGAAGCTAACGATACATTCGGTGTGTATTAAACGATTAAAAATAACAGATTGAAGGAAATTCTCCGAATTATAAAATATGTACGACGTTGATGACAATGCGAAAATTATTTCTCGCTATATTCCATGCAACTTTCATTCTAAAAAATTAAAAAACTTCCATGTATATTATGATATTCCTCCCCAAAGGGTTAACCTCTTACGGTCCGAATTATATTTCAATTTTGTTACCAGCAGCCCTTAATGCTTTTAAATGTTTTATTTGGAATTTACTTCGACTATAAAATAACGCAATTTAAATAAATAACGGAAGAAACAAATTTGATTAAATGTCAGTTTTATTTACACTATTGTTATACTTTGTAATTTTCAAAATTGTATATTCTTGAAACAATTTTCCGATATCGAATCACATTCGACATAGGACCGCAAAGGGTTAAAAGTAAAGTATTAACTTTAAATAACAATTGCATCAGCTCTATGACTGCTTGATTCTCTGACTCGCTGACCCTACGATTCCTCTTCTTCCTGACTGTGGATTCTGTGACTCCTTGCTTCATTGTTCAGTTATCTTTTATTCATTCACACACACTACACACTTATACGATACATTCAAAAAATCTCACGTACATTCCAAAAACTTATATATCTTAACCCTTTGCACTTGGCGATTTTTCCTTACAGAAAAATAGTAATTCGAAGACCTTCTACCACAAAGTTGACGTTATTTTGGAAACTATAAACAAGAAATCGTATACAAATTAAGGCGTGGAATTATTTTATCTCGATATTCCACGCATCGTTGGGTAATTTTAAATTTGATACATTAATTAACATCGATCTTTGCAATGTTATTAACACTAGATTTACGGGACCCATCAATTTGACGGATGGGTTGCTTCAATTATACAATATTAACAGATTTAATTAACTTATATTAAGTCTGTTAATATTGCGTTTGTTTTCAAATTAAATCCATCGTTTGTTCACAAAAAAATCTTGTAAAGCTAGTGTTAAATGGCGAGTAAGACTCGTTTCTCGAGTGCAAAAGGTTAACCCAAACATCCATTCGTCGTTTGCACCGATAATCGTTCAACGTAACAAATTCGCTGTGACTATCGCCTAACGATGATTGACGGTGTTTTGCTGAAGACTAACCAGGTGTTCAGGTGCAACGAGGTTCTCGAGTCACGGTACACCGTTAATAAACAAATAAACCAATTTCCACTCGACTCGTAAAACTCTGTCTTGGGACCGAACGCCTGCATTTTTTAGCACCTGTTCATTTTTAGCGCGTCTCCACTTAGCCTCTCCATTTAGTACTCTCTCCGTTTCATTTTTTAGCACCAACGTCCTTTCTTGACGTTCGTAACAGGCTCATTCCAAGGTGCGGGTGACAGTTGCCGAGTCTGGGCGAAAGTTTGGCAACAATGTAGAATTTCTTGCAGGTTTTGCCGTTCGCCAGATTCGGTCCTCGTTGAACCGTTGCAAGTGCTAGGTCTTTTTACCCTTCAGAGACCTCGAATTAATCATGCTCCCTTAGGCCAGCCAGAGAGGTGGACAAAGAAGCTGGCTAAACCTAATGACCAAAAACTTCGCCAGGTCGCGAATCTTCGGAGACTTGAAATTCGGCGAAATCTATTTTCACTCGAAAATCTCTTCGGCTCTGTCTTGTACTCTGTCAGCAGGCCCGAGCAATAGATTACTCGCAGCGTTACCGTTGTCCCTTTTTCTAGGCCCGGCGAGCAACAGAGAGAAGAGTTTAGACGAGGAAGAATTTCGTTTGCAGAAGAGACTCTGGAAAATGATTTCGTCTTGCCGCATAGTTAAAGTTCTCGTGGGTCAAACTGTAGCCTCTCCCTGGGCCTTAAGGAGCACTGAAGCGGTAACTCCTCGGGAGGGTGGTCCAGAGGGACTCCCAATTAAATCCCAAGATCTTTAATTTTGCAAGTTTGCCCTACTCACTCTGGGGCTGCGTCTCAGCCGAGCTTTTCAGGCTGAAAATAGTCTTCACCGAACTCTCGCACACAGCTGACCAACATTATAAGCGGTTCCTTCGAGTCCCGACACGAGTGTCCTTTATTCTTTCAATTAAATTCGCTTCGATACGATGCACCTTAGGGTACTGACCACGTTTCTATGTTCGCTATCGGACGTTCGAACCTAAATAATGGATATGCATATGCAAATATTTATTTTGTGAGGTACTGAGATTGAGTACCTTAATTATTAAAATTTATACTCTATGTTCACATATGTTTACTTTACGGATGTCTTTTCTTTAAATTTTGAACATTCGTATTTGATTTAATATACAGGATGTTTCACGGAAAAAATACATCTTTTTCTTGATTGAAGTTAGAAGAAAATTATACAAGAGAAGCATGGATTTTTTACAACTACTGTTATATTTGTGTATTTTGCAAGTACATTTTTTTTTATATGTATATCTTTTTCCTGTTCTTTACATACTGCGATGAGAAGAATATTAAGCGTTAAACTTATTTCTGAATAAAAGCTGTTAGAGAAATTGCAAAAAATCACTGATCTTTGTTAAATTTTATTTTGAAATATACTTGAGTAATCCTCAGCGTCTTGAGCTCATAAATTTTCTGCTAAAATTATTAATAATTAATCGATAAAACAAGAACATGTATGTATAAATTAATAATAAATAAATTATAACGCATTAATATCGATAATCACAAAAATTATAATTTTGAGATGAATAAAAATATGGTTTCTGTTATAACGTTTTACCAGTGGTATGATTTTATTTCTTGAATTTCACTTACAGCAACTAAAAAAATATATATGTAATATATTTTTATCTTTGACTATTGTACAACCCTACAAAAATTCAAAATGGGTTTTCGTTGTGAAAATTGTAGTGTTTGAATTTTTATTCCGACAACCAAACAGAAACACATTATAACAATTTGAACAATTAATTGTATTTTCTATGACAGTAAACAAATAATTATCGCAGTTTGTTTTAACATTTTATTAAATACTTTTTTTTATTATTATTTAATTTTTCTCGTGTTTTATCAGTTTTGTCAGCAATTATTATCCATTATCGAAATGATCTGACCAATTGATGGCGTGAGCTACCGATGGTCCACACGTGACATTCGACGTGTTAGAAGAAATTTTGATACGAATACCCATAGATCATACGAGAATATTATGCGAATATCGGTGTGCACTTTGGAATCCAGAATCAAATTTCGGGCACTCGAGATTTTCGGAATCTCGAAACTTTCGAGATCTCGAGTATCCGTATACGGTATGATACTTTTGGGCTCTCGAACCGATCCTGCTTGACTTTTTCTGACCCGACCCAATTTTCCGCTATATACTCCATCTGTCGGCCTACCCGCATGTCCTAAATATAAATATTTTTGCCAAACCCACCGTTCCTTCTGTCCGGCGAAAAAATTCCCTCAAATAATTTACCTAACCTCGTTATTGCATTTCGAGTCCAGCTTGCATACTTAAATAAAATTGTACGTGTATATAAATGGACAAATAGGGTACTAATTTTAAAAGTCTCGCGAAGTTCTTCGTAAAGGACCTCAAGGTTTTTGCGTGTCATGAAAAATAATTCAGTATTTTTTTTTGAAAACTCGAAATTAAATCATTTTAATTTAAAGAAACCAAAAATTGGAATTTTAAAATCCTCGTTGTGTTATTAGTGTTTCAGTTATTGTGCAAATCAGGACAAATAAGTTGAAATCTTTGTCATATTATTGGTAAAAGCAGTTGCAATAGATGAAATTTATAAAGTACGTGCTGAATATTTTTGAAATTGAAGGAAACATTTAATAATTTCTGTTTGGTATAATTATTGACACTTAACACACGTCTTAACACCATGGAATCTATAGAATCATATTATCTTGACATCGATGAATTCACTGTTCTTAAAAAGATGTCACATTTTTCCAATAAACTTATAAATGAACTGTTTATTTGCCAAAACAATTAAATCCATAAAAAAGAAAAATTAGAAATTATTCTAAAAATTATTTTATTATATGTTTAAGTATCAGTCAAGTGTTTTGATTTTAAAATTAAAAATAAATTTAAGAAACAAAGTTAATTACTTTGGCTTGTGAATAGATCAAATCAACAGATAATTTCATTTCCTCAAAAAAGGCAGTGAATGTAAACAAAGTAATTGCCTGTTTATTATCGTGTGCTATTTAAATTTTCTTACGTAAGCTATTCGATAATAATCTCCACTGGAATTGGCAATTTTCGGCTGAGCCGATTATACGTACACAATGCATTTACAGAAGTTTCGGAATTACTGTAATAAAAAGTTATCTGCCAAGAAAATAACTTCACCATTCTCTGGCAATCAACATAGTCCTTTGTTAAATCCCTGCATCGAATAACAGGGTTACAAAGTTTCTGAATTGCTGTTTGAGTATTTTCTGTTACATTGGCCTGGGTATCTTGTATGCAGTGAAAATAACGCTATTTTAGATGATATTTCAACTTGATAAACGGAAGATTACCTGCAAGTCGACGATAAAGAACTGCTATACTCTTCTTTACAAAAAGACTATTGTACTTTGTTATATTAACAGAATTATAGCGTCTTTAATTCACGATAACGTGGAATTACAGCATTATATTGCACATTGAGCCACTTCCAGTAAATTTTGCATCATTTGATTCTAGATACGTTACAAATTAATTACGACTTTCACGTAATTTAGGTATCTTTCTTGGAAAAAATCTTTATGACACGTCACGAATTTCTTTGAACTTCCTTCAAATATCTTCTTCAAACTGTCTCCCAGTAATCTTACTTGATATTTCCGAATCCTGATTTTTGAAAAATTGTCACAACGAAGCATTAAAATCTTATATTCTTAAATTAATAGGGTTTGTTTATATAGTCTTGGACTACGCGTGCTGTATTTTCTGTTAAGAAAAATTAAAAATTACCGGTGTTACGAACCATTGTCTGTAATTCAGGCTGTTTCTGTTATCTGAAAAAAAAGAATTTAACCGGATCTCTGTTAAGTACGACTATAACTATGACTGGTACTAAATAAAATAGAAAATATCAGTAGATAAAAAAAAATGGCGGCTCTCTGAACATATTTTATCGAATTTTTTACTTTCTTTTTATATATATGAGTATAAAAGAGATCGAGCCTAAATAATTCTAGTATTTGGAGTTCTGATTATGATCGAGACAAATCGATGTCATCTAATGGATCTAATCCTGTATCAGAAGTTAACCAAGACACCGGTGGTCTTGACAATGGTTTAATAGCAGCGAAAGATACAAAGAAGCAAAAGTAAAAAAAAATAAATGTTTTTGTATCTCATTACACAGACAAGATGCAAAAGAAAATTTCGTAATACAACTCGTTCTCATTGTTAATGACACGTGTGTCTACTTTGCTACTGTCAATAAGCATGGTAACGTATACCGAAACTGCTATAGATTGCTCGAACATTCCCGATTTTTCGAGACTTGGTCTATCAGAAATACTATCAAAACCACGCCGTGTCTAAGAACGCAGTGTCAATTACAGTACAAGCACAATGTGCACACTCTCGAGATCACGCATATATTTGACACCCGCAGTGCTGGTAGTGCGAGCGTTTGCTATACCGAGCCGGCTGTCAATCCTATCGCGTTTGAAATGACAAACACAGACAAATGGAAATTGGTTGACTCGCGAGGCAGAAGATATAGGAATCGTATCGCGTTAGGAATATTCGATTAGAGATACAGAAATTATCTGAAGGAGAAAAGGGACGCCAAGAAGAACTTTTTGGAACAAGAAAAAGTCGCAGACAGCTTTTACCAAGGTCATTTTGTACACTGTTGACTTCCTGCAGGATTATCTACGTTACTGTTAACCCTTTTCGGTCGGTGTCCCCGTTACAGGGACATTTTTCAATCGTAAAAGTCGACTTTAAAACATTACAGAGATTTTAAATTTTGTATTCTTACGTGTTATAAGTAGCATTAAACGCAACAAATCGGTTGTAACCCTTTGAGCTCTGAATACTCCTGGCCGAAATGGTTCGTAGGGACGGAGCGCGGCTATCGCTGACCATCGCTGGGGGCGGAATACTTTTTTGCCACACTGAAGTGACTACTCAAGGCGCAAGCAGTAATAAATTATAGTGATTCTTTTGCAAAAGGTTAAATAATTAAAGACTGTTATTTTTGAGCATTAAAATTATGTATTATAAACATTAACAATTTAAAACATTAAATTTTACAATTGACTAAAAAACTTAATTTAATATTTACAACAGTAATTAATAATTTAATTGTGTGTGAAAAATCTCAAAACAATTGTCAATACATAGACCGACATCGCATTTTTTGCATTGGTATCGCGTATCGCTCCTTCTATTATTTTTTACACACACAACACACTTTCTTCGGGTTTCCGTTTTGGAAGTTCCGGGGGATTTTTATGACCCTAATATTGCCCGACCGCTACCTAAGGAAAGCAAATTACTAACGAGTGCCCCTATATTAATTTTACTCGAAAATGACTCCATATTGATTGAAAAAATCGACAAACGCATATATGCGCCCTTAGTCCAGGCCGATGGCTTAGAGAAAACACATAAATGCGGCCTTAGGCTAGACGGATGACTTTCGCCAAACGCATATGTGCGTCCATAGAGCTCTAAGGGTTAACAAATACCGTGCGTTTTGATATCTATATATTGACTTTAAATTCTTGTACGAAAAAGTAACTACGAAACTGCCGACTGCAAAGGGTTAATATCATTTCGTTTGGTTCGGACTTATAGGACTCGATGACACGATCAGACCCGAAATTCTACAGACGTATGATACAGGAACTAGCTGCTATCTGAAGCTCAGGTCTAATTGATCATAGTGTCCACCTTTTGCAACGATGACGCGGTTTTCGTTGTTGGTAGAAACTGTCGTGCCTACAAATCGGGTCATTCGGTATTGTATGGCAGAGAGAGCGAACGGTATTCAACGGGATCAAGTGGAATAGAGCGATAAAGCATTGACAGATGAGATTAACGTTAACCGTTCAGAGGAAATGGAAACCGCGATAACGTAAGTTATCACACTACTATGTCAGTGCGTGTCATCAAGATCCTGAAAGTAAAGATTATGAGAGCAACAAAGGTAACGTCTGGTGACATTGTACCCATCATGCCCCTATGCGACTCTGCGAATTTCCAAACAATGCACGGTACGTATACAGAGTGCCTCAGAAATACATGTTCATCCTCGAGGAGTTGAATTTATGCGTTAAAATAAGTAAAAAAGAATATTGTATGAACAGATACGAATACATGACTTTGAATCAACGACGACTAAAATTTTAACAATTTCTTTGATTATTAAATGGGTTAACCCATTTGCATCTTTGCTCTAAAGAGAGTATTTCAAACCTTTGATTGAAAGTATGCGTAACAAAAAAAGTCTTGTTTATATTTAATCGACAAATTATACGTATTCTAAAGTAAAATTATTTTATACGACGTTGTGACGTAAATATTTATTTTTGTAGGTAGTTGCACGGTAAATAAGTTTAAAATTGTTGAGTAACAATTATCGGATGCGGATTATTCCACCTAATGATGCAAATAGGTTAACATACAATGACAAGTTAGACTCGTAATTTATTTCAAGGCCCTTCTTTGACTTTGCTAAGTATTTCTCTCCATTGTATGTCAAGAAATATGTTTTATGAATCAATCTTATCAATAAAAATCCAATATTTAAAAAAAAGAATATTCCTTTTTAGCTTCAATTTTCTAGTTCAACTTAGCGAAATAAAATAATATTTTTCAATCGCATCAAGTGTATATAATTTGTATGTCAAAGGGTTAAACGGGATCTCACACGAAGAAATTTTTAGTGTAGAGCGACAGAGCAGCAAAAGTTTAACGTTTTCTATTCGAAAAGTTTTTCTTTGTCTTGCATCGTTGTACGATTACATTAAAAAAAAAAAAGAATAGAAATTGGATTGTAACTTTGAGCAACAATTTTATGCACGTAAAGTAATATCTGCAAATGAAAACAATTGAACCATACGTAACTCGTTAAATTCCATTTAACTTCCATTAAAATCGGAATTTTCAGGTTAGAACACTGTCTTAAAATTTCGTGAGCCACTGTGCCTTATTTTTCATAAAAATTCATCAAAATATCCACCACTACTTTACTACCCGTTTTTTCATCGAATTTCTCGAATTTCGCGGTCGTTGATAAAATCAGGTCTTCCTCGAATAATATCGAATTCGACCTGACACTTGGTTTTATAATATTTTACCTAAGATATCACAACTTTCGAAAGATTCTCGGTTTAAAAAAAAAACAAAGTAGAAAAATAAAACAAATAAATCTAGTCTTTTTGGTATTTTCACAACCATTTTGTGTCCCTTTTTTGCATTGAGTTGCATATATTTTAAATGACACTACCTTTACTTTATGTAACCATATCATATTTTATATAAAGGTGATTTTTTCGTTAATGAACTCAAAGATAATGTTATTTAGATACTACGGTAATACCAGTTTTCACATTTTTAGGTTTATTTTACTTGTATATACACATGCGGCCATGACTGTAGTAGTTAACGATGACAGTGGTGACATCTACTTTTAATGTCACGGTAAGGAAATATTTGTAGGTCACATATGTAAATGGAGTTATTTTCATGGTTGTAAAGCAGGATATTTATTATATTACTATTTACTGTAATATCATATTATTCGTTTCATGTTCACGTTAGAATGTTATTTTTAGTATTCGAGATCATTTGAAGGACATGGTATTACATGTGGACGAATTCGTGTTACGTTAACGAAAATATACAGTTGCGTTTGAAAAACCGTTAACGACTTTGAAATTTCGATTTAAATAACCTGGAGAAAATGTTGTCTTTCTGTTACATTTACCCCATGGAACTATGTAACTTTTCTTCACACATTGTTTCTTTGTCATCAGAAATAACAGAAATATTACGTATTATAATTATAGTTTAATATTATAGTAACATAGTAATACTATTTTTGTATATGTTACATATAGTATATTAATCATAGAATTTATGTTAGATATTAGAAAATATTTTGAAAAATACATTAATAAAAATATAACGCTTTTATGGAATATAGATGGAAGATCTACATCTTCTGCAATGACATGGTCGTCCCTCTTTTACACGTAATAATAAAGATGTGATGTATTCGAAAATATCGTTTCTCACATAACTTTATCGAAGAATTTTTGAAGTAGGACAGCGAGAGTAATAAATTTGCTCGTATGCGAAAATGTTCAACGACACACGACCGCTATGATCAATGTACTTGTGTTTTTATTTTATTGTCGTTATAAAGATTCTAGGTCATAAAGAATTTTGGAGCAACCGTATAAGAGGGAAACTTATTTTACAAATCTTTTGGTAGCGTGGTTGAATTCGTTCCCTTATTGTTTATTATTTTGAGAAAGAAGATGTCCAGTGCTAATAATAAATTATATTTATTCTAATTATAACAATAAATAAAAATAAATAATTTGTTTCTATGTAAACTTCGTTCATTTAAATACATATATAATAGCTAGATATAATATATAAAAAGTTACGTACTGCATTGATAATCATATCATTTCAATAATAATGCAAGTAAAAATTGGTAGAATAACTATGATAAAAATTATTAATAGTAGCTGAAATTTTAAAAATTGTATTAATAAATAATGTTTTTCGAATACTCATTTGATATAGAATTTTAATTTGCAAGTATTCGTTTCTTATATTTTTTCACTAATTTAGTATTAGTATCTGTTTACTACATATTTTAATACATATTTCAATATTCATTGCCTAGTTTGAAACAATCTCGAGAATGTATTATTTAAACTAAAGTAACAGATATAAATTTGAAATAATGAATTATTCCATTTAGAATCCTTTATTATTTTAATTTCACAAATAGATAATAAATGAATCGTTATTTTATATTTAGATAAAATACATAAATTATTTTGAAACAATTCCTTCTTGAAGTACGCTCAAATCAAGTGACAAATAAATTAACAGAGGAAATAAAAAAGTTATTAAATTAAAAATTAGGAATTTTTACAGCGTAATCACATTGTCTCTTGAAATCTTTCTCATTTCAAGCAATTCATGAAAAAAACGTCTATCTTATGCTGAATCTATTATTCTAGCGGAAATTATAGAGCATACGAAAAAGTGCTTGAATAAATATTTTATCAAGTAAAAGATAAAAATAAAGTATGAAATAAATCAATAATTCGAAAAAAACTCACGATTATTTCAAACATCATCTAGCTAATAAAATGATAAACTACTTTAACCATCATTTCTCAAATAATTTGAACTGACACTCGAATTTTATTAATTTTCGAAACTCGAAAGAGTAGTGGAAAAATGTAAAAATTCGGATAACAACCATACCATGGCACGTCTTGATTAACAAATCTGTATACTCGAATTTGGAGAAATCAACAGGCTCTTTATCCGCATGTACCATTACGACTGACAGAGACACTGGCTAGAATTGGCGAGGGCAGTGATGCAAGCGAAAATCGGTTGAAAATTCCAAGTTGCTGAGACTAAGCTAAACGCTGACAGCTTCGCCCCCTGGTAACGACACTTCAGATTGCCAGGCAGCCTGGAGGGTCGGCTAAGCGAGCTACTTCCTGGAAGGGTAGGTCTAACTTGTCCACTGATCTAGAATGTCTGCAATAAACCATTACAGTGCCGAAGGAGAGGATTCGGCTTCTCCAGCTCCACGTGTTCCTTTAGCAAAATAAGCAAGAAGTAGCAAATGCTTTCCTGATCATAAAGACCGTATAAAATATGGAGACAATAGAATCTACAATTTATAATCCGAATCTTCCTCAGCAGGAAGAAACTGTCCAACTGAATGACTTTAATTTATATCAGCAAGAAAGATCATTTGGATGAGTGATACTAGCTTATATCAGCAAGGAGGAGCCCATTTGGATGACTGACATTAACTTATGTCAACGTAAAGGGTCCAATTGGATGGATAACGATACCTTACATCAGCAAGAAAGGTCCAAATGAATGGATAGCATTAACTTATGTCAAGGAGAAGAGGGCCAATTTGGTGGGTAGCATTAACTCACATCAACAAGAAAAATCTAATTAGATGGATGGATGGCTAGGATTACCTTACACGAGCAAGAAAGTTAGATTGGATAATTAACATTAAAGACACACCTGAATAGGTAGCTTACCTATATTAATCCAAAAGAAACTCACCGTCCATGTTTCATCAAACAAATTTCTTTAAAAATAGTGTTCAGAAAACGAAAGAGGAACTAGTTCAACGATTAGTTGGATGAATGCATAGTTCCTTCTTTGCCGGTGTGTTACCCTGCAGATGCTGATTTCAAGTTGAAATTTCAACATTTCAGAGTCATAGTACGCGTATCGCTATGAATCAGTGTATATTTGATTGACATAACTGAAATCAGAGAACTCGGGTAGAAATTCGATGTGAAACCTAGAATATTCATAGTTTCTTCAACTTAGACTTTTACTTTTTGAAACGTATTGGGTTGACAAGAAAGTAATTTCGGTTTTAATTTGTTTCAATAAAAGGTCGATTGCATTACGTTTGTAACGCGTATCGCAAATTCTGATTCATTGTGTTAAGTGAATTTTTTTCAATTTGCGCTGAACCCAAATGTCGGGCTTCTTAATAATTAGGCTTCTTTTAATTCTTAAAAATTTTCTTGATATTCGATTCAATTATGGCTTTCATTTTGTCACCATCAACTTCAGATCTTAACAAGAACGTTGGTCATTTTCAACTAAAAAATCTCCAGAACGAAATATTTTTAACCAATTTTGACACGCGTTTTCTGTTTCAGCAATTAACACTATGAAGTTCAGATATCTCTTTGTCTGAGAATACTTATTTTTGCACTCCATGTTAAAATTGACCACAAACTAAGAGTTGTAAACAAAATTACACGGAAATCGTTTCTATAGCAACCTAGAGGTGTTAGCTACCAAATCTTAAGAGAAAAAAATTGGAACATTGACAAAAGAATAGTGAAACAAACGCTATCTACTGGTGCAAACCGAAATTACTTTTTCGCCAACCCAATATTATACTATGCATTCGTGTCGAGTTGGCACAGCAGGTTTCATTTTCAGATTTGATTAACACTGCCTTTATTATAAACAACGACCACTATTGGCCAAAACGGTGACGAAAATCATGGGATAAGTACTATTTTAGGTATTTTTTGTTTCTTAACCTCTTAACATACAATGACGAGTTACACTCATCATTTATTTGACTTTGGTAAGTATTTCTCTTCATTGTATGTCAAGGGATAAGTTTTATGAATCAATCTTATCAATAAAAATCCAATATTTTTTATTTTAGCAAGTACAAAAGCTCGATTTAAATATCACTGCCATAAACATTACAATACACAAATACGTCGCATTTAATTCTTAGACATTGCCACTATAGGTAACGTCGTAATATCCTCTAAAACAAAGTAATTTAACCCTTTGCACTCGAGTGGCGACTGTCAGTCTCCATTTGTTTTAAAACCATAATCTAAATAACGAATACGAAACGATAAAAATATTAAGAATAACTTTACACGAAGTAACTCGATAATCTAACCTAAACACGTGCTTTACTTTTTTCGTTTCAACCCCTTGACTTACAATGACGAGTTAGACTCGTCATTTATTTCAAGGCTCTTCTTTGACTTTGATAAGTATTTCACTCCATTGTATGTCAAGAGATAAGTTTCACGAATCAATCTTATCAATAAAAATCCAATATTTCTTTAAAAAAACATGTTCCTTTTCAGCTTCCATTTTCTAGTCCAACTTAGCGAAATAAAATAATATTTTCCAAGCGCATATTATTTATACCAGGCCTGTCCAGCAGTGAGGCCCACTTTATTTCCCTTCTACGCTCTTAGACAGCTGTCTCCACGTTTTGAAACAAAAATTAGAGGAAGAAACACTTCAAAAAAATATAACTAAACTAAATACACCAAAGAAAAAAGAACAGTTACACCATGTCCATCATTACCAGGAAGATTTACCGGTCAACATTTTCCAATTCTGATCGAAACGGCTTCATCGAAGAAAGCTCGCAGACGCTGTGTAGTTTGTTTATCAGAGAAAAAAAGAAAAGATACAATGTGATAATTGCCATGTGTCATTATACCTTGATCACTTCAAATATTATCGCGTTGTGCAAAATAATTAGATTCCATTTCGTTTATTTTAGTAAATCTATAATGAAGTAAAAAATCTTTATTCGTGCAATATTGATTTTATTTTTCATATTTTGTAACATTTTCATTGAAATTTAAATACAGTGAAATAGAATTTTGGTGATAAGAACGAAGTTTTGACTTTTTTTGTGATGCAAATGGGTTAACGCGTTCGTTGTCGCGAATGCGAGTGCAATCCGGAGCACAAGGTTTGACATCTGCGACGGAAATTGAAGTTCGATCTTCGACGAGAGAAGCAGATCAAGTCCCGTCTATTTACCTGGATTCTGAACGGTATAATTATAACTTCGGCAGAGTTACGACGCGTTTCCTTTAGTTGTCGCGATTGAAACAGGACCGGAAGATGAGGCGAACGTTTTAATACGTTGAACGCAAAGCGTAAAATGATGGAGTCTCTTTTGGTGCCCAAATCAGGCCCCAAACAAGTCTCCGAGTGTAAACAACGCGATTAGGAAGAGCGACACAATGCAATGCATTGTTTAACCAGTTAAGTGTGTTTGACGTCTATATCCGTCATGGAGATATGGCAAAATTTTATGTCACGACGACTATATCCGTCATGCGTAAAATTTTGTTACAATTTGATATTTAAATTGTAATTTTGGCGAAAACTAAATTATATTCGTAAAGTTTAAAATGTTTAGAGGTCAACACGAAATAAAAAAGACAAATGAAAATTATAAATAATTNTCTAACTTCTGAGAAGGATTGTTTATATAAACGTTAGATTAGAAGTGGAGATTTAGGCGAACTACGTCACGTACCCTCTTGACTTCAGTTGCTCTGGAGAGAAACGCAAAGAATCATATACCTTCCTTGAGAAATAAAAGATTAAGAAGCTAATATAGATCATACTCAACCAAAACATCAGATCTGCGTCCTAACTGATTTAACGAGGTCGAATATTTCTCGGCAAATTTTGGTTGGCCTTATATGCAAAGGACCCTATTTAGCACTTCCAAAAATCGACGCTGAGCATCCAAATTTAGCAGTCATCTATCTGTGTTCGCAGTATCGATCACGTGACCGTTCTGTTTATATCTCCTGTCAATTTTCGTTAAACGAAGTGACATTTACCGAAGAAAAGAGCCAAGAGCGAAACTCGGGAAAACCGAAAGGGATTGAAAATTCCCTTGCTTACCTTAGTGGGATGAATTGATTAAGCGAGGGTGGTGAAATGTATGCATCTTGTCATCCCCTGGTAGTACCGGTTGAGTGGTAGATGCCTAGTTGCACGCTGCGACCTGCAGGGTCGAGGTACGTCTAAGGGCTCTCGCTTCAGGCAACCATACTCCTCCCTATCTACCTAAATTTTCAGTTTGCTGACACCAGTGATTTCATCCATTTCCACTGTTATCTCTGTCCAATGATAAAGCTATTGGCACACTCGCTTCCAGACTAACCCTATAGACAGCTTAATCTCGTTTCTAACATCCCTCTATACTTTTCAATCCTGTGAGAAATAATTAGTGTATACACACTCACATATATATATATGCACATGTGGACTGCTACATTTGCAAGTGGCTATTT
>NIJG01000178.1:92588-104529 GCA_002201625.1 Euglossa dilemma
TATTTTTAATTTATTATAATTTTTTTATTTCTTTGATTAATCATAGTCCTTTCTATCCTCGGAATTTATTTCGAGACTTTATTCAAATAAATACAATAATAAATTCAAATAATGTATAATAAAGTATTATTTATTTTAAATAATTTCCTTCGCTCGGTTTATTAAACGTTTTTGCAATATTCACGATATTTATAATTACAATAATAATAATAATTGCAATATTTTGACATTTTACTTTTATCTTGTTTTTCACTTTGGATCGTTTTACTTCTACGAAACCCTGCCTATTTCTAAAACTTGCAAAATAGCACTTAATAACCCTCGGTTGCGACAAATTTAGCTAGGCACTGTTAGCTCTGTCTCGTGCTCATCAAAACACTGCCACGAAGTGTTCGTGTTAATTTTCAGCACAATGAAACATTGCACACTCCAGTTACAGCCGACTTGCCCGAAATTCAGAGCCTTGTCCCTTTTTTGGCGCGTTTTGCCGCGAGCTCTTGCCTACTTGTGCACTGTCATGCTCTCTAAGAGCTTGGTTCGGAATTAAACCAACCAGTTATCTATTTCCGTCTCCTGTTCCGTCGTGGAACAAAACCAGGCCTGGAATGCACCGTTACAATCTTTTAACAGCCGTACCTTAAGTGCTGAAATAATTCGATCATCGAAATTTTCTATTTGCAATATCGTCATTCTATATTTCTAGTAAAATTTCTTTTTATTCTTTCGAGTGTTACCAGACGCGCGGCGTAATTTGATACCTAATTTTGACGAAATGAGACAGCTCACTTGGGATTTGGTTGACAATAGGCCTGCAGGGGCCGAGACCAGTCCGAGTGCGTTCATTCCGTTAGACTCCAGTGTTTAAAGGGGCCATAAACGACGACGCGGTCACTTTTCGGAAGAGGCACCATCTCGACCAGTACATCTCATCTTGAAGTAGGGTTTCCTCCACCACCGACTTTAATTGGAGGACGTGCCTTCTTCTTCAGGGTGACCGATTAGCGGACCAAGGAAACGCTCTTGGTCCAATCTGTCGTCAATTAGGGAACGCCTAACCTTTGGCGAACTCTCGATTTTCTTTAACACATTGGCTGCAGTGGGGGTCACCGGTGACCGGCACTCGACTTGGCTACAGCGCCATGGGGGCCACCGGTGACCGGCGTGCCCAGATTGATGGAAATATATATATAATTTAAACAAATGACAGTTCTTATAATTTATTTGCATTCCAGCGCCACGGAGTCACTGGTGGCCCCGTGCCACGAAAACTGCTTCAAACATGATTTTATAACTCATTTTATCTGCTGCAAATAATATTTAGCGTAATATGCATCGCATAATGAAAAGTTGGGTTAGGTTAATCATCGAAAATGGTTAACACGTTGAATGCCATGGTGATTTTACAGGGATTATCTGTGGCGCCACGATGAATTTTCTATTATGACGACATATACTGATGAAATATTATCTTCAATAGATAAATTACAGTCTATAACCGTGTTTGACATGTTAACCACTTACGTTGGCTAAAAATTCACCGACGCGTGTACCAGAACGATACAGTATAACTCGCTGGGAGGTGTCATACAGTGTTTGATGCCTCAGAGAAATCGGAAAGAGATTTATATTGTCTAAACTAATTTATTGTCGATCTTGGACTTTTAATAGCTTTTTGAAGGGAACATATAGCAACAATCCCACCTGACGTGTCACACACGTCGTTTTTGTTTCTGTAACAATCGCATGACGACATACCGCGTCGTTGGCGATTCTGTGACAAACGTATTACGACGTGTGTGACACGTCTTTCCAGCGCAAGTGGTAATTGCGATGGGGGTCACTAGTGACCTTCGTGGNTATTGTCATTTTTTTAAACTATATATATTTTTATCAATCTGGGCGCGACGGTCGCTGGTGGCCCACATGACGTCACTGCCAAATTGAGTTCCGGTCACCGGTCACCCCGTGACATTCAACGTGTTAACCCTTTGCGGACGGGACGGTTCGAAGTCAACCGTACCGTAGTGCCGAGCTCCTGTCGTGATAGTCATTTAAAATTGCCAGCGCATTTTTCTGCTTAAACGCGGTTTTCGTTCATAGCACTCCAAGTGAAATTCTGGATATATTAGATGCACAGATTTTCACTGATTTTTTTCTCGGCTCTATCAGTTGTTTTCGCGGAACGCATATTTGGGTTTCTCGGCCATAGCCACGCATTTACGTGGGACACATATATGCGTTTCTCGGCTCTATCAGTTATTTTCACGGAACGCACATATGAGTTCTTCAGCCAATTTGATGATTTACGCAGAACGTATATATCCAGCGGTAGTCCGCAAAGGGTTAAAACGGTCGCGGAGACAGTCTTTCGACTTTTTCATGGTCAATCTTTTTCTCAGTCAATCTTTTGGCTTTCAGTCGGGTCTTTGACTTAGTCGCCAGCAGTTACGAGTTTGTCCGATCGATCTCTAACGTCCGAGAGAACCTGTCACCCTGACAGCACGTCTCTGTCGTTCGAGAAATCTGTCAACCTTCTTCCTCGTGAACCATGAACTGCTGCGCGACGATCCACGTAACCAGACTTGTCAACCGAAGGCAGTTCAACGGAACATCCTTGAAACAGTTGGTCAATATTAATTTGACGGGTAACATTCCGAGATCGCGAGACGAATTTATAACCCGTTGGAATTCGTAGGAAGTTCCAATCAATCAATCCTCAAAATTTATCCGTAGCCGTTCGTACCTTGACTGTTCGAAATATGCGAATCGCGAGTCGAATCTTCAAAATTAGCATTAATTTTATTATTAGCATAAAAGTTTGAGACCGTTGCACGTCCGAATTCGAGATCATTTTCATCCTCTATGCTTAACACTAAATCTACTATGGTTTTAATCGCTATTTTCCTAATTTTTATTAAAAATTTCGCCTTCAACTTTATTATGCTAATCACTCGTCTTTGTGAATTTTCTTTCAATATACGTGTAGTCATTTTCGCGATGTCTCGTGTTATTCTAGTTTTTGAAGCTTCTATTTTTGTCCTATTCACCGGTCATTTTGACCGTGGTAGGTTTAGTGTTAATTCAGATTCTTTCTGTAAATGAGATATATTACAAAACGTATATATATATTTAACTCTTTGGGTCTCCTTTTTGATGCATGGTAATGCATGTTGGGACATTTCTAGACCCACTTCGAAATGTTGCAATAACTATTTGAGTCCCACCCTATTGCAATAAATTGAATTGAATTCTTATTACTTTCTTATGTTTCTATATTATTTTTCTATCTAAAAAATACCAATTTTGTTTAATTTAAAACGCAATAAGATTTCCGACCAACATGGGTCTATTTTATTTTCTGAAATCCTCTGCCTCAAAGAGTTAAACAAATACGAAATATTTAACACTAATTAGAAATTTCTTCTTCTCTTTGTACTATTTTTCTCTGTTTCTCTCTCTCTTTCGCCCTACTCGCGTGTGATGCCTCGATACTCTTTTCCATCTGAAATATAGTTTCACTACACCGAACAAAAGTCACTCTTTCTATTTATGCTTCTCGTTTATCTCTGCGATTGACACTCGTACAAATTATTCGTTAATTATCCAATGTACATAATATTTAGACTCGCAGACATACTGTCAAACGCACTCGCACGTCGCTCATACCGTTTCGCATCTTCTTATGTTATATACATTGAAAACCAATTGCACGCTTTCGCTGTGTCGAGGTGAGGATAAGGCTAGATAAAATACTGGTCTGGCTGGTCACAGTGTAATAGGACTACATTCCTTGGCAGGGTCATGTAGATAGAATTTTTATTATCGACCAAAATCTACAAGTGGAATCATATTGGATCGTATGACAAAAAATGAACAAGATACGTCGAGATAGAGTAAGGTTGAGCAACGGAACATTGGCGTAGACGCAGTAGCATTCGACAATGGTGCCGGTTCTGTGATTAATATAAGCATATAATTGAGATAAATATTGCTGTATGTTATTTCAATTATGTAAAGATTCATTGATTTTGTTTATTCAAATTTACACTTGCTTGGTACTTGTAAATATTACATGTTTATTTAAGGTAAGATCGAAAGATTATATTAAATTATATTAATTAATTTTGATAAAAATATAATCCACGCGTTTGTAACTATTTGCAAGTGTCCAACTGTTCTGGTACTCATGCCCAATAATGTATAGCATATATATATTATTACGTGTTTCAATGAAATAAACTACTTTAATACTAAAACAAATGAAATAAATTTAGTCTAGAATCAACGTATTCTAGGAGAATTTACATTTTTACTCTTTGGATGTTCGTCTCGGATGGTTCGTTCGGTCATGATAAATGCAAACTTATACAGGCTGCATCATGCAAATGTTACAGGTCGTAACTTCGTTATTGTTACATTTGTGAAAACGTGCAAAGGGAAAAAAATTAAAATATCTATAGGCTTTTAGATGCTTTTTAAATTTAACAGTGCAAAATAGCGAAAGGAAAAGTAGCAAGTTACAATGTAATAAGAAATTTTGAAAATATCTCGAGAACTACTCATTTTTTTGCCATTGTACTATAATTATTTTTTTACGGACAATATATGCCACAAAAATATGCATTTTCTTTAAAAAGAAAGTTATGCAATTGTTAACTGCACATACACCGTTGCACTTAAAAAAATATTAAAAAGCCTACAAACGTAGTGTTCTTTGAACTAATTATTTTTCTCCTTTGGCGTTTTTTCATAAATGCATTCATAACGAAGTTATGACCTATAACATTTGTGTGGTCTGTCTTGTATACAAGGTGTCCCTGAAATGTATGAACAAGCGAGCACCAAGTGATTTCTCATAATAAGATATGAAAAATATATAACATGACTTTTCTTCATTTGAAGGTTAGTTATTAAGAAAATCGAATTTTAAAACTCGTTTTGTATTACACCGAATTTGGCAAATTTATATGATAGTTTTCAAGAAAATATTTAACCCTTAACGAACGAATGCCGCCATACTCGCGACATTATAAATATTCTAAAAAAATCGAATGCCGCCATACACGCGGCATGACGTGATATTTTAGGAAATCTGTTAGGTTTGGCCTTATTTATACATGCAACAATTAAGGGCGATCGGCAATTGTTTTTTGTCGTGCTCTGGAACGCATTCCTCTCATTCCTCTCCGAGGATTCAGCGAAAATACATCGTTTTATATGCGGTCAATAAAGTTTGTTATCGTCATTTTCGGAGCACTATCTGTTAGAAGAAAGAGAAACGAAGTCGTGCGTACATGCGTGCCATTTTTTTTCCACACCCAAAAAAAATATAAGTAATTTTGTATAAATATATCGTTAATCTATAAAAAATAAATTTATAAATGTATACAAATCTATACATTACATACACGCATCTATTTGTTTATTTCAATTCCTATTATTTTTCTGAAATTTTCACTTCAGTATTCTTTTGTACGGATATATCTGTTCATATACTACCTATTATTACTGTAAGTTTTCATAAAATCAAATAAAGCGATATTAATTGTGCATCTTTTCTCGCTCTGGAAATGAAGCATTTAATTTCCTAAAAATCCGTCGACTTACTGGTCATAGTATTAGAAAAATGCGCTCGTTCGTTAAGGGTTAATATGTGTCCTTTCTTATCGGTCATCGTCTACATTAAAGCGGTGTAAACACTCCCAAAAGATAGAGATCCAAAAAACATATTTCTATTATCTCAGTTATGGAATTGTTGAAATTGTCGATTTTGATTGTTACATACAAAGTTGTGCTTAAAACGAATTTTCGAATTCTACTTTCTCGAAAATTAAGCACTAAACAAAGGAAAGTTATTCTATACTTTTTCCATATTTTTTAATACGAAATCACCAGGTGATCACTTGTAGACTTTTCTCAGAGACTCCTTGAACATAGGTTGTCATACTTCATATGAAATTAAACAAAATATCAAAATATAAGGTAAAGTACAAGAAATAACATAAGTAATTTTTCTGTTAGTACGGTGTTGAAAAGCGTATATTAAAATTCAATTAATTTTGTTAAATTAGACTAAACTAGGTACACTTTTATTTGAGATATTATTTAAAATAGGGTAGCGTTGTTGGGATCGATGCGATAATTTGTCTTCTACTATCAACCGATATAGCTGAATGACAAATTAGATCCATCGAAGTCAGATCAACGCAAATCGCTAGTGGAACCCTACACAGCTGTATCGACTACCTGTATCGAATGACACCATTAGACTCTGACCTATGAACCTCATTTATGTCATTCTATTTCGTGGAATATTATGCGGTAGATCGGCTTAGCAAACGTTCCTATAGTATAAATGATTCGATTGTTTCATCGCTATATTTACAAGAAGATTAATCTTTTCTTTATTTCATTTGTTTCAAACCAAAATTTCACTTAAAAAATAAATAAGTGAAATTCTGGTTTGAAACAAATGAAATAAAAACAAAAAATAAATGTTTGTTTTCTGTTCTAAAACAGAATATGGTTTATTTATTTATTTATAACAGAATTACTTCGGTATTAAATAATTATATATTATATAGCTAATGCTACAACTACCAACCTGTAATGTATACCTAATTATAGGTTATATGATTGATATTAATTAAAGTAATATGCAAATAAAAGAGTATAGATAATTACCATCCTATTTGAATAAGCTCCTAATGAAGCAATTGCAAAGTAAAAAGTCTGCAACGAGTCTTTTTGCCACCTTTGATATTTCTAGTCTCAATTATTTATTACGTAATTGTTTATGCATAAATATCAGTTTACTCCCATAAATCAGTCATATAATAATTATCATTCACTCTAATCCCTTAATATTCAAACAAATCTCCGTTNAACGATAATTTTTACATTACGAAATTTTTATGTTGCAAACGTGACTGTATCTGTAACTGATATACCGGGTGTTCTATTTAAGTTGACAGTACGAAAAATTCTGTAGACAGCTGATGTGATCCTTTAATTCTTCTAACTATAAAATTAAAAAATACGAAGTACTAAAAAATATCTGTCACCTTTTTATGTTTTTAATCACTCGTTTATGAAGTTTTTCGGCACATCAATTTAAATGGAACACCCTATAAAACATTCATTACAGAAATACCCTTTTGGACGAAAGGATAGCACATCTGTGCTGTGTATTTTTAATTTCGAAGTAACCTACATACAAATTTTCAATTTGAACGAACGTTATTGTGACATTCCAATTATTCTAAGATTTAAAAAGAAAATCTTTCGTAAAATATCGTTTTCTTTCGCGTTTAGTAAAGAAATATTAAAATATTCCAGTTAAAATATTCCAGTCAAAATGAGAACATAGGTATAAAAAGCAAGTGAGCGAGTTTCAATTCTCGCAAACGAAATGTAGTTTCTCATAGACTTTTAAGTGCTGAATCTGCATCCGAATCTGGTAGGCAAATCGGTGAAATATTTGCAGATAAAAACCGTAGTAATCCTCAATTTTCACATTTCTAGAGAGATGCCAAGAAGAGCGTAATCAAGTATTCAATTTTGGTTATTGACATATCATAAAATTGAACATCACGTGTACAAAATACGGCGAATAAAAATAGTATCTGCACAGCATATTACAAAAAAAGTCACTTAACCAGATTCTGATTTTTTAATGTGAATAAAAATTTATGAATATATGAATTCATGACAAATTATACACGCAACAATCTCTTTTTCACGTAGAGTCACTCTAAGCAGATGAAATCAGCAATGGAACTTTCACTGCTCTCTTTATTAGATGTAGCTTTGTAATAATGCAAGATACAAAAAACGATTTTTATACGAAAAATGAGGACGAGAAAATATTGGAATTACGAGGGTCGTTTTGAAAAATTACTTGTCCGTGAAGAAATTGCTGCACGTAGAACTCATTATGCTCGACATGCACGCAAACTTCCGTTAAAATCAAAACTGTCTGGTTAGACGAATTCCCTTGCAGTATGGCGTGCTAATGCCTTTTTTTTTAAGCGAGATAGTGTGATGCAGCTAAACGAGTGGTAGACGTAGAATCAGTAAGCCGTTGATACGAGACAGAAACGTGCTGACGTAATTTATCCTTCTTCTCTGTCAACATCTGCTGCCAAAAACCTAAAACTAGAACTCCCGAGAGTAACGCCCAAACAGGAACAAAAAAATTGTTCGACGTCGTTGAAAATCCATAGAATTTTAACTACACATACTCACATCTGTAAAGTAAGTTTTGGCAGACACAAGGATTACTATAACTTGTCTAGAATTTTTTTTAGAAGCTCTAAAAATAGAAGAAAATGTCTGTTTTAGAGTGTACTTTTTTTGCTGAAATTTTCATACTTGGCTGCACTGTACCTATATAACGATAAGAATCTGCTTATGTCTACTCATATGGTATAGAAACATAATCTCTTAGCTACGTGCTTGTAAAAAGAATTAACGGAATAATTATATTTTAGCCCCTTAAAATGGAGTCTTCTTGTATCCATATCTTTTCTCGTTTTTTCCTATACAAGGTATCTAAACAACGGTAGTACAACCGGGAAGGGGGGTGATTCTACGTGAAAAAACAAATCAAAAATAAAGAATAAAATTTTTTTATTGGAAAATTTTTTATCGAGAAAATCGACTTTGAATCATTGAGTGCGCTGGCCAAAGTTAAATGCTTTTCTTTAGTTAAATGATTTTCTCGACGACGAAGCTTCGAATTAAAAAATTTTATTCATTATTTTCGTTTTGCTTTTACACGTAGAATCATCACAATCTTGATTTGTACCAGCTATACCGATCTATCGATGGTTTATCCATCTAAGTCATAGTTTAGTGCACGTGTACTTGGTCAATATTCTCGAGAATGAATGTATTCTTTATTTTCGGTTGTTTTTTCACACAAAATCATTTCCTTCTCGGTTGTACTATCGTTGCTAGGGCACCGTGTATAATTAGCTCTATGAAACGGAAGTCACACGAAGCCATTTTTATACGAATATATTCTTTAAAAGCTATTGAAAATGACTGAATAAGAATTTTGTGCAACCTCTTACAATCTTTATAGTTATTTTTAGGAAATGGAACAATACATTTATTATATATTAATAGAAGGGATAAATGTGTATATTTATTTCGTATATTCATTTCCATATAGCGTTGCGAGTTAATGGGAGTCTGTTTTATTTCTTTATTACCAGTATCTCGTGACTCTCGAACACTCAGATCACCTAGATACCATTTTGACTAGGCTCTAATAATAGTCTATAAATTACCAGCAGATGAAAGGCATAGAATTGTTTAACTCTAGAACGACCAAAAAGGTCAGAATGACTTGTTTTAGATTTTTTACTTCTGCGATTGTTGAGAGTATGTAGTTATTTGTGATAAAATTAAAATCGACTTTTATTCAAATGTGATCGTAATTACATACGCTCTTTTATTTTCATGGTACTTCTTTAACTCCTTGACATACAAATAAAATGTGTGTCGACGCGTCTGTAGGATATTATTTAATTTGGCTCAACTATGGACGCTTATGTGCAAGCTTAGAAACAGAACCTTTTATTTTCGAATTGATTGCGAATTGCGAAGCAGGCAACTTGGAATATAAGATACAAGCATTATAAAAAGCTATATTGAACGTGTGGAAGAAATTTTGTTTATATCCTTTTAGATACTTTCATCGAAGACAGTTCTTGACGTCTCGGAGACGTCAAAGTGAATTACGTTACACATACGTCATTGTATGTCAAAGGGTTAATCATCATGGATAATAGATCGATAATCTATATCGTATTTAGGAACTCATTACAGATTGGTAATTCTAGCGTTAATCATCCACCACCACCGAATGACATCGAAATTCCTATACATCCTTAACAAATACAGAACCAATAGACAAACACGCAACCACCATTCACACGCCACTGAAAGCGATCAACGCATACCCGAATCCATAAAATACACGAAGACACGAGATAGAAGGTAGTAAAAACCAGAATATCGAGTCAAACACACAACAATCGATTTAATATTTTCACTTTCTGTATCATAGTAAAACAAAAATCTCAATTGAATTAGCTTACGTTCGAAAAGCGACGTGAACATCGTCTGATTAATTCTTCCTGCAGAAACGTCGGTCGAAACAATATGCAGGAACCGGTACAACGAGGATAAAGTTTTCTCTCTCTAACGGTATCATTTATTCTATGACATACGCTAATATAACTCGCTACGTAACAATTTCTCGCGCAGCACTGACTCGCAGAACTTTTAATCGTAATTCGACGCTATACGCAATCTACACTTGTAACACAATACTGACCTACGCATCCCTTCACATCCCTTGTTACACCTATCCGTATATAATATTGTCAAGCGACCAAGGATTATCTCTTTGTCACGCGTCACAATCTAGATAAATATTCTTGTTGTAATTCTCAGCGTGTACAAACGTTGACACGCTGATCGTCTGGGTTTGTATAATAAAGTGCACTGGTTTGCGTTTTACACTTTGTTGTACTAGTTTGATGATGTGGTGATGTTAACCCATTTGCATCTTCGCTCTAGAAAAAGACTTTCAATCCTTTGAAATTAAGCATAACAAATAAACTCTTTTTTATATTTAATTCAAAAATTACACGTACTCTAAAATGATGTTATAACATAAATATTTGTTTTTTTAGGAAGTTGTACGGTAAATAAATTTAGAATAGATAAGTAACAGTTATTAGGTGCGGATTATTCGCTCAATGATGCGTTGTATGCAGTTTGTTTGTTGTCTATAGTGTTCTTGATGTGTTCAGTTTGATGTTCGATGTCGTTTTCTATCGATAAAGTTTGTGATATTTTCGATTTGATGTTCGATTTAATTGTTCTGTCTGTGTTGTTCGATGTTTATTGGAGTTCGGTTCGAGTTGGTTGTGCAGGGTTTGGTAGAGACTAAATAGAATTTTCTGATTGGATTGTGGGTGTGTCGGAAAAATCCTTGCTGGAGGAGTAAGCAGAAGGCACAGGAGTTGCCTTTTCCTATTGTTTTGGGTCATGATTTATGGACGTGGGTCTATTTGTTGCTTCGTTGAGTCATTCGCACGTGCGCCCAGTTTGTTGGGTCTGGGTGTTATAAATTTTCCGTACTCGTTCCTAGTTATTGCAATTTAACCTTTTAAGCACGACATGACACTATAGTGACTTTCGAGGATATCATCTTTCAGAACGACGCGCCACTATAGTGACTTTCGAAAATAACACCAATTTGAACGGTACGACACTATAGTGACTTTCGACGATACCACGATTTTATACGTTTTTCCATTTATTTCTTATTTATTTCACTTAATCCGCGTTAATTTAAATTTAGATCACTTAGAATTCTATTTTCATATAATGTCATAGTGGAAATCGTCATGAACGGTTTTTGTGCCATCCGCGGCTAAGCGTACCGTACCTAAAAAGTTAATCCGTAAGAAAGAAAGTACATTTAATCTTCTTCGTTGCGTCGCAACAATTCTCGCATTCTTCCAAATACTAATTAATTGTGTAAAAAGGACTTCATCAACTCTAATTTGCGTCCGAAGTACACCAATGTCTCGGGAGTCCACCTTGAATAAATCGATGCTTACTAAAAACAAGATTCCTTTCCCTCGTTGTATACAAACCTCAAACCCAACACGCGTTTTCCAAAGTGCACCGATAACCAATGTCCGAATCAACCGATATTTTCCAAAAGTATAAAAGCATATGCGAACCAAAATCCGAATAAACAGCATTTGTATAGTTTAACAGGTTGAATGCCACGGGGGTCACCGGTGACCGGCACTTAACTTCGCTGTGACGCCATGGGGGCCACCGGTGACCGGCGTGCCCAGATTGAACAAAAATAAAAAATTTAGACAAATGACAATACTTATAATTTTTT
>NIJG01000178.1:117250-129897 GCA_002201625.1 Euglossa dilemma
AAAAATATAATTTACAGTTATAAATAACCAGCGAATAACCAGTACAAACATAACCCCTATACTACTCTATAAGGAAACCTTTAACTCGGAAACAGCCATATCTGATTGAATCGCGTCGTAAAAGCGCAGTATCGAAAAGACACTTTTAAACGCCAGTCTATAACGCAGCTTAAAAATTAAACGTTATATTCGGTAACGCGAGAAACAGCGAACACCCGAATAGACTTTTTTCAACAGGTATACAATAGCAAAGGAACGTATTTCTCTACCTTTCTTCCCATCGCTTTGGCTATTTTCCCGCCAAGAAATCGTGCATACTCGGCGTGACAGTTAGTAATACGAGTGTGCGTAGCGGTGAAAACGTCGATGCGCGCATAGGGGAAGAGAGAAAGAGTGAGTGCGACGGAGTGAGGGAGTGCAGAGGAGTAAGAAGAAGATAGAAAGAAGGAAAGAAGGAACGAAGGAAGGAAAGTAAAGAAAACGGTAACGTAGCGAGCAGAGCGCCGTCGGTGGTGGATGCGGTGGAGGTTAGAATAGCGGTGGGTCGTGGCGGTGGTGGAAGCAGCGTAATGTCGAGGGTGGGGGGTGCGGAGTTAGACTGGGGGCTGGTGGGGTAGTGGAGGGGGTCGACCGGTAGCAGGGTGGGGGCAGAGTGGCAGCGGAGGCGGCTCGTTTAGCACGCAGGATCAGCTTCGGGGAGAACCTCGCTTCGTCTCTTTTACCTCGCGCTAGCTAGTAGCTCCGCCGCATTCGTACGTGCTACGAAAGACACGCGTTCGATAGAGTTGCGTACAGATCCGTACAGATTCCTTTTCGAAATCGTCTCTGTCTCTGTGCGTCTGTTTGTTCTTCTTTCTTCGTACTTACTACTCCCTATTTTTTCAACCGTTATTCTTCCTTCGCCTTGCCTTCTTTTCTCCTTCGTCTGTCCACTTTTCTTTCTTTCCCATGGTATTCTCTATTCTTTAAATTCCCTTCTCTCTCGCTCTCTATCTCTCTCTTTCTTTTTCTTTCTCTCACTTGCGCGTAAAGTTAGGAGAAAGTTTATGTTTCGATCTTGGTTCTAAACGTCATCGATCTCTGTACGCATGAAAGTACAGTTTCGATCCGTCGGAAGAAGGGAAACGTTAGAAACGCAGGAAAGGAACGAGAGTGTGTACGTTGTGCGACCCCGAGGATCGCCGTCGTCTCGAGAACCGAGTACGCACGCTCGTTGATGGGGACAGAGAGAAATGAGGCGCGTCAGGACGTTCTAGGGACAATCGTCGGCGACGTTGTTGCCGTCGACGTTCCTTTACCGACGGCCACCGAGTGACAGAGTGAGAAAAGGGTAGAAATAAAGAGAGCGACAGAGAAGCAGTGGAAGATAGAGAGGGAGAGGAATGGGGAGCGGGCGTCTAAGCCGCGGAGTATTACGGTTTAGAAGCTTAAAGGGCGCGATAGTGGTACGGTTCCCGTAGCGTTCGAGTGCGAGACTAATTGCTTCAGAGACTTGTGTAATTGTTCTAGAAACGACAAAAAGTGAACGGACTGGGAGGTCCCTCGTGAAAAGAAGGGAAGAAAAGACAGAGAAAGGGAGATAAAGGAAGCCTGAAGTGTACTTGTCGCTCCGCTGCAAACAATTCGAGCTCGGCGGAAAAGCGGAATAAAAGGGGAACACTCGGCCTGTGTCACAGTACGTTGCGATGCCGAAAATTTGGAAACAGTTCAGGCTAACTTCTCACATCTTCTCGTCTCTTCTTATTTTCTTCCTTTCTTTCGTGCGGGGCTCGTGATCGTCGGAACGTTACATCGGGATTAAAAGATAGCCCGCGGCTTATCGGCGACGCGTACTCTCCGGTGCTTTTGTTGTTCCGTTATCCTAGCCACCATCGTTGTCGTCACGTATCCCCCTGTAAATGCCCCATCACTCGCGGGAATAATTTCATTTTTCGCTTTTCGTTGATCGTTCGCAGGACGCGTGGGTGTTTCACGTTTAGCCGGATCGTCGACAAATTATGCGTGTACATAAAGGATAGCGGAGGAGACAGGCGAGAAGAGTGGAGATCGAGTGCCGTATAGACTAGAGTTCGGTCGTGTGTTGTGAAAGAAGAAAGGTGGGTGCCTGAGAAAACTTGCGGGGAACAACTGCGATCCGTCAAACTCGTTATCGCGCTTCGCACTGGCCAGTTACCATTCGTGCTGAAGACTGCGTATTTACTCGCGCTCCTTGCCGTTTCGCCGTGTCATCTGCGCCAACGTCCGAGCTAATATCACGGAGGGAGCCTACGTTCGCTGCGAAATAGCAACAACGTTACAGTGTGTCTCGTCGCGTCGTAAATCCTCCTACGTGCTTCTCGCCCGGTAAGATGATTCAGATTGTTTCAACGCCTTACAAATCGACGGGCTATAAACCGAAACAACTGTCTCGAGACATATGAGAGACCGTTCGCTGAAACGAAAGTAATTCCTGCGTTCGTTTCACTGTTGCTCTCGTTGCGTCACCTTNAGTAATTCCTGCGTTCGTTTCACTGTTGCTCTCGTTGCGTCACCTTTTGGTTCTCTAGGGAAAATATATCTTGGCCATGAGATCTTAATTATTTTAGCAGAGGTACGAGGCTCGATATTAAATTCCAGGTCAAGATTAATTTTTGAAATTTAAATTTCCCGTTGAATTTTACATTTTAATTTCACCGAAATTTACCAAGGGGGACGGAAAATTCGACGTGAAAGCAAGCGATTAATCCGATTGAAATTTATGAAAGGAAAGTTGAGTAGCAGTGCAAACATTGGCAAATCGTTCGTGGTAATAGTTTCTCGCGTTTTGAAGTTACTCGAATTTCTAACTCGCTTTGGAGTACATCGGTAACCGTAATTGCCGATGAAAAGATTACGGTTGAATTTCAGTGTAATGTTCTCTTCGACTATTTATGCAACGTACCGGATTTAGTTTATTCGATAGCGATATTGTCAAATTAGTGGCATTTGAGTAATCCATAACGACCCGTTATTTTCCTGTCGTTCGTTCCTTCCAATCCTTTAGCAATAAAAATGAGATATATGTACATTTCTGTTCGCCTTGATAAAACATTTTTCGCACCGTTGATTGCGATCAGTCTCTTTGCTTGGAAAAGTAATTGGAAAGAGATTACTATTACTAGAAATTCGTTTCACGATTTCTCTCGCGTTCCACAAATACTGCTCTAAAGTATATTTTTATTCGATTTATTCTTGCTTTGTTAAATTATCGAATTAATAAATTTGCGTATATAAAATTTCAAATACTTATCGCGTTAGGTTTCTGTCATTTCAACGAATGACAGTTCTTCTTTGCGGCTATCGAACGTACAAGCCTCAGGGATGAACTTTCATGTGCATTTTTTTTTTTACCAATACGTGTTCAGGACTGTACTTGGCTCGAATGCTACCCTGTGAAACGTAGCTCTTTTCGAACAAACTCTTTTTACTATGCAAATCGTTTCGTGATTATGCATAATAATACCTTTTCAGTTATAAACTGGCCGTAACGAGCCAAAAGCATATATTGGCTCGATAAGCCCTGCAGTTCTGGGGTAGGTCGATATGTTTCTTTGAAGAAAATCGTGAGGTTCGTTAGCGTTTGGTGTCGCCTGATCGTTATCTGTCGTATTTATTCGAATCCAAGCTCGAATCCCCGCGATTACTAGGTAGCACGAAACGATGGATTTTGCCCTGGAACCCCTGCTTCGTGACACTTTCTGTAAACCAGTGACATAGGCAGATTAAACCTCGAGTGTAATCTTAATCCTAGAACTCCTAACAGAGAGACTCCTTGAAACGTACTTTAATCCTTTGCACTGCGAGAATTTTTTCAATTTCGTGATTCTGAACAGATTTTTATGCCGAAAAAAGTATGGAAATTTAAAATTTCTTTTCCTGAGTTTCTCCAAGTTTCTTCGTCGAGTATCTTTACTCTCTTTTTTCATCTTCATTGATCGAAACAAAACGAAACAACAAATTGAAGATTAAATCTACCACGATTTAACCCTTTGCACTCGAGAGGCGAGCCTCAGTTGCCGTTTAATCAAATTGTAAAGATCAATGTTAATTGACATGTCAAATTTAAAATTACCTAACGATGCACGGACTCTACGTCTTAATTTCTATACGATTTATTACTTACCGTTTTAAAAATATCGTCAACCTTGTAGCAGAAAGTCTTCGAATTACTATTTTTCTTTAACGAAAATATCGTCGAGTTCAAAAGGTTAAACGAGCATTTTTATTCAAAATTCCGTATTCATCGTTATCGCTTTGATTATTTGTTTATTTGTTTTTGCAATTTTTTTTATGATCTTTTATGTTTCATTTACATCGTGGTATGTATTTAATATTGATAATTTCACTGTTGTGGCTTTACTGGAATGCAAAGTACAATGTAAAATTCCATTGTTTTCCACGTATATTGTAATAAAAATTCGAAATCGGTTCAAACTAGTTTAGGTTAAATAAAATTGATTTTATCCAAGATTTCTGGTCAATACTAGTTTCATCTTGTTAATTCTAGAAAACTAAATGCCATCAATCTATACAGGTATTGTCTAAAAATTCATTTAATTCTTAATAATTCTGATTCATTTAAGGAAGTAGTTAATGAAATACCTTCGTTAAAATCGGTTCTTAGGTAACCGTGTACTTTCAACTAGGGGAAGCTAGTAATAATCACCGTGTACAAACACAGGACAAATGTATTCGGTATTTTATTACAGTATAGCGTGTTCCCGAGCAATTTTGAATTAAGAACGTTTTGCTTTTTTCCACAAAGACATCGTTTCGAAGTGAAATTCTTTTTGCAACGATTGCGACACTTTGATCAATGAAAATTATTTTAGACTGACAGTATTCGGTTAATTCTAGAATTAACTAATCGAAATTAGTATTCGCTGATCTCGAAATTTTACTATAACACGTACATGTTTAATATACAGTATAAAACTTCTTAATTACAAACTGGAGTTTTTTTTTAAAGGAAAAATAGTGTTATGGATCAAGAAATTCTTTAAGACTTTAGGATTTTAGAGTTAACGTAGATTCGAAGGTACTTATTGCATCTAGTTCTCGTGAAAGACACACAGTACTTATCCTTGACATTCCATCCGGTTATTCCTTACAGGCTATGAGCATTCGATACAAATAACTATCTGTCACAAATCGATCTTGAATAATTCATCGCGGTAGCAGTAGAGGCAGAAACTGAATAGCGTTGAAATTACGGCCTCTGTGGGTCGGTTACAGAAACAAAGTGAAGTTGAAGTGGGTTTGATGGCATTTCAGATTGTTTCGTATAGATTTAAAGTTCAGTTTTAGAGTAGCGTGTAAACTTTCAACTTCTCGTGTCCCGCAAGATGCATAGGAGTGGCGTCTGGGATGACAAATATAGGATGGACGAGTAATACGTTTGAACAGGGAACAGTGAAAAATAAAGGTTATGAGTACTTACAAGGTATCATGAGAATTTCCCAATCTATTTTCAATTACTCTTCCTTTATACTTCCTTTGCTCGCCCAGCAAGGCGCAGAGATGAAGAACCCTGTGATAAATCAATAAGAGAACGTTTTCAACAAAGGTTGGATTCTATGTAACCTTGAGATATTGGGCCAACTTCTTCTACGTGAAATTCACCGGATCATCTCCTTAGAATTACAGTTTTATGCATTTTACGTTCAACGAGGTATAATCGTTACGAACAACGCGAACCAACTATAATAAGAAATTGAAATTTAGTTGATTCTCTGCAACCTTGAATTATTGGACCAACTGCTGTTCTTTAGAATTTCACTAGATAATCTTGTTACAATCTTGTGTACATCATTTAGCTTATGTAATGAAACACAAACATTACGCACAACGCGTATAATACAGAGGATGGAAGATGAATCGCGATTGAAACGATGCTTGTGCAGGAAATTTTTGCGATTTTGCATATATAATCCTGAATTATTGAGTCGGTTACTGCAATGTAAAATTTTCGTAGATAATCTCGTATCAATTGCAATTCCACGTATTTTATCTGCATTGAAATACAAACGTAAAATATACGAAACGATTATAACGGGAAGTACACGCGTACGATGCTAACGCGCGAAATTTTCTTCATAAAAATTCTTCGAAATGCAGGCTGGTAATACCAGCAGCGACGTAAAGTGTAGCTTTGTGATTTTAGTCACGTTTAAGGACTAACAGAATTGCCTCGTGACAAACATGAAACGATGTAGTACTTCCTCGTTTATCTATTTCCTTTATAATCTATTTGAAGTTCAAACACCGTGATAAAAGCAATAAGGTATCCTTTCTCGTGGTATTAAATTGAAATTTTCGATTCGACGGCGAAATAATTCTGGTTCGTGAGCAGGATTTAATACGATTTAATATCTGATCGAAGTCGAATTGTTCGTCGACCAAGAACTTTCGCAAGAGCAAATCTCCTGATTTCCCTTAGCTCGGGGAAGGTGATCGAACGCGTATGGCATCTGAGCTAGATTATGGAGATTGCCAGCGATGTGCTCATGATCACCCAAACTAATTGCGTCACCTTGTTAGTTTTACGCACACGTTTAATAACCCCGTAATCTAAAATCTCTATCGCAACACTCGAAATAAATGCAAATTTCTTCTCGTCGTTAGTTACATACATAATTCGCAGGAAACAAATAGTCGTGCGAAAGTGTTTAACGAATGTATAATAAATCTAAGATAAAGCATTTCGAATCGAACTATTTCTCGTTCGACTCAGGGGAAAGCTATTTTTAGAAAAAGCACATTTTCTAACATGCTCTGTATAATATGACAGTTATCATTGAGGCTGGCACAGAAAGAAAAGTACAGATTATGTAATACCGACTAGGTTGGAATGGCACGACCAGTTTTGCACCTCCTTTGTTGGTATCAAGCACAACGTGTGCCGAAGACGGTATACTTGAATATGTATAAATGCCATCGACATCGTTCCCGTCGCTCGTGTTCCAGATCACCTTTAACGTTTCCATGTCATAGCATCTATTAACGTTGAGTAACGTCCACGCGTGTTGCTCGGCCAAACCAGCAAATCCTTTCAATTAAAGTATCTCTTTTGTAGAATACCCGTAGACTAATCGCAAATAAAGTCGAATGACCTAAAAGAACGTTAATCGTTAAACTCGATAAAAGAATTCTTCGCTTCCTTTCTTTCGAAACTTTCGACCAACGTAACCTTCAAATTTCGTTTTCGTTCACGGCAAAAGTAATTCCATTATTATCGATGCGAAACATTTTTCAATTAATAACCGCGCCCCGCTTTAGCAAGGATTTAACTTATTTTCGATATCCGGTTTAATAAAGCACGAGTAAAAGTTAACCTCCTGAAACGAAAGTTAAAAAGATACAGCTTACCTCTCGCGAGGCAGTTGCGTTCCTCGTTTTTCAAACGCGTTTCCTTCAACGTGATATTAGATTCAGTGAAGTCTTCGCTTTCGCTCAGGTGCTCGTACGTTTAGGCACAAAAGTTTCCGAATACGCTGCGAACACGTTTTACCGCGAAATTCGTTGAAGGGTGATCGCAACGCCACACGCGATTACCTCGAGACGTAAACTTGTTCTAACAAATAAGCCAACACGTTGGTATTTACATTGCTAGCCAGTGCTGATTGTGTATTTTCGTTGGTGAAAAACGCTTGCTCTTCCGAAAAGTCTTTTTATACTACCGTGAAGTAGCATGCGTTCTAAAGTTAGTCTTCGATGTTCTCCAAGTGACGTTATAAGTTGCCATCGGAAAAATAGGTCGAATATAAGGGAGAATACAACACCTACACGCGATCAAAAGCTGAACATTGCGCGTCGCTGTTGAACTAACGCCACATCCTGTCGTCCTTTCCTGACATTTTCAGACCTACTAAGAAAGTTATGTAAAACTAGATTGTCTTTCCATATCTGCGGCGAGCAACGACTTTGCTTTTTCTCAACTTGCAATGTTATTAATTAATATAACACCAACGTGAAATGTATTTACAAAATTAGCGAATTGCTCTTTAAAGTTTCTGGAAAGAATCGACTTTTTCTTTACGCTTTTCAATACCCGAGTGTAATTAATATGAAAATTCTAACAATTACCGAAATTGTAGGTTTTATGCGATAGATTTTGCTTTAAGACTAAAACTTTCAACGCGTTTCTGTTTAAACATCGTTTCTTAAAAGTTTGCTAAAAATATTTTAATCGTTCAAACGTGCCATTTTTTAAATTATAGTATTTCTAATATCCTAAGTTTTTTCAGTTTTAAAGAACTTAGAGTTGTAAGAAAGTCGATATAAAAATGGTATTTACCTTTAATGTAACAAAAGAATGATGAGCAATTTTTTTCGTTGTTTTTGGATTATTATTCCAAAAATTACACGTAGTAATCAAACAAAATTTTTCGAAGACACATACGCTCTAAATATTTTAAGCGATTAATTTTAGATTTAACGACATTTAAAATTTTTCAACTTCTACAACTTTTTACAAATTCAAAAAATGTATAATAGGATTGTAAAGATCACAAATTGACCAAATTGATCTTGTTTAATGCAAGAAATAATGTTTTCAATAATGACTCATTTTTATTTTTTTAAATTACGTAAACATTTCTCAGAAGATAGCGATTACAATTTGTAAAGTATATCATATTAATTTAGATGTTATTGTCAGATATTAATAAGTGTTTTTCTCCATTTAAATGTAGAGATATTTTCTTTAAAAGACCGTAACAGATTAAAGCCACCTTTTATCTCTCTTTTTCAATCGATTTCCTTTTAAATTCAGATTCTCTCATATTTTGCGAAACGTTGCTGTATTCGAAGACCCAAATTCTTCCGCATGCTTCGATTCAATATAGAGCGATTCTCGCGCCATATTTATTCCTGCTTGAAGTATCGAGCGCTTAAATTCTTCTTATAGTATATTCTGAAAAATGTCAATACCTGCTACTGTCTTCAACATTATTATTAATAGAAAATCTGGATCACGAGTAAATTACAAAATCGTAACTGTACTCATCTTGCCAGTTGTAAATAAATTATAATATTAACAATGAATGAATGGTAATGATTAAAATGTTATTCTCCTCTTGCATGCAGAGTACAATAATTATTTATCGGATATTAATAATAGATAATAGCAAATAGATTTTTGACAAATTATTAATTTTTAATTATCACTACACTCGCGTCGGTATTTACGTTCTATTATATATAATCAAAGATAAAGTTAGTGACATAAGTATGACAGATTATTACAATTTAACAAAAAGAAGAAAATATATGAATTGCAATCTAATTCCTATTCAAAATTATGTAAAGAAGTAAAATGTTTAATATAACTAAAGACGGAAAATCTCAAAATGCTGTAATCCATAGCAATTTTTTTCAAAGATTCACCATTTACTCGATGATTATGAATTTGTACTCGTCCTGTTGCACTCAGTTCTCTAACTTTTGTTATTTTGTGAGAAATTGCCTATTATAATATAAAATATATACACAAATGGATAGAAATATGTAAATAACTAATTACAAACCCAATATTTTAATTAAAAAATAAAATTTAATACTTGTCAACTTATTTTCCGACCACAGAACGATTTAAGAATTACACTTTTAACTGCAAAATCTAGACTAATATAATACTAATAATATTATCAGTCCAGCTTCTTCTTTTATACTGATGCATTGTTAATGTGGGGGAAACAATAAACAGCAAGAAAGAAACGCCAAAGTTTAAACAAATGAGAGATACATGACAGAAATATAAATATAAATATAACTGAAAAATCTAGACTAATATAATGCTAATAATATTAACAGTCCAGCTTCTTCTTCTATACTGATGCATTGTTAATGTGGAGGTAACAATAAACGACAAGAAAAAAACGGCAAAGTTTAAACAAAAGAGAGATACATGACAGAGATATAATAAAAATACCTAACAACTGAAGGTGTAACATAAATATCGACGCGAGTGTATATTGTTGCTCTTTAAAACCAACAGTAGTATTAGTATAGCGAAATATATTATTTGAAGAGACATCGAATTACTATTAGTTAGTATATATCGTATATTACCTGAAAAAATAAAAGGTCGGACGTTCAGTCAGGAGGAATTATTAAACTGACAGGAACACTGCTATCTAAGTTGCATTTGCGAGTAAAATAAGTTTTTTGTATTTCTCCACTTTCGTTGGAAAGCAGCCCTACAATTCTAATGCAAATCTTGCATGGGTTTCGTGCACCTGATGTAGCAACCGAGTATACAATCGATCGTTTCCTGGGTGATAAATATTCTGTTTCAGATGAAGGAACTATCTCAAAATAATCGAATGTGGCGTGTATTAAATCGTTTGAGCATGACACGGAGAAATATGTAACTGCAGATAACGCACGTCCAAACCGCACCACTTTCCAATGTCACTATTTGTAAACTGCTGTAAAGTGCTGTGTTATAGCAAACAAAAAATTTCTTTCGCACTGCCTCGATCGCGATGGCTACTAATTCAATCGTTCGTCTAGAATATCCTACGTAGTAAAACGTTGCCGTGTAAAAAAATGTATAACCTTCGCTTCGCCTGACCGTTAGCAAACTACACTCTGATTTTCTACAAACTGTGCNATCCTACGTAGTAAAACGTTGCCGTGTAAAAAAATGTATAACCTTCGCTTCGCCTGACCGTTAGCAAACTACACTCTGATTTTCTACAAACTGTGTAGAAGCTCCACGCTGTTCGAGCGTCAATAGTGAACGAAAATTACTATATACGCGTTCGTTTCTTTCACTCTTTGTATAACCTTTTCTAAAAGTATCAAGAAAATCGTATAATGATTAACGCATGGGATTATTTAATTCCAATGCATCGCACACTATTACACTATTATTTTTATTATTAATATTATTATCTTAAATTAAGTATATCAGTTAATATCGGTTTGCAAATTTTATTAAATGGTGACTGATGGTCACCTCTCGAGTGCAAAGGGTTAATTAATATGGGTCTTTAAAATTTCATGGTGACCGACAGTCGCCATTCGAGTGCAAAAGGTAAATAACGAATTAGGATGGTGCATAAACCGTAGAATAGAATAAGGAATAGAATGTTGGTCGAGTTGCGAAGAATTGATTAATTTTCTTCTTGTCCTAATAACTCGAAAATAAATTTTGTTTTCTTCACGTACGAAACTCGAATAACGTTGTAAGTAAGACATTGGAAGATTATTATTTCTGTTTATACATTATGTATGTTTACGAACTCTGCCTTTTAGTTCGATTACCTATCCGAGCTGAATATATATTTAAATGAACTTTTCGTCGTATTTCGATCACCTGTTCGTGCCTTCAAAGTTTATCCATTGAAAATCTGGGTCATACTGTATAATTGTATAACATTACGATATTTATATTTAATTTATTTAATACCACATGACATTGCGATCCTGTGCAATGTTTTTTAATACTTCAATTACATAATATTTGACATATCATTTGACGCCCCAAAACAACACATGCAGATACACATCTTTTGAAACGTGCTATAGATAATCGTACATTACTTCTCAAGTAATTCGGTTTATTATTTGACGATATACTTTTCAACGTACATTGTTTATTAATTTTTGGAGTAAGTTAGATTTACAAACTGAAATGTTTATGTAAAAAGTAATAACATTTTCTCATGCTATATTTCGTATACACTGTTGGTATTAGTGGTTAATTCTTTTTTTTTTCGGTTTAGCCAGTGCTATTTTCGCAAGTCAAACTACAACTCGTGAAAAAGTTTGTTATCGCCCTGGGTATATGTCACGATACATCTTCCCAGCATGCGTAGAACTGTTACTGCTGAGCACAAAGGCACCGAATATTGTCTACTTTATCACTATTCGTAAACCGTGCCGTTTTACAGTTTTCACGATTCCTACAGTTTCCGTAGCCCTTCTACGCCAAGTTATGACTGTGGTAAATGAAATTTTTAAGTTGCACGAGACGTGAATAAACTTTCCATAATCCCAAGTTTCTGAATACCTATCCGAATCGATCGTGGGAGCAATGGCGAACTATTCGGGAGCATTTCTTTCAGTTACGACCCTTGTTTAAAATATCTCGATGCTGTAAATTTTTCGACCATCTTTACCTCTTTTATATGGAAAATTTAAAAAAGAATTTACTGCTCCTCATTTTTTGTTTGTTTTATTTATTTTCTTCAATATAATTCCAGAATTTTTTGTTACTGCACTTTCTAAAATTATAATCAGAAGAGAGATACGATTTATGCTAATTACGGGTATAATCCTGAGTTTAATATTGGTACATGGAATTTCAGATGTGTCATAAATATGCATGCAAGTTGCGAATATATTTTTTTAATTTTTAAACAAATTTATACGTTATAAAGTATTCATTTTGTTTTTACTTTTAAATTCTGAATTATTATTATAAGTTAAATTTAATTTTCTGTTAACTCTTTTAAACACGAAAAGTTAATATTGTACTCACATAATATTTTATTATACATTTCATAAATTAACATTTTTCTATAAAATATATTAAAAATTATTTATTAGTCGTTGTAACATTGCGTTGAAATAAATAATTTTAGCGAATAGAAATTCAAATAAAACCGGACTATTTTTAT
>NIJG01000178.1:159522-178821 GCA_002201625.1 Euglossa dilemma
CTTGACTTGACTTGATTTTTATAGTACAAAGAATAAAAAATCACGCGCATATATAAAACACAGGAAAGTATAAAATATTAGAAAATTAAAATAAACGTCTCCATATGAAACAGTGATATGAAAAAGACGTACTTCATGTATCACAAATTGGTACACCATGTAGTAACAATTTTGTACGTAATACCTTATCGGAGCGTGTTTGTTCTGAAAATACCAAAGAGTCGAAATACCAAAGAATAAAAAATCACGCGCATATATAAAACACAGGAAAGTATAAAGTATTAGAAAATTAAAATAAACGTCCCCATATGACACGGTGATATGAAAAAGACGTACTTCGTGTATCACAAATTGGTACACCATATAGTAACAATTTTGTACGTAATACCTTATCGGAGCGTATTTGTTCTGAAAATACCAAAGAGTCGAGGTTCACCATAAGCTACCGAGGGTCCACACAGGGTTATATTTCACTGGATCCATCTTGACGAAGTTCAGACACTCTAACCTCATCGTCATCTGTTACGTGACTATCAGCTCTCATACTTCATCGCCTCCGCAGTTAGGCCAAGTTAACTTTCCCGATCGCCTCTCTACGAATGATCGATACACTTTGGGTCAAAAAGGAGAGGATGATCGAAGCCGATAATCCTGGCCGAACTCCTGCGAACATGGAGTCCGTATAACCTCTGCTGATCCTAACCTTGCGTCTACACATGGTTGTCGATTGTTTTACCACTACATCGTGATGTGGTAGATACGCTTGCGTTCGTATAATACAGCATGAAACAATCTCGACTCAAACTTGAAGCTTCAAACTACTGCTACGTTGCAATGTATCGTACAGGGGTTTGTCTGGTTAATCAGGAGATTAACTCCATGAGAGGATTACACGCTTGTATGACGTACTACTTTACTGTAATTAGAAAAAAAAACGATAAATAAATCCTTAAGCTTAACGTTCGTCAAATTCGCTCCGTATCATTGCAATAGTAGTGACTTGACATCAAATTAACACCGTGTCAATAGTGCTGACTCGGAGACAAATTGACTCTTCGTCAATAGTGGTGACTTGACGTCAAATTTACTCTGATTCGTCAATAGTGATATCTAAGTATCTAATAGTATATTTACAAGATCTAGCTATCTAAGGATACGTCAAATTGACGTCTTATCGCCGTTATCGATACGGGGTCAATTTGACTTCGAGTCACTTTTATCGATAAGGAGTCAATTTGACGACACTTTACCACGAGTGCTATGAAGATAGTGATCACCACTTGCAAGGTAACTATGATGGTTATACTCTTCCCATGCGCAATTGCTGATTTATAACAATTTATAGCAATCTCTTGTCATTCCATGCAAACATTCATACCCTCGCTAATCAGATATTTAATAAAACAGCCTCACACGGGATCAACATTACAATTTTCACTGTCCTCTCTTTATTTGTGCTCTGTAGATAACGTATGCAGAGAAAGATCGAGTAAATGCTGTCGATAAAAGTAAATACAAATTTTACGTAGTAGGATTTGCAATTAATTCTCTCGAAGTCGATCGACTGGTTCGAATATAAAAAATTAACACAATCGAGGACCAATAAACTAAACCTAGCCGATCTTAACTCCTTAACCCTTTTAGCACCGATCGAAAGAAGCGTACTTAAGCGAAGAATACCGGGACGAATCGGCGAATTTACAGAGGTTTGCGAAAATGCTCATAAAAACGAAAGTAGTAGTGATATTTATAAAATTTAAAAAGCAGCATATTGCGAAATAAACGGGGAATGAAACGCCGCCAATTGTGTTTCGATATTTATTGAAAATCATAAGAATAACATAAATATAAGGCATCATGAAAATCGTACAAAGTGATTTCTCTTTTTCAAATCGTAATTGCATATAAAAAGAATCACCGTTTGGTCATAGCTTTATATATATCAGATAGTATGTTGTATTGCATTTTGCAATCATTTGCAATGAAATAGTTGGTGTCGGATAGCAAAACGAAAGGATAACGCTGGTAATACGTCACTAAAATAAATATCACTCGGCACTAATAAGCATAAGATATAACAAAAAGTTGTTAAAAGTTAAAAAACGATATATCGTCGTTCGGTGCTAAAAGGGTTAACATACAATAACGAGTTAGACTCGTCATTTATTTCAAGGCCCTTCTTTGACTTTGGTAGGTATTTCTCTCCTTTGTATGTCAAGAGTTAAGTTTTATGAATGAATCTTATCAATAAAAATCCAATATTTAAAATAAAATGTATTCCTTTTCAGCTTATCTAGTTCAACTTATCGAAATAAAATAATATTTTTCAATCGCATCAAGCGTATTTAATTTGTATGTCAAGGGGTTAACTGACCTGTCTCGTTTCGATCATTATTTCGGATAATATATTCAGATTTATTAACTTTACGTTCGTTCATTATAGAGCGTCATGGCAGCCATTTTCTGCATATGTTACCTTGCCTGTGGTAAACTCATACGTGGATTCGAGTAAATTTGTTATTAATCGAGTGTGAATTATTTTGTGTTATTCTTCGTATCTTAATATGTTTGTATATTTTAGAATAAATAGAGAGAGTTAAATATTTCAATTACTTTGTACCTAAATAAATTATCATACATGTACAGTAATAATTGAGCTGGTATATTTCACATATTTATGAGAATTAAAATATCTGAAAGTATAAATTTTGACTATGTTTATGGTTCTTTTTTAATTTTGATTCGAGCTTGTTTATGTAGTAATATGCTCATAAAATTAAAGATATATGCAATGCTTGCATCTCATAGTAATTTCAGTTTTCCGTCGTTCCAAAGTATAGGAAAATTGGAATCTGTAGTTCATATGTCCTTCAAATTAAATAACAATTTTTTCTTATTTTTTAGTTGCAAACTCAATAGGATTATTTCCAATTAGTTTAACTTGGTTTTATTCGATGCTATTTTCGTACATGTTATTTTTACGACAGCCAACGAAATAATATAATAGATCTCCTTTTCACTCACCTTTATTTTTGTTTTTCAACATTATGTCAATTTAAGCTGAATTATTTTTATCTTTATTTTTCGTATTTTTTAATACTATTATAAAATGTAGATAACGATTCTTCGTTTATTTCTGAATCCATAACGTTTTCTCTGGACACTCTCTTTTTCTATTTATAAATTGCATTTCCTCTTCATCTTGACAGTTGACAGTGTTGCATTGAATATCAGTATGAACATGAAGTTTCTATTATAACTTTCTTTCTCGGCGATACTTTGAAATACGTGGCTTTCTAATTCATGCTATTATAATACACGATACACGAAAAGGCTATTTCGTTATAACTTGCAGGAACCAGTTCATTCTTCTTTTCCTTTTCCTGTTGCTTATTTTCAATTCCGCATGGAAATTTAATTCAGTAAAAATAAAAATAGAAGCACCGTATTAAGAATATCCAATTTACCGAAATTTCTGTCTAACTGATCCGCGATAGTTGGTTTTAACCTAGAAGTCTGTATAGTTCTACGCTTTTGATTTATTACATCCTTCTTCCAAATCCATTGTTTGGACGATTGATGGTTCGTATCTTCCTTTACATCGTTATCTCTATCGTCTCGTGTAACTAATCGTTTTGTACGTTTTCTTACTGGCACTAGTTCATCACTGTCCTCATCATCACCGGCGACTATTATTTAACGTTCTTAAACAATCGCTATCAGTGCTATCGATAGTTTGTTATCCGAAATTACGCCATTGCACGTGTGATTAATTTTCAAATTAATATTTCCATCTTAAAAAGTTGAATAAAAATATTTTTAATCGAATGCTGTTTTATACTTAATTCAATACTATTTTATTATATATTCTTCATTGTTTTTTTAATATTATTTTATTACTATTTATTAAATTTTGTTCGGTACTTTATTAAGTGTTATTTTATCGAGTATTAGTTACTATTTTATTATATTGTTCTTATTTTATTACTTAGCTATTATTATACTTTATATTATTTACTGTTTCCTAAATATTATTTCATCAAACATAATTTGCCATTTTATTACATATTTATTTCGTATCGTTTACTGTTTTATTAAATATTATTTCCTATTCTCCCAAACACTGCTTAGTATTTTATTAAATATTATTTGCATATCGATTCATAGTGTACACTGAATACAAATAAAGATAGTCGAAGAATGACACTCCTGGCAATTGAACCTCGAATCCCATTCGAACTTGTCAATTCGAATCCGCAATTTGTACCACGCGCATAACTCATATTTTTTTTTAATCTTTGCCTCGTAAATCGTATCGCGGATCTCACACTGTGTAAACCGAGGATTAATTAAATATTCCTTCCTGGCTGATCGAACAGAAGAATAAACGTATAAATTGTATTACTCGATAGTATTTTCCTCTTCTGTACCTAAAATACTCTATCAGGCCCAGGCTTATCACTTTCATATTTGTTTGTAACTGTTGGTATAGAGGGATGAACGTGGAACGTTGTAAATTTTACGCGCTGCATTAATAGGTGGCCCAGATTGCACAGCTTCTATGGCCCTATTCATAACCTCTTGCCCATATATCCTACCTTTTTTCTTCCTACATTTGCTCATACGAAGATACCTGTCGAGATATATTCGTTATTTATTAGCTAACGATTTCTGCAAATGTCACGCATGCCTTTGTAAATTTATGCTCGCGATCGTTAATCTATATTCGTTTGTATCGATGTCGTAACAAATTTTCGCGATGATATTTGTTAATTGTTTCGTTGAAGTTTTAATTCATTGCTAAAACTACTAAAACTGCAATAATTGAAATCTCACGGTGTTATAGTATTTGTTTTGAAAAATGTGCAAATGGTTTGATATTGTTTTCTTTATTATTTTATTCATCGAATTAAATCCATTTTTTCACAAATGCTGTTTGAAGTCCAGATCGTGCAAATTACATTATTTATTAATTGCTATACTTCTACCAAGTAACGTTTTATTTAATAACCTCTTAGTATAATAACATTTTTTAACGTAATATCTGACAGAATGTATGAATTTATTACATATTCTGTTAAAAAATGTAATATTTCTATATTATAACTTTACCAGACGAATTTAATTAAACAAAATTTTGTATTCATTTACTACGCTACTTTCTAACGATATCCTAGTGTCAATTTATGAATATTAATCCTTTGCACTCGAGAGGCGAGACTCAGTTCCCATTTAATTAGATTCTAAACATTAATATTAATTAATATATCAAATTTTAAATTANGTTTCTAAACCAAAAGACATTTCACCTCTGAATACTTGGAAATAATTTTCACAAATACTAATAGTATCTATACGATATACTATTACGTATTAGCTCTTTCGAGGAGCTTCACACATTTACAAATTTTATGCATATGAAATTTCATATAAAATGCACATATCGAATTTACAAATTTATAAAATTACATTAATACCAGTTCATTCGTAGGTATTTTATTTCTTCAAATTTTATCACTTGAGTGAATATTACGCGAAGCAGACGCGTTCGTGAAATTCGTTGAATAAAGTGCGCGTGTTCTCAGCGGTATAAATTGCTATTAAAAAGTAAAAAGATACTTATTTATGTTCCCCACGACGTTGTCGGAGTTTCCTTAAGTGTTGCATTAATTATGTAAATTACTATTCCGACAGAAACTTGCCGAAACTTTTGCCACTTATATGCACGGAGTGCATACAGCTCAGCTTCAATGTTTCCAACTATTCAGCGGGGAAGCCGGAAGTTTTATGGTCAAACAATTTACATTTCTTTCATGCCCAACTACTCGCACTTAACATAAACGGTAGTTTATTTAATTTAAATACAACTTTCTACTTCGTGTTATTATTATCCGACTATTATTAATTTAATTTGCAATTACTATAATCGGTTCGACTATGAAACAAATTTTGCTGTAATTAAAATCGAACCGGGTAATATTCGTTTTGGGGAATTAATTTATTTACCAGTGTAATTGCGTAATTACCCGATTCCAAAGGGTAATTAAGCTGTAAATTGTTTAGGTCGCTTAAGTTATGAATCGCTGTAATTCGCTTAAGCTATTAATTGCTTAATGAGGTACTAAGCTAATAATCACCAACACATCGATGGCGAATTCGTATTCACGATGAAGCGACTCGTCAGAAGTATCGTTGCTATTTTGTATGCAATCGTAATTACAGGAATCCGTACAGAGCAATTATTATTTTTTAAAAAAGCAAGGTCCAGGATTTACAGTTATCAATAAGAGGAGTAAAAGTGAAAAGTGACTAACGAATACAGTTTCCAAAAACGACTCTTTTTGAATAGAAAATAACTATCATAAATTAACTATTTCATACTGTGGCACTCGTATATATCTTACAGCGTTAATTGTAAAGTAAATAAATATCAAGGATTATAATATCAATTCCATAGTGACGGGCAAAACGTTAATTTGAATTTTCATTTCAGTTTTTATTCATAATATCGAAGATTTTTTATTTTTTTGTTGTATAATAAAATTGAGAGATATGATCACAAAAATATGATTTATACGTATTTTTATATTACTTAGGCAAAATTGGGAGATCATGATCCAAGTCGAATTCTTGATAATTTATGGTAAAATGGTTTTATAAAAGCGAATAGTCCATCCGAGTAATTTTTAAACACACGATGAGGCGAGATATGTATAAAAATTATATTTCACAGAAACGCACGTAGTATTTTTTTTTTTTTTTTCATTTCAATGCAAATCTCAAATTTACAAGCAAACTCATTCACGATGTAAATAATAAAAATTGATTTTTTCATATGATTTCTGTGTTTTCCAGAGAAAAGTAATTATACTAAATTGTGTTTCGAAAGCATTCGATGTTTAAATTATTTTTTGTAATCGATAATCTATAATCTGCCTGTTTTATTGGAAAAGTGTTGACATTGTACTATAGTATATGCACAAAAAGTAATATTGAAATCGTTTAAAAGAATTCCATATTCACCATCGTTTAAATGCATCGAGAGAAAATTGTATGCGAAATGTGGAAAATATAGGGAAATAATTGGAGCAACGCAGAAAGCACTTGAATTTTATACGGAGAGCACTTTAATCGAGAGATTAGACTAAAATATATTTTGATAGTACATATATATTCTTCGTTTTTATTACTGTTGTTACTGTATACTGTTATTTCATATCGCAAGTATAAATTATTATATTACATTAATATGCAATTATTATAATTATATTACATTACATTACGTTATTATAATATATTGCATTATATACCATATTATATTATATTACTATCGATACTATATTATTATATAATACTATCAATCACTATGTTATTACACCATGTTATGTTACGTAGCTATATTACATTACATTATACTGTATTACTCTATATAGTATAGTACGTTATATTATAATATCGTATTTTATTATATTACATTACGTTCCTATACCATATTCTCTGACGTTACACATACTGTACCATATTACATTACCAACTATACTCCGTTGCTTTAGTATACCATTACGTTTCGTTGCTATTACGCGATATCGCATCGTTTACTACCGTATTACTGCCGTATTACAGTTGCCGTCGAGATCTATAATCTCGTCCGCAGCTTCCCAATGTCCCTTGTTCGTAATAAGAAAGATTGTCTGGGGCGCGCAGCTTCTCACGTGACAAATAAAGTTCCATACACAACGGATACACGTGCCCTATTTTTCCGACGCTTTATCGATCTCACCGCCACTATCGATGGCACACCGAGTTCCGATAGCAAACTAACAAGTTTATTTTTAACCTAGTCGAAGAACAACCCGCCGAGTGGCCGTGTGCATGCACTGTTGCGCTAAATTACACCGACTCCGATGACTCTTAATTGCTCGAAGCAAGTCGGTTTCGCGGTCAATCGATCGAGGCAACGACGAAACGATTCCGACTTCCATCATCGAACCACCCACCCTCTCTCCATCTTATTTCCACCCTCTCCCTTCCCCCTTTCCACTTCGCTTGGCGTCGTAAAAATAGCAGATTTTTAATTCGAAAGAACGGAAGATAACAAAGCAACTCTGTGCACGCGATGCACCTTGGTCCCCCGACCCTCTTCAACCCTTTCACAACTTTTCTCAACCGTTGCACCCTTATTGTTCCAACTTCTCCACTCGCTGTCAGCCAAGTCTGCTGTTCGTTCGGATCTTCTGCGAGGATGCATCGGAAAACGAAATTCTCCAACCGGACTGATGTGATTTTCAGGTTATCCGTTGGACCAAAGAACACGAGTCGAAAATTACGAAAAATCCGTGTATTCTCAGTGACACGCAGCAAGTGAAAGAAATTACGGAAACGCGACAGTTACGCATGAACGATGTATTATATAGATGGCACAAAGCAAACAGCGCACCGGTGCTGCCTCTAGCGACCATCTTGCGTGTTATGTATTCCAACTACTACTGGTGCTACTGGAAAATTGGTTCATTCGATTTAAATGAAACTGCAGCTTTTTCTCACTCTCTCCCTCTCTGTTTTCATGTATCGCTTTTAAATTTATATTGCGGTTAAAATTGGGAAAACAGCGGATTTTTATCGTAGTACTAAGGTAGTTTATATTTCGGTATAAAGTTTCTCTAATCTGTTCATATACACACAACTGTTCTGTGTTTATAATTAATACGAGGTATAAATTTGATTAAATTGGAAATAAAATTGAACAGATACGAGATAAAAGTGTGCGTAGTCGTTACGGGATATAAAACAAAATGTGGAATAAAGTACGAAGTAAATTAAATGTAAAATAAAACGTAGGGCAACACCGGTAAATAAAATATAAAAATTTCGTTCTGGACCGCGTGTATTAATTTTTAACTGTTTTACAAATAACTGTATTTGTAATTTTATACTCGTGCAGTGTACAACTCTACAGAGAGAACCGTTTTATCGAATTTCGCACGGTGAAAAAATTCTTAAACTCTTTCCATGGAAATAAAAAGAAACTCGTATTTTGAAAAGTAATCAGGGTTTTCACGAAAATTTTATGCGATTAAAATTATTATACAAATTTTAGCAGGGTTTTTACAACACAATGTATAACACGAACTGTCAAAAAATTGTATTATTGTGTCAATTTTAATAGAATTTTATAAAATATATTATTTTTTACGTTTATCAAATACTTACCATTGACTAATTACCACAAATATATTTATTTATTCATTAAAATGTCGATAAATTTTATATTTTATATGTTATATAAATAGTTATTTGTATTATCGGAACCTTAATGAATAAATAAGTAGATTCGTGATAATTACTCACTGATAAACATTTAATAAATGGAAAAAATAATAGATTCTATAAAATCCTATTAAAATTGATACAATAATATAATTTTTGTCAGTTCATGTTAGTATATTGGGCTACGAATACCCTGCCAAAATTTATATGATAATTTTAATCCTATAAAATTTTTGTATATATATCAAAAATCATAAAACGACAATTTTTTAATTTGTCCAAAGTGGCCGATATCATTTATTTCATACTTGAGATTCTAGATCCTAGATTTTAGCTTCTAAACGTAAATCTGTGAGAATTAATCTGTGATAAATGGTCGACTGACTAGCATTTGAAATAAAACTCTGTTATTCCAAGTGAAAAAACATGGGATCCCTTTCGTATGTAATAGACCATGAATTTTTTTCGTCGCATAGATCATTTCTGCCTGTTAATCGACATTGAGTGAAGCTCAACTGACCGTAATGCGAAACGAAGATTTCAATTAAACTGTGAAAAGTTTTTGACTTGCACACAGCAGCTTATCGATTACCGTTCAGTTTCGTTATCTACATATGAATAGAGCATCAGGAAATGGGAATCGCGATACGCGTTTCCCTCTATAATAACGCGTAACTCGCCAAGCATACCGATTTCCACATTGTTTCCCTCTTTATCGACGGGAGAATTAAAAAAGATCAAAATTACTCCGGAGAAAGAAAAATGTAAATTAATTCGAAAACGTGTATGAAAAATTTTATAACGAAAAAGGGGCACGAGAAAAAGAAAGGAAAAATACACGCGGTTAGCAAAAATCAATCAAATTTTATACGAGTTATGAATACATTTTGCAGTTTGTATTATAGATCGACATTGTTTTATTGTTTCAGTCAAAATTGGTTTTTTGGGTTCTGAACCCATTACACCTTACTGGCGTCATTACGAAGACATTGATGATCTGCAATTAGTTATTGGATCTCGTTTTCATCGACAAAGATAAAAAAGTGAGTAAAACTGTTTATGAATATATTTACAGATATTCAGAATTTTTTCTTCTAACAGCGAATCGAATTCCAATATGTATTAGGGTTGATGATTTAACGCTTTGCGGGCGACGACTTTTTCGGCCGGGTTAGGTAGTAGGACGAGGCGATTTTCGAAAACATTATATCTCGACAGTTTATCGATATTTACGCCTTTAAGAATACAACTTTCCAAAAATTGTGATCTGTAGTTTCGTTTCGTATGATAATTTATAAAACATTGACCAAGATGCAATCCTTGGCTTATCTGAACGTGTATCGCAATAATGAGTCGTAATAATCTCGATTTGTTCGCCAAAATTTTTCGAAAGTGCAAATGTGTAAACGGCAGTTGGTTTCTCTACCCTTTCTCTTTACCCGTTCGTAGAGAATGTACGAATTAATTAGACAAATTTCTTCATGAAGCAGTTCGTCGGACGATCTGTCAAATTAACGCCGCCAATGAATTTGGTATAATTTACGACAGCATTGAGTATTCTAACCACAGGTTAAACATCTTAAGATTATGAATTTGAAATCGTGAAATTAGTATGATCAATATTCTCTCCATTTCCCAAGGAAGCGACTGACCGACTCGTGAGAAAAGTTAAGTGAAAAGGGTACGTTCGCTTGAACTCCAATTGTAATCTAATGTTTATATAAACAATCCTTCTCGGAATTTCGATGTTGCAAACCAATAAATTTATTCACAGCTTATATCCCAGATTGATTTTAGCAGATTACGAGACCTATTTATGTAATCTAATATATCCTCTTATCTTTCTACGCCATAATCACATTATTATTTCTGCGATAGGCTGTCGTAAATTTTCCTTTCGGAAAATTGATCTCAGCAGCCAAGGAACCTTTCCAAGAACCGCTATCGCGTTTCTATCGTTTGGAAATAACGAAATCTAACGTAAACACGTCGCGTTTCACTCGCGAGTCGACTCTCGGTCGCCTGTCGTCCGCAAAGGGTTAATGAATAAAAATATTTTTGAATTGCATACGGTTGTTATTCTAGAGTATATTTTCTTGTGTAGATTTAAAATAAAAAAGCAGAGATTTTAAACACGTTGATAGAACTTTGATTCTCCCGCCAATGGATTCGAAGGTACTGCTGCTGCCACCTGTACATCGTAACAGTACTCATATCTACGCTCTCAATATCTTTTTGTAAATTAATCACTCGTAAAAGTATTTAGGTAATTATATCAATTTTTTGGCAAGTGAAATTCGCGTGTCAATGAATTATAAAGCAATCCGACAATAAATATGGAATTTGAGAAATATCGAACGTGAACGTGCAGTATTTGGAGGTTAGAAAAGTGTTTGAACTCGTAAAAATAAGTAGTTGAAAAATTAACATAATTTACATTTTCGAGTATTTGTCATCGTAATAAAAGGTGTTAAATGTCATACGAATTTTGTATTTATTATATGATTTTTTCATCATTTTCTTCACACATTTTGATCACTTCCATCGTATATTACAATATTATTTTGTAAGTCTGAGTTCAGTGTATTTCATTTCACTTATCAAATGTTTAACACATACACATTCAAATGGTTATATGTAAATAGTTATACATATTAACAGATTGTGTATATAAGGTTCAGAATTATCGCTGTAAAATTTATGACGTCTTTAAATGCATTATATTGTACAGATAGCGAATTGAAACGTATTTGAAAAATTCCAAATAACTCACATTTTATTCTCCCCTTTCATTTTTGTGCTTATTTTATTATCGAAAATACAACAATTTAACACATTGTTGACCGGTCACGAGTTAACTCGTGTTTTCATGGCCAAACTTTGCCGACCGGCCACAAATAAACTCGTGATGCGTTTTTTTTCGCATCAACGTCTTCAAAAGGAAACGCAGCGAAACTAGATATATAATATTTTGCATAAGCTGTTGTGTACCATTACACGTCAATGATTGTTACACTGCTTATCATGTGAGAAAGAAATATTAAAAGTTGAATAATAAATAAAATTTATTGAAATTTATTTATATCGTCTTACTCCCACATCCAATTGAGAAAATAATAGCCGGTGACATGAGATAAATTCTCAGTAAAATTGCCGGTCAATAATGTGTCAAAAATATAATAATAAAATACAATAAAATCCTAATCCTCCGTGTAAAGTCAAAACAATTTTTCATATAATGTTATAGCAATCTTATAATCATATTAAATTTCATAACAGCAAAAATAATTACGATTCAACGATCTACGACTAACCGAGCAATCAAGCATAGACCATGTATCAATACAATTTTTTCCATAACCCGTTGGGTCAAGCGAAAACAGCGTATATATTATATAACATTCTAAGAATCTCGTAAAGTCAGCATCAAGTAATAATTTAACCCTTTGACTATTGTGGACGCCTATAGTCGCTCAAAAATTTTGCACTTGTGATACTGAGAGCGCCTATAGGCGTCCATATTAATTAAAGGATTAAAAGGATAGAAACTCTTTATAAGAAAGTTAAAAGAATATTTGATGTTTTGTGCTTTATCGGAAATATGTTTTCTATATCAAACAAGACAAATAGGATTGGGAAACCATATGAAAAAATATTTTAACTGTTTTTTATATATAATATACCTCCGAACTTAAACTATATATCATAAAATATTTTTGGAAAAGTTCGCCGTAGCGAAAGGGTTAATTATTTTTATAAATTCCACGAAAATGCTTGGGAATTTCGGACCGGAGGCATTAATGTAGCGGAAAATGCAAGCATAACTCCCCTCTAAGTCTGCAGCTGTGAATACCCAGCTGAGGTATGCCACTCAGAAGTCACGGTAGGTTTACCACAGGTTAAAGGTCGGGAGTTAAGAAAGTTATCTGTTCATCCATCGAGTTAGGGAACCAGAGGACGAGGCAGAGTCGGGATTTGCGACGAGAATGTCTTGAACGTTATGCGACGTGACTTCTCGCGATAATTCAGGTTGGTAGTGGATGGTGTATATTCGCGATGTTTACAGCGCGACGGTGGCGCCGTTGATGGCGCTGTTGATGGCACGGATGGCGGAAGAAACTCGCCAGTGCCATCTGGGGCGCAGTGCCGCGAAGTTGAAAGCGGAAGTGACCGAAAACCCTCTCGCTAAGGTGTTTCATCGCGTAGGGGAGACTTGGAACGAAATTGGAACTCCGACACTTCACACGGCTCCGAGCGAGGTCCGAAGTACTCGACTTTCTATAAATCTGCCAAATCTTTTGTTCCGGTGACTACAGCATAAGCACTTTAAGTACTGCTGATTTTACGACCTCAATAGATTTCGTTCACCGACTGTAGACAGGCAGGTGACAGCCATCTATTCAGACAGGCGAATCGTCCTGGGACGTAAAAATAAAATTCATTTATTCTTCCTATTATTAACATTACGTTACGTGTTTATCGATACAATTTCGCTGTCGATGTAATAAAACAGAATATATGGTCGCGTTTCGAAATTCAAGCTATTTTTTCATTCTGTTATATCGCTTTGCAGAAAAACAACTTTTCTCTGTCGCATCATTCATAACATTATGATCCTCGGGTATATATTATTTAATTTTTCTACTGCGATGATCTTGAATCTTGTTATGAGATATTAAACCTTCTTTAGTAGTTGTTTTTATATATTTTAAAGAGGCAGATTTTGAAACATTCATGTCCTTAATGTGCATTCTTCGAAAGGAAAGAGGTCTTTATTCCTTTCAATTTTTCTCGTAAATTCGCTACCTACTGGGAAAGAAAGAGAAAAGAGGAAAAAGAACGACGGGAAAAACAGTGAAAACTCTATTATGTATAGATACATGCATACAAAATTTTACCATAAATTTGAATATTAAACGAAAATTATTTTCTCTTGGAAATTGTATGTTTTTTCACAGGTGGAAGCTATTTCAATATTCGAATACAATATGAATATAAAACACATGTATGACCTATCGAACGCTGTTCACGCATAGTATCCATTTTTTCAGTTTTTTAAGCTTGTAAAACGCTAATTTACTTATTTATTCTTACGAATTGGCCCATTAGCTTGTTTCACAATTCCTGGATTAAGTATTATCTTGACGGATTGCTATTCGAAAATTTAAATGTACTTATGGTTCGTAATATGCATAACTTCCGACAGATGGCTGAGTGTCGCTGATCATGGACCAACCACGTAATCCATCTTTATTTCACTTCTTCTCTTGGCGTTCTCGAACAAATAGGCCTGACCTTGTCCTCGGAGAGACTTCTATTTATCTTACGTTTCTGATATTCATATCGATATAAATATACGAAAGGCAATATGAAATATAAAAATATAAGAATACAAATATAACCTGTAAGAATATTACGCTCTTCACGTTGTTAGCGAATGCTCCTTAGTTTCAATGCAGGTGCTCGAACTTGCCTTGTAATTCCAAATGTCTTTCGTTCAATCCAGAGAACGTTGTAATTGCATCTATTATTCAAGACCTAAGAAATCGAGTTAAGGATTTCAATCGTAATTACATCTTCGTGTCGTGATTAAAAGTATCTCTGTAGAAGTAGAAGATTTCCCTAACCTAAAATTTCGAAGTCCGAGTACCGTATAACGCGATTCGATTTTAGATATACGGTGATCCAATAATAACTATTATCCATAATAACTCGTTTACTGTTTTCATTTAAAAGAATTTTAACGAATTTCGTTATATTTGGATCGTTTTTATTAAAAAAAAAAAATGTGAAATAAATTTTTGCACCGTGTATTTGTAGATACTCGTTAGATAAATAGAATTAGTACATTTATGTCTGCTTTTTATTCAGATATCAAAGAAAATTTTTTATACTATGTTATAGTCGATTAAAGACTATTTCAACGATTTATAATAAATCATTATTGAGAACTTATTTTCTATCACATATACCATAATAATGGATCGCTATGATTCCAATTATATTTTATTTCTACGTATATATGTAACCTGAACTGTTCATTCTCGAGAAGAAGGCTAACCGAATGTTTAGCTTATGTTTTCCCTATTTTAGTTACAATCTACTATTTCTATGCTATCACACGTATCGTCATTATTAGTCGAGGCAAAAATGAAGATCAACAACGAATTATATCAAAATCATGATATCGTACAGATCGAACTTTCTATTCGTGCTAATAATAAGTGAAAATAGAAATGTTATATTATTAAGGATATTAAATAATATTTCGAAATACATTTATAATTAAACGAATCGATTCATCTATATGTATGTATATGTTCGTTAATAGTCAACAGTTTGATTAAGAGATTATGCAGATTTTGTAAAGATTTCACTCGTTTCGAACACGTTGTCGACCTCTGTTACTGTTCTGGCCAATAATGACAATGCGTTGGCAGGGAAACTGACAGAATGTGCCTAGAGCGAGAATGTAAACACTTGCCTAGCCTCCTTCTAGCAGACAGACCATACACGTACCTGTTTCCAGCTCGTTACGTGTTAATTTTGTTAGAAACAAATAAATTTAAACAAATAAACGTGAGAATTTCAAGGTCACTTAAAACTGACGCATAACAAGTCAAAATTAATGGACGAAGTAACACCCATTTTGGAATTTCGAGACTCTCCGATGAAGAAAAATGTGAAACGAATAAACGACAGAATCACGTTCGATATTTCGTCGAATTTGTAATTTCAAGGTCACCAAAAACTGACGTATAACGAGTCAAAATTAATAGATAAAATAACACCCATTTTGGAATTTTGAGACTCTGCGATGAAGAAAAACGTGAAAAAAATAAACGACAGAATCACGTTCGATATTTCGTCGAATTTGTAATTGCAAGATCACTTAAAACTGACGTATAACGAGTCAAAATTAATGGACGAAGTAACACCCATTTTGGAATTTCGAGACTGCGATGAAGAAAAATGTGAAAAAAATAAACGACAGAATCACGTTCGATATTTCGTCGAATTTGTAATTTCAAGATCACTTAAAACTGACGTATAATGAGTCAAAATTAATGGACGAAATGACAACCATTTTGGAATTTCGAGACTCTGCGATGAAGAAAAAATTGAAAGAAATAAACGACAGAAGGACGTTCGATATTTCGTCGAATTTGTAATTTCAAGATCACTTAAAACTGACGTATAACGAGTCAAAATTAATGGACGAAGTGACACCCATTTTGGAACTTCGCTATCCTGCGATGAAGAAAAATTCAATAAACCCTAGTCGATAAAGAATGTTATCGTGCGGTCGACATGGTTATCTATTTCATGCTTGGGATAAAGGATACCGTTTCTTTATGTGACATGATCGTTCGATATCCTAGCTTTATCCATGGCTTTGAACACTTTTTCGTGTTTTTATGCATTCACTTTTTTTTATTTTCCCTTCCGATATCGATACCCAACGTCGTCCATGTGTTAACGGAATTAATGGTATCTAGGTTTAAAGCTAGAGATATCTACATGTATATCGATTGCAGTCACTGCGCGTCTGCGTGCGCCGGCCAATGCAGATCGTGTCGCATCATTTCCTTTCCAGCCCGATCCATCTTTCGGGGCTCTGCCAACTGCTCTAAGATCGGAAATCCCAGCCGTGGACGCTTCAGCATTTACGACTTGCTGCTTTTCTACAAATCATCTCTGTCCCGAACAGCTTAGTTCCCGGAATCCGCGAATTCAGGGATCAATTACCGTGGACCATAAATTCAGGCGACCTGATAGCAGCTCTTAAAATTAGTCGACTTTTCGTATTCTTCTTTTACGTGTCCCCGTTTGTCACCGAGCAATTGTTTTAGCCGAGATTAAGAGACTTCGCCAAATATATCTTCTACCTTTTTTCTTTTTTTTTTTTTTGGATTTTACTCCACTTTCCAGATATTTTATTTCTCCTTTATATTTCAGTTTACATTTTGTATTTATTTATATCTCGTGTCTTTCAGTTTCGTTTTGTGGTTTATATTTAGCTTTACGTTTGCGTTTGTATTGCACTTCGATTTCCAATGTTTTACACCTACATCGGTATCTATTGTGCATAGAACCCATGATGTCGTTTAGTAACCAGGATGGCCTGTTAGGGTACCTAGTTCGAGGTATGTTCATTGGGTTTTTAATTCATAGAAAAGGTCAGAAATTATTTACGTAATTCGTATGAAATTGTTTTTATCCAAGTGGAGTGTAATTACAATTTTTACCTGTAATTAGATGATAGTAATTAGAAGAGTGGAAATAATTTATCTAGGATATGCGTCTTTTTATTTTTAGATTTTGAGTAGTATAGTCGAATCATTGGAAATACTATTGGATGGTTAGGTTTATTTTATTGCCTTGGTTTCAACGACCGAGTAATGCGCGATTTATTTATCAAATATTTGCACAGCATGTATGTAGTCTTTTAATTTTGTTTACATTTCCATACTGCTTAATTATCCTATCATTATTGACAGAAAATATGTCATATCAGTTAATGATACTCTGATTTTTTAGAAAATATTTAAATATATAATTTCCTCAAATGCACATGGCTTTTCGGTGAAATTGGTATTTGCAACTCTTTGCGTCAATTTTGTGCAGTATTTATAAAGAAATATTTTAACAGGTTTAAGTACAAATTCTTAGAAAATTTGATTTTTCATAGTACTCTAACCATAAAGATTGAATACTAAACAACAAATTTGCTTTCATGAAGATCACTTTTCTCGTAGATTGAAAGACTAAATTTTAGTAAAAATAAAATCGAATTTGGTAGAACATGCACAATTAGACAAATAAAATATTTTTTTTTAAATAGACGTAAGTTTCGATACAAACATTTTCTTATGCAAAAAGATATATTTAATTCAGCAATCGTGTATGTATCGAAAAATATTGAAAAATTACATTCAGTCAATTTTTAAGTCGTTTTTATAGAATTAAAATACGCCTTCAATTCAATTTGAACGATTTTGTTTTAATTCCAGCCTATTTTATAATCGACGTTAAAAATATCATTTTCTAATTAAAAGTAAAGAGTGACCTTTTTAATGCGTTAAAAACATTAGATAGACATTCGAGAAGTCCTTCAACAGAATTGTCTAATTTATTTTCCTCTTTAATTCAACCTTGGACACTTCTCGGACAGCTTGAAATCCCTATCCTTAAAATGTCTACGATACTTGAAAATCCCGAGTAGTTAGAAATTAAGCTACGAACAGTTATCACTTAACTCGAAAAGTTCTGTCTCACGGCTGTCAAAACACGGCTATAAAATCGTGATAATTTTCTGTACAATCTGGCATCGTACACCCCAATTACAATGGACTTGGCCGAAGCTCAAAGCCTTATCCCTTTCTTGGCTCTCGCCACGAGCATTCCTCCATTTTCGCATCACCGCGCTTTTACTCTTCGATACTTTTCTGCGAGATTGCTTTAGAATTAAACCAATCGATCATTCCTTTCTATCCCGTATCCCGAAAATTCAACGCAACCAATTCGGTTCCTATTTTAATTCGGCTGCCGACTGTTTGGTTACAGCCGAAATCGAGATTAAAAGATTATTATTAATCGTTATTACATTGACGGGAATTATTATACTTCCTACTGTCAGTTAATCGTAGGTTTATTGTAAGTTTTCGATTTTTCGCAAATTTTGTCGATGAGAAAATAAGTTAATCAATATCTTTAATTGCATTCTTGGTTCCACGCGTGTTCTCAATTGTCTCTCACCGTTCGCTAATTGCAGCGCGATTTTAAATTTAGAACCTGTAAGAGAAAAATCTCTAACTCTGGTTTCATCATCTAGTCACTTGATAAAAAATAACTTCATAGATTGGTGCTCATCTATATTTTAGTAGTTAGTCGAGGAATTTTTTTTGAAATATTAAATTGAAATGTTTCTTCAAATGTTTCTTCTTTTCATTTTCTATTATGACACTATAAATATTATAATAAGAAACAAAATAATAATAGGAAAATAATTTTATTGACATCTTTTCTGTA
>NIJG01000178.1:253533-264806 GCA_002201625.1 Euglossa dilemma
TAGACTCGGTAAACTTAACGGTTATTATAATGTATAAAGTTTTGCCACAAACAGTTATATTACACCTGGGACTGCTTTTATACGATGAGAGGATACCGTGTAAGAAAGGGTATGTAAAAAGAATAATGAAATTACTGATTGCCAACAACGAATAAAGCTGGTTTTAAAAAGCTATATAGAAAGTGTAGCTTTATATTATATTATAAAATAAATGCGGTGCATAAGTAATTATCCAAAAAATACTGCATAGAAGATTTTAATATAGAAATGAAAATAACTCGTCAACTGTTTATCTTATAAAACATATTTTCATCAAGAATTGGACAAACGAAGTGAACTTCATTGTTGCTTTATGCATTTTAACGAAGAATTTGTGAACTTGTTCATTTCATGAATTCGTTACATGTTCAAAAACATTAAATATTAAAAAGAAAAATTAAATACCTCGTAAATTAATCATTTTTTAACATAACTGGTCTAGTACTTTTTTTCATTCAAAATTATCAGTTGAATCGATTAATGCATTAAGAATTATACAATTCTACTTAAAAATAAAATACAAAATTGTCTTTCACGTAATTGACTTTCGTATAACATAACATTGAAATCCTTTTGCAAATATTTTCTAGGCAGCAGAAATAGTTAACGAATAATTTGCATTTACGAATTAAAATTAGTTATCTAACGTTATCTAATAAAATAAAATTCAAGTAGAACAAACTATATTCGGTTAAAAGAGATAAAATAAGAGTAGCTGTTTTAATTTCATTCCAATGATATATTATACAACCTTGTCATTTGATGACTGCAGTTATTTGACAGCTGTTACACATTAGAATCTAAGCGTTTTCGTATGTTCAACAAAATAGAACATCATAAATACTGAAATTAGATTACAATGCGTTTATGGATTGACCAGAGACTCGTGTTTATAATTTAACTGGTGTTATGAATCGTATCAGCAACCGTTCGGGCACTGTAAAACGTACTTGACACCGGAACCTCTAAGAAAGCAATACTATTACCTCGTTAAAAAAATAAAAAGAGAAAAACATTAAGGTAAATATCACAATTAACACTAGATCTACGAGACCCGTCAATTTGACGGATGGGTTGCTTCAATTATACGATATTAACAGATTTAATTAACTTATATTAAGTCTGTTAATATTGCGATTGTTTTCAAATTAAACCCATCGTTTGTTTCTTAAAGAAAATATGTGATTTTGTTTACCCTAAATCTGACGAGTGTCCGTAGAAATAGGTATACAAGAAATTCCCGTAAATCTAGTGTTAATCATCATAAGGATGTCAACACTAGGCTGAAGAATAATTTGTAACTCAGTTTATTATTTCACTGTTCGTCTTCAACTTTATTTTATATACAAACTCGGCAAACTATAATTAGAAATCTGCATTGAATTGATGCAATTTTCACGTTATATTATATTTATATATCGATATAAAATATATTTTTGTAATATCCTTTGTATTATTATTGTACAATAAAGGAATTGGAAAAATCTAGAGAATCCTAAAAATAAAAAAAGAAACCTGTTTCTCAAAATCGAAGGGGTGGATTGAAATGTGATAACGAATAAATATTATTACTCAGACATCGAAGAGTTATACTAAAACGTATTATCGAAAAATTAGGCACATGGTACATGGTTCTTGGAAACACGTGTATTTATTAGACGACTGTTTTATCTGTGTACCAACTGTACGCTATCGTAATACTGTTACAAATGTAAACAAACGAATCGTGCAATGAATTCGACGGCTCGGCAACATTTACTGCCAGTGAGGGAGTAAACGTGAATTGTATGGCGGTTTAAAAACCGGAAGATCATCAATTTGCTGAGCATTTATGGCGAAAGTCACAGGCAGTTAGCAAAAGCATTTATCCAACAATTTATGCGATCCGTGGAAGAAGAGGACATAAATCCAAGTCGTGTTTATATAATACGAAAACGAGATTAATGTGAAAACGAGAACTATATCATGGAAAATATTAATTAATCCGAAGAAGAAAAAGTATTCGACGATAAAATAGCGACAGACCGAACGAGCATTGGGCTACGTGTCGTACAACGGGAACACGTGAATTACTCCCGACATTTATACATAAATATGAAAAGCTCCGACTTCTGGAACGCATTAAAATTCACGAGTTACCTGTTGTATATAAATAAATGCGATGTAAATGTATACCAAAAAATACTTGGGTAGAATCTGTTGTATCTGCAAGTTGGGTAGAAAGTCACATCAAACATGATGTAGAAAAGAAGAAAAAAGAATTCTATGTAGATAGAAATTGTAGAAAAATTGTGATATCAATAAATAACTGTATAAATAGAAGTTACAGAATTAAATACAATGTTTTCTAAAAATATACATCATTTTATCTTCTATTGATAACATTCTTGCGAGTGCATAATGAAAACAAAATTCATACTTCGTTTTATTAAATAAATGACATAATTTGTAAACAAACTGATTGTTATATATGAGAAATATTAATGTTTAAACAAACAAAAAATGTAATTATGTATAGTTATCCATAGCTTTTCGAGTAATCAATCTCGTAATATATAGAAATGTTCCATCCAAATGTAAAGTCTAAGAGATCGTACATCACAACTATAAAAAATGAAGAGATACATAGATAGAAAGACAGAAAAAATAAAAATATAGATAAATATAAGATTGTAAAAAATATGGACAAAATTTTGTTAAGCATTACTACGCATTTTGCGAACATAAAATTAAAACATTTTTGAAATTAATCGTTTTTAAAAATAAGCATCTTGCTACTTTTTGTATAGGAAGAATTAATAGGAATTAAATTATAAGGTTATAAGATATGTATATAAAATATATTCGTTTTATTGGAAAATTGCATTGTATATATGATACAATATTGTTTTCACTTCTGGAGCAAACACGTTGATATAAAAGATATATTGTATATAACATCGTATATCGTTAATAATATACCCCATAAGTAGCAACGTGCGAAAATTAATAATATAAGATTGATAATATAAGAAAAATTACGATCTGACATTAACGTAAAAACGTATTATTTTTTGTTATAGATTTCAAAATGGGTTGTTTCGGCAGCAAAGATAAGTTGAGCAAAGAAGACATGGATTTTCTTAAATCACACACAAGATATGATGAAGCAACTATAAAAGAATGGTATAAAGGATTTAAAGTAAGTGTACATTTACTTTACACCAGTATTATTCCTGAGCCTCTCTTTTACTCTACAATGGCACCTTTGCCTAAATCATATTTTAACCCTTAACGAACGAGCGTATTTTTCTAATACTATGACCAGTAAGTCGACAGATTTTTAGGAAATTAAGTGCTTCATTTCCAGAGCGAGAAAAGATGCATAATTAATATCGCTTTATTTGATTTTATGAAAACTTACAGTAATAATAGGTAGTATATGAACAGATATATCCGTACAAAAGAATACTGAAGTGAAAATTTCAGAAAAATAATAGGAATTGAAATAAACAAATAGATGCGTGTATGTAATGTATAGATTTGTATACATTTATAAATTTATTTTTTATAGATTAACGATATATTTATACAAAATTACTTATATTTTTTTTGGGTGTGGTACTTCTCCCAACAGTCCCCAATGTGAATACCAGGTTTCTTACTACAAGTATCGCAATAATTACGTGTTTCCCGCCTTCCTCCGAAAATGACGATAACAAACTTTATTGACCGCATATAAAACGATGTATTTTCGCTCAATCCTCGGAGAGGAATGAGAGGAATGCGTTCCAGAGCACGACAAAAAACAATTGCCGATCGCCCTTAATTGTTGCATGTATAAATAAGGCCAAACCTAACAGATTTCCTAAAATATCACGTCATGCCGCGTGTATGGCGGCATTCGATTTTTTCAGAATATTTATAATGTCGCGAGTATGGCGGCATTCGTTCGTTAAGGGTTAAATTTCAAGAAAAGAATAGATACCTACGTAACTGGTTTTTCAAAATTTTATCAGACGTAATCAATCCTCCGTCGAAATTATTTACACGGTATGAAAGCACCCATTGCCAGGGATAGAAAACAGAGAAAGGAATAAACAAACGTGAGTGAACGAAGCTTTGATCATTTATGCAATTGCAGCCATTATCCATCCATCGTTAAATAAGAGCTATAGAAACGTGAAATACCTTTAGAGCTCATTGTTAAACGGTTTACCGGGTATAAATCCGATTCTTGAAGGATTCTCCTCTTATCCATCAAACCGTCTTCACGAGTGTTTGCTCAAGTTTATTCGATCAGATAAAAATAAATAATCCGCAGTGGCTCGACCGAGTAAGTTTTCATTGCCTTCGCAGAAAATACCTAACTTCGCTCTTCATTGAATTTTATAAAGCATATAATAATTGCAACCGAAATTTTCATTTCTTGGAAAAGAGGACATGGTAAAAATTGAACGATTTTGAACCTGACTATCTACTAATCATTTCTATTTGGTATATTTCTGCAGATTTTAACGCGTTAGAGATCATTTTAAATTTATTTGCGTTAACGTGGTTAATATATACAGGAAAATACGTTTTTGTATAAACAAACTACAACAACAAATTTTATGGGAAATTAAGAATTACGATGAAATATTAATTACAAGAAAACTTTAGGTTGTTCATGATTCTTTGGGATACATTTACTAACGAAAGTTAATTGCGAGATAATTATTAATGTTGATTTAGTAAATGAATTATATAGATTATATAGATATTTTAATAAATAGATGTTATTAAAATTTAACTATTTCGACTTACTTAAATTTATTTACAGATTATATGCACTATAGAAAAATGTTTCAAACGAAAATTATTTGATATAAAGAGGAGCATACAATGTAGTAATTATTTTTTTGCGATTTTCCATTTTTTATCGAAATATGAAGGCATATTGTAGTAGACAACACGTTGCTCGTTCCTACATTAATTATTAAATAAATGTCGATAATTATCAATTTTTAACCCCGTATACTTCAAAGATTTTTATTCTACATTCAGTATTTTTTTAACAGTGAAATGTAACACGATATGGTTTAAACACTCAAAGTGGCGTTCATATTTTGATAAAAATATGAAGGCATATTGTAGTAGACAACACGTTGCTCGTTCGTACATTAATTATTAAATAAATGTCGATAATTATCAATTTTTAACCCCGTATACTTCAAAGATTTTTATTCTACATTCAGTATTTTTTTAACAGTGAAATGTAACACGATATGGTTTAAACACTCAAAGTGGCGTTCATATTTTGATAAAAAAGTGGAATAATAAGAAACTAATAATTGCATTGTATCCTCTTTCTTACATCGAACAACTGTCATTCGAAATATCTTTTATTTATTATTATTATTATTATTTTATTTATTATTAGTATTCGGTTTACAAATAAATTTCAGCGAAAGAGTTAAATGATTCACCTTGTTGATCAGGAATATATTTTATCCAAAAAAAATTCTAAAAGAAAACTTATCATGGATTTATTGATGTATAAGATATTATCGCTTCATCCTACTTTTAATTCTGATATTATCATTTTTAATTTAATATACGTATCGCAAACTTCGACTCTTTCAGTCTATATAAAGGCCAGTTTTCAAAACCAATCTTTCCAACGCATCTCCCGTGATAATTAATGTTTACAGAAATAATTCTTTTCAACCTTTCGATCTTTTTTCCACAGTCATGCGATATATTTCCTTTCTGTAAACCGCGTGCAATGTATAAAATGTGAAGAATGAAAGCTGTATTTTTGAAATCCTGTAATAATAATAGAAATTTCCAGATCTCGTAACTTTACCTATTTCGTACATGAATACATACATCTTCTCGCATAGACATCTGACTGCACCAATTGTCTAATTATAATAAACGAATTCGTCAGTTCGAAGCGAGTTAATTTTGATCATTTCACAGTCTGGAATTTTTCCAAAGACGTTAACAAGCGTTTACTTGAAACTTTCGTTTTAAATGTACGAGACAAACCTTTGACCTCGGAAATTTATCGGCCTCTTTTTTCTTTCTCACTCTGTCCATGCATTGTACGTACGCGTGACCAACATGAAAAATCGGTTTTCCCGTTCTATTTCCGGTTTTAGCGAAGTACCAACGTGAACGCAACCGATGTAAACTATAGCCACTGTGCCTCGTATTTTAGTGTAAGTGATTGCTCTGTGTAAGGGACTACTACGTAGTGACAATCGGCAATTCCGATGAAACTTTGGTATAAGGTAGTTTTCCAAAAAGCATTATAGACGTATATCTCCGTTATTGGCAATCGTCCATATCGCACAGGTGAAAATTGCTCTAAAAATTGGAGCCAGTAAACCTATTTGATCCAATATCTCGGAAATTGACGGATATAGGAAAATGATATAAATAGATGAATTTTGTATTTGTCACTGACGGATTTAACACTAGAACTAGTAACTTCTAACTAGTAGTATATAATGGAAATAAATTGGTATGTATATAATTGTATTTTGATCTCGGTGAAAATCAATATCAGTTTCGTCGAAAGCAATTGTATGTTTTCAATAATTAGAACAACAAATTGATTGAAATTTATTTCATCGAATTTGATACTTGTGTACTATCAAGTTACACTATAATGGATTGTGTCAGCTTTGTCAAATATGATAAAAATTAACTTATTAAAATATTATAATAACTAGTCAGTTTTTTATTTTTTAATGGAGATTTGTACTTATTTATCCAATTTATATGAATCAAAAAACAGAATATTAATTTTATACTATTATAAGTATAAGTTAAAGAAATAATTTTTCTCAATCTTCTACTGTTTTTATTTATTGAAAATTGATGTCGCGCTAATTATTTAATTATTGGAATGAATTTATTTGTATATTTTATTATTTTGTACATTATCTTAATTACTTAAAATAGTGAACAGGTTATAATAATAAGCAGTCTATTTTTGTTACGAATTATATTCTACAGAATAATTCATAATTCAATCGCTAAAAAATATATATAAAAAGATAACAAATTGATCTTCACAAATGCGTAACTATTTGCAGTATAACTATAATTAAAGTAAGTGTTCAAATTGAATCTCTCCTTTTTTGTTTTGCAATAAAAAGGTTTCTGCTTTTTAATAATTAAATGTACCAACTTAAATCAAATAATCACTATATGTTTCTGCATATTTGTGCTATTTACTTTTGAATCTCTTATGTATCATTAATTAAGTATTATTAATTTCGTGTATTATTAACCATAGCTGCTTCATGGAATAGAAATCTAATGATTCATCAATGACTCGTTTATTTTGAAAATGTCAATATTATATATAGGTGACAATTCAGGAAGTAAATCACATTATTGTAATGTCAATTGATTAAAATGAAATATGCCTCCACATTATTCGATTCGATTGTCTCTCTAATTTGAGAATATAAGAATGAAAATATTTTTTCGATAATTATGAAAATGATGTAAGTTAAAAATATGAAAGAAGTCGTTTTATCGAGTATTTTCTACCTTCGTTTATATTACAATAAGATAAAACTATCCCAAGGAAAATAGAAAAAGATTAAATTGAAACTGAAACTGAATTTGCAGCTTTGTTGTAATTAAAATTTTTAATTTATAATATACTCGAAGCTTGAAACATTTAATATTTCAAAACGAAACATATATGACTTGGCCCAGTTTCATAAGCACTGGCACATTTGGTGCTTTTTGTGAAATGCAAAATAATTCCTGTTTCTTTTGGAAAAATTATATTTCATATTTTTCTACCCGTAAATTTTTTATTTAGCGTTAACACACTTTTTGTTCAACAAATTTGCAATGTAAACTATAACTATCAAATTTCTTATTTACCATTGTTAAGTAATCGTATAAAATATTAAAAGCTAAGCTCATAATTTCTCATTGCTATACAAATTAATTTATTTTAAATCGCTAATCGTTCGAGACTATCATTATCTTCTGTATTAAGTACTTAAAATGCCGTATAGGTTATAATTACTGAGATTATTCTAGTTATATAACTCGTGTATGGCGTCGTACACGTGGTGCCACCTCGCGTTATTCTACAAGATTGGATCATGGCGGAAAATAGTTTGTCGAATTTACGAAGTCTGATGAGAGCCCCGAAGCACAAATTCCGAACGCTGATTACAAGACTAGGCTTGTTAAACGGTAGCGATGTTGGTTACCGTTAGTCAACTAGTTCATGGTGTTTCACGGTGTTCGAAACAGGATCTATTGTTATCGTTCGAAGTGGAACTAATTTAATTGACAATCAGAATTATAATTGGAATAAGATTTACCCTCCTTAGAGAGAGTGGCATTCAACAAGATTAGAATGGACACGAATATTTCAGGTTGAATGTGGAGTACGAACTTTTATCGGTTATAATTCAGCTGATCATAAATTTCATTGAAAAACTGAAAATAAAATAGAAATTAAATAAATTGGAAAATTATTTGTACGAAAAGAATAGGCGTGGAGTTCGAATTTAAAAGAGTGGATATCAAAGCATATTCGATGAATCGATTTCGCGCTTTTATATGCATGCGCGTGATTAATTAATGGCTCACAGTGAAAGCAGTGTTGCCACCTGTCTGCTTTCAAATCAAAGACTCTAGATTTGAATACAAATCACTACATTTCGGTCTTTTATTTCCAGAATTTATTTCTAACGCTTCCAGAATCCAGGTTAGTGGAAAAAACGAATTAATAGGAATGTATAAAACGAAAGAATGCGTCGTGAATAAATTTACATTCGGCGGAAATTGAAATTTGTGAAAATTAAATTGCGTTTGTAAATGGTAGCAAAAAGAAATGAAATTAATGGCGACAGAGTTGCGCTAATATGGAAACATTTGAGTCGACAAATTCAATAGTGACGAATTCGTGGCAAGTTTTGATCCCTGAAATTTCGAAGCTTTCAACCGCCAGTTCTGTAAAACAAACAATGAATGCAAAGCCGTGAACGAAACGAACGAAGTACAAAGCCGCCATCGCTCGATACTCGACTCCCGAAGCCAATTCATCACTTCGATTGATAAAAGATGAAATTTTTATTACTTTCATCATCTGCGAATAAAAGTGATTGCAATGAATCGTTAAAGTGTACCTATTCGAAATCAGTCCGAATACAAATTTAATCAGGAATTATTTTGAGTTGAATAAAAACGTTCTCTTCGTCTTTAAAATATTCTCATATTATATTTACATGTATTAGAAAGATGAGTCGATTTTATTTCAACAATACATACTCATTTTAATAAGAGAAAAATTTTATTTTGCGATATAAAATATAACTAGTTTTTTATTTTAACAGATTCATAAACGTTATGACACGTAGTTAATTATTCTATACCAATTTTTTGTACCTAGAATAATCCTACAATGAACATGGTATCACGTTTAAATGAAAATGTTGATTCGTAAAATATAATATATTTAGAAAATTGTTGGAATGTGACAAAATTGTTTTTAATAATAATTGCTAAGTAGGAAAAGAGATGTATTTAGTACAAATAGTTTTTTTTATAGGTACGCGTGATAGAATTATAGTTAATTTTTGTTTTTATGTTTCTTTATTTAACAAGTTAAAGGAGTATTACAAAAATTTCAGTGAGATATAATCAGTCAATTAAAATTTCCCATTACGCGTAAAATATAGTTTTGAATAAAAATCGTACAGTGTTATTAACATCGTGAGCTTGGAAAACACTATACTTTTCTCGTTTCGAAATGTATAAAAATTGAGAACGATTTAATATACCTTAATCAATAAGATTCTTTTCTCGTTTCAAAACGTATAAAAATTCAAAACGATTTAATAATAATTGGATAGATTTTATTAACGAATTCTAATATTTATTATTATTTATTATTTGACTTTCTTCATTCGTTAGGTGCCACAGGTTTCTGCGTTATAAAATATCTTTTCATCAGCTGAAATTCACGACTTATCGATCGTCGAGCTTTAAGTATCGACTGTCAAGAGCTAACGATTGTTCTCTCTCTCTCATTATCAGCCACTCGGTTTATTTTGCCAAACTCGTCAGAGATCGGAGAATTGTATGCACCAAAAATTGCCAGATCGAATCTTACAATGGCGAGAAACAGGTTCGTTTACATCTCTCGAAGGCAAGCGAAAGGAAGAAATTTGTGATCTAGGCCGCTCCTTGACAATCACTGTTTCCACGGAAGGAAATTGACGGGAACGTCGATAAATACTTTGATAGCTTACCGGTATATTTCACTTCAGTGTCCATTAAACGTAAGACGCGAACTTGTTAATACGAATCGAATCAATAACGTTAGCACTGAAGGCACGGTCCTGAAGGAAAGAACAATTGACGCCGACATGCAACTCGAATTATGCACCGTATTAAATCTAACGAAAACAAACGAAATAAGAAGACTAATTACAGGCACGTCATCGCGAGTGCAAATAAACGAGCGAAACGTGGCTGTTTGATTTACTCTTAGCTAATTCATACTCCTCGCTGCTTGAAATTGCGGAATCCAGGACGCAAATAAAGCCACGACCAAACGACAACCTCGATCCACGATTAAACCGCAAATCTATGTACGCGAACGTAGAAAGCGACAAGCCGCTATTTGACTTACTTCATTCGTTAGGTGCCACAGGTCTCTGCGTTATAAAATATCTTTAGAAAATTCGGATCAAAGTTTTAACGATTATGTCCGAAAATTTCAGGTAATTTTATAGCAACGGTTAGTTATCGAGAGAAGAACGCTGAATTTTCTATCAATTCCTTAACATTCTATAATGCTATGCGATTCGGAAGTTGCGTACGTTTATTGCTTACTACTACAAGTGCTTGTGTCCATAAAGTTTTTAATCGTATAGAGCACTACAGATCGCGAAACATTCGCTGCGATTTGCCGGCTCGAATATCCTTCTATCTCTAAAGTTAATATAGGAGAACGCTTTTCTACCGTTATTTCTCTTCCTCTCGTCATAACTGTTACCAAATACACTGCTGAACTCGAACTGATGCAAAGAAAAAGCTTGCGTTGCTTCAGCTCCATATTTATTTCCAACGAATGCCAAACACTTCAAGAAATGTACCCAAATCTTCAAAACGTGGATAAAAGAACCCTTTCTATTACACAAAGTTTCCAATAGTGAACAGATTATTTATATCGTTAATCTTTATCTTTATACTGTATTTATACCGTGTACTGTATGAAA
>NIJG01000179.1:999-37450 GCA_002201625.1 Euglossa dilemma
AAGTACTACCCAGCCGGAAAACATGCGCTCTACACCCCCACACTGATACCACCGAAATCCACACCCACGAGTAAGCCCATAGGCCAATTTCAACACTCTACAAACTTTACACAAACCAATCAGAAGGCAGTGAAATACCAACACCCCTATTCTACCGCATTTTCAAAAATATATAAGGGTTCCTTCGCAATTTCTAATTACTATACATACGCAAGACTCGATAACTTCCTGAGAGTTAACTCGTGAACAGTGCAGTAACTTTGAATTTTCGGTGATCTCGAACTTCATCTTGTTGCTTCAACTCCAAAAAGTGTCTATCAGTGCATATCTTATCAAGTGTCGGCGGATATTATCAAGTGAGTATAGTGTAACGTAAGAATTTCAAATGCGTAAATATTATAAAGTTGACCGAAAAAGATTTGTAAATTACTATTTTTTTAATTTTTAGTTTATTTTATCCCCAAAATGAACATCTACAGCAGTGACGATGACGTTGCTTCACCTACAATGACGCGGAGACGTGTACAAGTACTCTCATCGTCTTCTGAGGACGTCAGCGATGAAGACATCACCCAGTCTGACACTCAAACCCATACCAGTATATCGGAAGATACTGACTCCGAGGGCGACGAAAGTGGGAACGAAAACCAGGATACAAATGTTACGTGGGGTATCACAGGAAGTAACAGAGAACCATTCCGATTTTCTGCGAACCCTGGCCAACAAAAAATAGTACCAAGGTGGTTTAGGATCAAGTGCTTGTTTTATATGGAAAAATATTTAGATGATGTGGTTATTGGTGTTATAGTAGCGCAAACGAATTTATACGCCGATCAATTTTTGCACAACCATCCGAATCTAAAGCCGCGATAAAGGATGAGGAAATGGCATCCAACAAATAACAATGAGATTCGATGCTTTATCGCCTTGTTGATCCTGCAGGGTATCGAAAAAAGCCAACTCTACAAACGTATTTTTCAAAAAGGGAATCCGTTAGTACGCCGTTTTTCCTTAAAGTAATGTCAGCCGACCGATTTTCATTGTTGTGCAAATTTCTCCACTTCGAGAATAACCAACTTTCCGATCAGATAGAGCCAAGAACCAAGGTAACTAAAATTAAAACGGATATGGAGAATATTGTGAAAAAGTGTCAAGCTTTATATATTCCGGAAATGGATATTTGCATCGATGAATCATTGATAATGTGGAAAGGACGATTATCCTGGAAACAATATATTCCATCAAAAAGAAGTCGATTCGGTATAAAATTTTTTGTTTTATGCGAAAGTGAATCTGGTTATATTTGGAATTTTTCTGTATATACCGGAAAAGGGACAGAGTATGACCAGCGTTATTTAGAGTTCAATATTTCTGCACGTATTGTGCTACAGTTATGTAACGATCTTTTGGATCGTGGATATAGACTATATTTAGACAACTGGTACAACAGCATTTCATTGATTGAAAAACTATGTAGCCATAAGACGAACGTGGTTGGCACTATTAGAAAAAGTAGGGCTGGCATTTCCTCAGACTTGATAAAAATGCCTATTAGAAAAGGCGAATTCGTTGCTAGATTTAAAAATAAAATTACGTTGATGAAGTGGAAAGATAAGAGGAAGGTTTATATCGCGAGCACAATGATAACGTGGTAGAAATAGAGAAAAGGAAAATGATAACAAAAAAACCAGAAATAGTGATAGACTATAATAAGAAAATGGGTATGGTGGACATGAGCGATGGCATTATCGTAGCATACTCCACAGCAAGAAAAAGACTCAAAAGGTATTATAAAAAAATATTTCTCCATCTATTAGATATTATTTGTTTGAATTCATATATATTATACAAAAAAAAATAATGGAACGTTATCGCGAATGAATTTTTTGCTGGAATCTGTTGAGGACACTATTGTATCGTATCCAATAATAAGAGAAAAATCGACACAAACTCGGCCATCTAGGACTAATGTAACACAATTACTCAGGAATCATGTTCTGGATTATATACCCGGAACTTCGAATACAAAAAATCCTACTCGAAGGTGTGCATGTTGTTATAAACGCAAGATCAGGAAAGAATCCCGTTACTGGTGTTCCATTTGTAAAGTCCCATTACGTGTAACATCTTGTTTTGCTGAATACCACGCCACAGCAGGAATTTAAATTCTTGCTATCATATGTAGTTAATTTTCTTTTCTTTTTGGTCTAATAAGTATGTCATATATGTTTAAGTTAACAAAATAAATATACAGTAGTAATAAAAGTGTCAATTTTATAAAATAATCCCATCTTTTTGATCCAATATCTTACCAGCGCAACTTATTCTGTGATTGACGAGTATACTCGTCACGGCTCGATTCTGGCGACACAAAACGGTGCGCGCTCCCAAACAAGAGCGCCACAGTTAACTGGTTAGTCATCAAACACTTCATTCCAATGTACTCGTGTAAAGAACAGCATTATCCGTCACACATTGCAGTGCCGTATCATTTACAGGTAATTCGCGTTGAACTCTACCATACCTAGAAACAGCCCCGCGTAAAGTTCCACCATGCCTAAGAGGTTAATATCTCAAATGCGTGCGGAAGAATGAAAGTGACTGTGTGCAAGACGATCGCATGGATATCTATAACAGTATCGAGTGTATGTTTATGATGGAAAGATTAGGGTACGTGACCTACCGAGGAAGGGTAATATTAATATTTTTATACATTGAAATGTATACTTTTATTTCAAGGAAACACCGCTTATACAAAGATAACGAAAAGGTACAATGATAAAATGATTAACCGAGAACTCGGTTCTGTCCGATTGTTGCAGGTTTCCAATCAATATTCCGAGTTCGGACTTGATTTCGTTTTTTTTCGTTCTTATAACGCGTAAATTATCGTTTCAGAGTTATATTCAATATAAAAAATAATGCACACAGTTACGACTATTGACAATTAATGATACTTCTAGCTATGGAGGCTTGTAAGCTACTGTGTGTGCTCCTATATTGTACGTTTTCGTGCCTAGTTAAGTAATTATCATTAAACACAACTTTTGTTCGGCATAATCGTGAAATAATTCAGTTTGTACGAAATTTTTCTACGATTAATGAGTTAACCCTCCGCACACTGTGCCGCAGTAGTTTTGACTTGTGTTGAGAATCACTCGAATTAATAACATATACAGTGATGGGACTTGCTTGTGTAGCTGAAAAGCGACAATTGTACTAACACATGGATGTACCACCAAAGCATCCAATGGCGAAGATTGTAAACAATGAAAATCAGTTTCTGGAAACGGCCTGTCAATATGTACAAAAGAAGATAGAAAAGATGATTTGGGGAGTTGTCGAGCAGAAGGGTCAGTGCAAAACACCATTAACCCATTTGCATCATTAAACGGAATAATCCGCACTCGATAACTGTTGCTTATCCATGTTAATTTGTTTACCATACAGCTACGTCGAAAAATAAATATTTATATTATAACATCGCATAGAATGATCTTATTTTAAAATATGTATAATTTTTTGATTAAATATAAATAAGAGTTTCTTTGTTACGCTTAATTTCGATCAGAACTTTCAAAGGCTCTTTTTAAAGGGAACATACAAATGAGTTAAAACCGGTTAGCAACACGTACTCGCCGGTTTCTAAAATGGTGCAGAGATGCGAAAATAAACAAAATTGCAAAGGCTTCTTGCCTCTGCCCAACATATACAGCAACACGCAGGGACACACATTAACGCATTTACGGAGGAATAACGGTTCCCCGTATTAGTATTTAGGATGTTGTAACTATAATAGCAGAAATCCCATTTTAAAAACGCAGAACGATTGTTTTCACTTTGCAGAAAGTGTAAATACGTTCTACGTCGGAAGAAGTTTCCGCTGAATCAAATTCCATAAATATTAGGCTGTTCGGAAAGTCATTTCATTTTTTTTTTATTATTTTATGCGGCTGAAGTGTGATGCTAGCTGTGAAAAATACAATTAGGTCCTCTGTTGTAAGAAAACGAAATGACGTTCCGAATGACCTAATGCATACAAGCGTAATACACATGCACATATATGCACATATATTAATCAATGAATAAAGAAAAAGAAATATTTAGGAAGAAAAAGTTATTTTATTACATTTTGTCAACAATTAAATTGGTTAAGAATGAAGTATGAAATATAGAAGAAAAAAAAAGAAACTAGTTTAAAGTCAGTCCGGCAAATGTAAAGTCCCTTGTTTGTTGGTGAGTTGTCGTCCTGCAGATTTTTCGATTTGTGTCGTCCCGCAATCTTGTTTCGTTTGTCAATTTGTGATCTTGTTATGTAAAGGTTGAGTAAAGCACGTCTATTCTGTATTTTATTTTATCTTCTCTTTATCTTAATTTTAATATAGATACTTATTAATTTCAGGAGTTGCTTGTTTTGTTTACCAGTTATGTACATGAGAACGTAACCTAAAATGTGCGGTAAAATACGTTTTCGTTTAAGTATAGAAAAGTCCTCTTATACCTACAGCAAATAGGTAAACGAATCCTAAGTGATACTTGGAAAACAAAATTCTCGAATACATGAATCATAACCATGCAACTCAGAAAGCAGTTTTATCGTCTAAAAGTGAAAGGTAACTAAAATGTGTGAAACTATTTAGTAAGAACAACGATTGCTGCAACTACCATAAGCTATACCACAAGTAGATAAATTTATATCTTATTGTCATGTCTTCCAGGTAGTTATGCAAGCCTTGATATGACATTGGCAAAGCTGCTAGACGATAAACAAATTCATATCTATGGAGATAGAATGAATTGTTTTGACCGTATACAACAGTTGAATGGCAGGACAAGTCACACAAGGCGATACATTAGAAGAAGCTTTGTATCTGGATAAAGGAATTAACATAGAAAAGTATGAGATGTCTGTATACAGAAAAAAAGAGCAAGTCGATAATAAGGTAAAGTAAACTGCTATGTAAAAATTGTATAATAACACGGAATTATTAAACAATGCTATTATTATTAATTTAATGATATACAGAAGTAATAAATGTAGAAGGTGTATACATATTAATATATATATATATATAGTTTAGATAACATCGAATAAAGAAAGCGACTTGTTAGAAATGCAAAAACAGTGATAATCTGGTAGAAGATTGTAATTTCAAAGGAAACAAAGGCATATGCATGAATTATGCACATGAATGGATTATGACATCAACAATTTCCTCGTGTTGATTGCCACACTATTGTTAAAACAGCTGAATCTAACGAAGCAACCAGCTTGGATAATACAAAAACCATGGTTTATTTGCGATTCTCGCTGCATTCTTAACGCAACAAAAGCCTTATGGCATAAAGTTTAGGGAAGGACAGTCCAGCCAGGTATGCAAATTAATTCATTCAGATATTTGCTAGTCTCTGCCAGTACATTTTATTCGAAGGTGTAAATACTTTATAACGTTTACTTCTGATTTCTCCACAGAATATATCATGATCGGTTAAAGTCCTAAAGTACAAAGTGTATGGACAACTAAACACGTGAGTCTCGATGAGAATAAGATTGGTAATGAATTATTTACAATACTGTTATTTTATATTTGTAGGAAATTTCTTTATGTGGTTTCGAGCACTGCCAGACACCAGAAGCAATTCGATACCTGATTCTAACGAAATTAGGCAACACATTCAGGATTTAACTCACACTAGACCTACAGGGGTCCTTGTAAGATATTCTGCATTCGGATGACTCCTTGAACCGTAGCTGAAAGAACGACGATTACACCGAGTATCCCTGTATTCCGCTTTCTTCTCTACCATACGCTTGAAAAAGAATTTTTTTTTCTACCTGCTTGTATTTTTCTTTTGCGCTACATTGAATTTCTTTGTACAAGTGTAGCTTTCAATTCTCTCATATTCGCCACACCTTGCAGTACGTTGTTATTTATTTCATCGTTTTTAATATCGTCGATAAAGCAGAGTCCGTACTTATATCAATGTGAACGGTCGCTTGGGCGTTTCGCGCGGCAGGATGAGTGGCGAATGAAAAGCGATAGTCAGTGTTTATGTTGGATTTCGTTATTTTCAACCGATAGGAATACACTATTGGTTTTTGGAAAGGTTCCTTAACTATTGGTATTCTTTTATACGAAGTGAAAATTTTCCAAAAGGAAAATCCATGGCAGGGTATCGTAGAAATAATAATGTGAAAGATAAGAGGATCATAACGATATTGATAAATTATCACTATGCGGAAATGAGTACCTTTAAACGAATATTTCGGCATGGTGTTTTGTTGAAAAGATAAGTCTTGTAATCTCCAAAAATCAATCTGCTGCCCGACCCAGCCGAAAAAGTCGTCGTCCGCAAAGATCTAATATACTTACTTATTCCACATTATGTAGCCTTTTGTATTCAAACTGATATAATTCGATAGAAGTAACCAAAATTAAGCTGTCTACAACGTTATATGTCTACAATTACCACAAATTACATATTTATGATTGAATAATATACAGTTACGATACAACAGTTATCGTTGACCAAATGCCAATGACGGTATATCGTTGTGTATCGGACGACGCCTCACAGTTCGCATTGCGAGAAAGTAAGATCTCAAAATATATTTATAAAAATATATTCAAACCATTTTTGAACGTTATAAACTTTTTTTGCAGTAATGTTATATTAATTATACAATCCACTTGTTCTGTAATATATTTGTCTGACGCTTGTCATGTATCATGCAATTATTCTTCGTTCTCAGGTTTGATATTATTTATTTTGTAAACAATGATTGAAAACGTAATATTTATACTTCATTTACGTGATCTAAATAAAACTGCGATCAAATGATGATTATTCTTATGTGCAAATATTATTTATAGAAGAGAAACTTGTTTCTATGTTTTTCCTCATGTTTTATATTGATGTTATTCGTATGATTTTCAACAAATATTGAAATACATTGTAAATGTTATTTTTAATTTGGTTTTTATCAGCTTTCACTTAAACTTTAGCAAATTCGTCAAATTGAGGAAGTTATTAAGAAGTCGCTGTGAATAAAATCTATATTATTATTAAGGACGTGTTTTCTATGGCTTACCCGATAACAAATTCTGCAATATAATAATTTTAGGGATTGAAACAGGTCGAATTCAACATAAGAAATATTCACAAGATTATTGGATTAAAAACAGGCAGTGATAGCCGCACTATCATGTTTTCACATTTCATTTGAGCAATGACTAAAACTAATAACAATAACTAAAACTTGACCCGTTTTAAAACCGTCTTTTTCATGCACCATAGAATATTGCACTAAAACGAACATTTCGATTTCTTAAGTAATTTCAAAAATAAAACAAATGCACGTTTTCCTTGATTTACATAGTGATAACATTTTGGGTGTGTAATTAAAATAAATAACATTCGAGTACTTCGATAATGAAACGTAACCTACACATTGTATGTAATAGCGACGATTATTGACCTGCGTTTTAAAATGCTCGAATCTGTGTTTCAACAATATCGAGGAAGAAAAACCTTTCATAAATTCTCGCGTTTCGAATGCATTTTTTGATAACATATTATTCGATTTAACATTGCGTCATCATTCTGGTCGTTCTTTGACAGCGAAATTAAGTAACAAAATATAAGTAATGTATATTTTGGTCCGAGAAAAGAATTAGATAATTATATTTCAGAAGGTTACATTGACAGATGATTATATCCATTGGAATATTGGAGAGTGAATAATACAAATTATCATAATTCAGCGAGATTGGCAAGATCAATTTTGTCCTAACCTTTCACACCAGCACCGTTTGAAAGGGTGCAGTAAAAGACAGAAAATATAATAAACGTCGAGAGAAGTAGATTAAAATATATCATGATAAATAAAATCTTACTACTAAATACTTAATACAATGAGACTTGAGAAATTTCTTTCTTAGATTAACCGTAAAAAATAATTATGATAATTTTAAATAAATACATTCAAATATTCGCATATCATATATTGTACGATAGTATATTAACTTGGATCATAATTATACTACGGTATGCGTAGTATGAAAATGGTAAACTTGACTATTTATTATTTGTAGAAATTTTGGCTTAATCGTAGATTAGAATGAACATTAAACTGTACATTAGGAGAAATGAATAAAAAAATGTGTTTATAGCAGTAATGTTCCAGATTTTATTTAATTCGTGTCAATGAAATTGTATGAGTAAAACTAACGAAAGTACGTATCATTACAAATGTTCTTGAGATATTATATTGAGATGTTATATACGGATGGGATATATAAATATTTCGGAAACAAATTTATTTCCAGAACTCTTCTTTATTATAATAGTTGGTCTATTGGGTTTTTTTGAAAAAGTGACTGAAGTCTTCTGGAATTATGAATTTCAGAAGATTGAAAAAGATCCAATTCCGTTCTCGAACCATTTTTTTATAATGCTTCTCTGTTCATGGATTTTCGTGGATTTCAATTCTAGTTCGGTAAGCTTTTGTGAGTATACACATTTACTACATCCTGAATAGTCGACGTTTAGCGTTTTCTGGATACTTTCATTTCTTACATACGCATGGTGCATTTAACATTAATCGGAGAATTATTGCTCCTGTGTTTTTAATTTTTCGAATGTATCATTTCGCTACCATCGTTGATGATTTTATTATTGAAGAAGATAAATTTTGTATAATTCCAATGTTTGGGTTACTAGTTTTTGTGTTAGGTCATCCATTCGATTATTATTCTAGATGGGTTAACTATTGCTTGATTAGTATTGCATAGATTTGTAACTACTTCAGCAAATGACTTGTACATATTTTTCCACCTACCATATGAGAGATATCTTTATTATTTTCAATTTCAACTGATGACTTTGTTGTATCTGCTTATTATTATTATTGTATATTGTTATCGTATTACATGTCAAATTATTCGTTTCACCGGTCCTAAATGACTAGTATATTTTTGCTCGTATTTCTTTTGTAATAATATTGGGCTGATCGGAAAGTCATTTCGTTTTTTTGGGGGGTGAAAATGAAACACGATTTTTTTTAGGGTGTATAAACATTTTCGTGCAGGAGATTGATTCCACGCTCATAAAACTTCTTATCAAAAAACTGTGACAAGTGATATTTGATGTCTTGATTTCAAGTGAAGGTCTTCCCGTCCAAAAAATTTTGTAAAGACCGGAACAGGTGATAGTCCGAAAGTGTCAAATCTAGAAAATACATTTGTGGAACATTATACCTTTTCTATTGATCAATTCTGGCCTTTTCTGTTTGAGTGAATCATTCAGTTTGTCCAGTTGATTACAGTACATTTCAGAATTAATCGTGGCATTGTCCAGTAGAAGCTCAAAAAAAAACGATCCCTTTGAAATCCCACGAAACAGATAGCATAACCTTTTTCTGGTGAATATCGGATTTTGAAATGGTTTGAGCTGGTTCATCTTTTTTACTCCATGATCTCTTGCGCCTAACATTTTTGTAAACAACCCATTTATTATCGTCAGTAATGATTCGCTTCAAACATGTGAAGGTGGAGGAAATGTGAGGTTTGAATAAACTCGCCGTGATTCCTGGGGTAGGACTTTATTTCGTGTGCGGGGGATAGAAACCGATGCGGTCAGCAGGCGCGAATGAACTGTACTGGCTTTTTCTTCCCAATTCGACGTCGAGGTGGTCAGGTGTAAGGACATAAACCAGGCCCCATTAACCTGAAGTCCTCGACGTCGCGAAGGAAAGGAAAAACCCGAAAAGCCTTCGCGTTTTGCATCTGCGAGTTTCTACAGCACCCCCCTTCCAGTGACAACGCTTACAAAAAAGAGTAGAAGAGAAAAAGGAAAGAAAAATACAACAAAGGAAAGAACAGTAATAGGCAGAAAGTGAAAGTAACAGAGAAATAATACAATAAAACATTCCATTCGTACACACTCAGTATAAACACACCTATATGTACAATCCTCAGTCACGCTCTTATATTTACAAGTTTCTCTGCATACCGATATTTACAATATATACATTCTTAACCTATTTGAGACCGGCCTGAAAACGCAGTGGGAAGCGGATAGCTCTACCCGAACGGGTTGTAAGGCGGTTTCGTTCTCTGTTTTCGCGGGGCCGAGTCTCTGGGGTACGACCTACGTGATCGTTGACGTTGTCGGGGGTGGATTTAATTATATTTTCGATTTTCGTCGGGAACGGTAAATGCGGGTTTAACGCGGTCCACGCTTACCCTTACCCGATTCCCGTCGATATCTAACACAAATGTTTTTTCGCGTCTTACTAGGACGCGGTACGGGCCGTCATATGGAGATTCCAACGGGCTCCGCACCGCGTCACGGCGCAGGAAAACAAACATGTCGCCAGCTCTTGGTGCACGAACGCTCGACGCGTGCCGTGCTGTATGACCGGCTGCGGCTTTATATTACTAAAGTGTCGCTTCAACCGCGTAACAAAATCGGAATCCGGCTCCCGATTGCTCGAGATGAATAAATCCGCGGGCAGACGGATTCCGGTGCCGTAGATCATTTCCACGGCGGACGCGTCCAGATCGGGCTTGGTCGCGGCGCGGATACCTAATAATACGATGGGTAACGTTTCTACCCAATTCGCGGTGTCGTGACACTTTATAGCCGCTTTCAGTTGCCGGTGCAACCTTTCGACCATTCCGTTTGCCTGAGGATGTTACGCTGTCGTACGGATATGCTGCACCCCCAGTAAGCTGCATAGTTCTTTAAACAGCTTTGATTCGAACTGCCGACCCTGGTCAGTGGTTATTCGCAAGGGTACGCCAAAGCGGGCGATCCAGGTAGACATTAACGCCGCGGCGACCGTTGACGCCTCCATATCTACTATGGGAGTGGCTTCTGGCCACCGCGAAAAACGGTCTATGCACGTCAAGCAATACCTGAACCCTTGCGAATACTGCATTGTGCGCGTTCTGCATCCTCAGTCAGGGTCACGGTTTCGTTACCCTTCCTGGAACCCTTTAAGAACGCGTTTAGGGGCAAAAGAAGTTCCGCGGCTCGCGGTATGAACCGCCGGTAAAAATTAACCATCCCCAGGAACCTACGTAGCTCCTTTACCGTTTTTGGCGTGGGGAAAGCCGCGATTGTCGAAACGCGTTCATCTAAAGGCTTAACGCCCTGCGCACTCACGGAGTGCCCTAAAAACGCGATGGTATCGACACCGAAAATGCATTTCGCCGGGTTAATGATTACGCCGAATTGACTGAGCCGGCCGAATAGGATGTTTAGGTGCTCGTGATGCTGCGCCGCGTTTTCGGAGGCTATCAAAAAATCGTCGATATACGCGTAGACAAAGTCTAGCCCGCGAATAATTTCATCAACAAAACGCTGACATGTTTGCGCAGCATTACGCAACCCAAACATCATGTTCGTGGCCTCGAAAAGACCGATCGGAGTCGCTATAGCCGTTTTCTTAACGTCCTCCGGCGCGACCGGGATTTGGTGGTACGCGCGTACTAGGTCTATGTTTGAGAAAATTCGTTTCCCGTGAAGCCTCTGGGAAAAATTCTCTATATGAGGCGGCGAATACCTATCCGGCACGGTGCGAGCGTTCAATGCCCGATAGTCTCCGCAAGGACGGAGAGTGCCGTCCTTCTTCGGCACCACGTGTAGTGGGGAAGCCCAGGGACTTTTCGAAGGCCGGAGGACTCCTTGCTGGACCATCAGCTCGAACTCGGCCTTGATGACTTTCAGGCGGTCCGGTGCGAGGCGGCGTGGTTTGCTGTACACCGGCGGTCCTGGGGTCGTCTCGATGTGGTGTTGCACCTGATGTCTCACCAGGTCGTTTCTGAAGACGGGCGGGCGAGTCAGGTTTGGGAACTGTGCCAGGAGCTGGTGGTAGTCGGTATCGCCGATCACTGTCAAGCATTATCAATCAAAAGCATTTGGTTCTAGTTTTTTAAAATTCGCAGTAGTGTTTAACAGACCGGCGAAAAAAACCAGTTATGGAAAATGTTCATAGTCATTCAAGATTTTTTATTGGATAAATTATTGGTAAAGTTGATTCTGGAATTCCTTTCATTTGTCTTGGAGTTTTGGAATCATAAAAAAGCAGTGGTTTTAATTTAAAGCGTCCATTAGCGTTACCATCCAGTAATAGTGTTAAACGATCTTTTGCAGCTTTAAATCCCGGTGCTCGTTTTTCTTCACGGGACAAAAATGTACGTTTTGACATTCTCTTGCGTAAAAGGCCCGTTCCATCAAAATTGAAAACTAATTCAGGAAAATAATTCCCTCGTTCAATGGTTGCTTTTAATGTTACTGCAAATACAGCAACTGTTTTTGTATCTCCACTTGCCGCTTCTCCAGCAGTCTGTATGTTATGAAGATTGTTTCTGTTTTTAAATCGATGGAACTACTCTCGACTAGCGACAAAATGTTCACTGATGTCACCTTTTTCATTCCCAATATGCTTAAAATTTGCTCTCACTTTTTCAATTACAATTGCTTGATTTGATGACATATTGGGTTTTTCCATTTTCTCAATTGCATTGTTTCTGCAACGGGTATTTTTTGTTCCAGAAGTCGTCGTTGTTGTAGTTTCCGATGATACGATTTTTCCTTTATTTTTTAAAATTGTCCGTATTGTTAAAGTTAACAAGTTCAATGCAGTACCGACATCAGATTGCCGTTGGCCTGCATCTAATCGTCTTAACACCTGCTTTTTAGTTTTCAGCGAAATGTTTTTTCTTGTCGCTTTATTGTTTTGTACTTTGCAGTCATTCATTGTACGAATTAAGAAGTGCTGAATTTATCGCAATAAAATAAAATATTACGTTTATATCTATACCTAGTAACGTTGATGACCGCTTATAAATCAACTGTTACACAGGAAAGGTGTGTTTGTACTGTAATGCGATTTCGGGGAATACAGTTGGAACCTTTATTCTCGACAATCTAACAAAAGAGCGTAGTGAAACAAAAGATACATAGTGTGTACCGTCGCTGCATAATTTACAGCTTATGCTTATTGCATACCTGCTTCAGTGGCACACATATATCATATTGAGTAAAAACAAATCCATTATTTTTGCGTGAAATTCAAAACTTTATTTGACATGTTTCGGATTGTCAAATATGCCAATCCAATTTGGGTCAATATGCACCGTTTTGTTCTATAATTAGTTGCCATTTTAAAGGTAGCTTCATAATGCCTCTCTCATAGAAAACTTGATTCTTATTGGCGAAAAACTCTAGTAATCGATATTCACAATCTTTTATTGATGTCAATTTCTTATCACTCAGGAAGTTTTGCAATGCGAGAGAAAGATGGTAATCGTTTGGTGCCAGATCCGGACTATATGGTGAATGCAGTAAAACTTCCTAACCAAGCTCCCGGAATTTCTGCCGAATTACTACAGACGTGTGTGGCCTGGCGTTGTCTTTATGAAACGCAACACCTCTTTTGTTGGCCAACTTTTGGTCACGTTTCTGGTTAATCGCTAGCTTCAAACGGTCCAGCTGTTGACACTAGAGATCCGAATTTAGTGTTTGGCCATATGGAAGTAACTCATAATAAATGATTCCTTTTCAGTATCATCAAATGCACAGCAGAACCTTCCCGGCCGTTAGTTCTAGTTTGGTCACCGTTTGAGCTGCATCACAGCGCTTTGACCACGATCGATTTCGCACAATATTGTTGTATGTGACTCATTTCTCATCCCCAGTCACCATCCACTTAAGAAATGAGTCGATTTCATTTCGTTTGGCCAAGGCTTCGCAGATGGAAATTCGATCCATCACGTTTTTTGGTGTTAATTGGTGTGGCAACCAAATATCGAGCTTCTTTTCGAATCCAGCTTTGTGCAAATGGTTTAAAATTGTTTTATGGTCGATCTTTAACTCCTAGGCGATGTTACGACTACTAACATGCCGGTCAACTTCGATTATTTCTGTGATTTTATCGAAATTTTCGACGAAAACAAAATTAACTGTTACAGTATCGGGACCATTAACACTATTCACATTTTCAGCCGCCTGACTTGCATTTTCGCCCTTATCAAAGAAAAACTGTAAAATGTACCGAATTTTCTCTTTGTAGTCTTCCATTATTAACACCCTGTAACTCACAACTGAATGGACCAAACAAAAAACAGCAAAGGAACTTTTTTAGTGTGAAATGTCACCTCGACAACGAACATAAATCTGAAATTGTTTGGTCGATACTTTACGAGATATCGATCACTACAACCATTTACAAAAGAAATAATGGATTTCTTTTCCCCAGCCTAATACAACAAGTACCAATACCGTGTGCGATTGCGGGGAATTTAAATACTACGGTGTAATACTAAAACAACGTTAAGCGTTAAGATTTAATTTAATTTTTTTTAGTTAAGATTTAATTAAATCTACCATCCAGTAAAATTGAAACTAAATCGGTAAGCTCCAGGTTTCGAAGTCTCCTTGTAAATAAACCCTGGGATGTTGGCGGACTGGAGTAGCACTCGGTGGATCCCGTCAAACATCATTCAGAATAACTCTGTCTAATGCGTGGTGGCTGCGAACTCCATATCCTCTTTCTTGCCTTTAAGAGGCTTTATTTGAATCTCTTTCTCTTTCCGAGTTTTGTCTCGTCGTGACTACATAACATTCCGTGCAGAAGTTTTCCTCCTAAATTCATTATCGCGTCTGCGAAATTTCGAACGAGGTGCTCGTCATCGTCACTGTACCAATTATCTTCGTATCTCTTGTTGGCATTGAATTGGAAGATGCGTGTGATAAGGCTACACGAATGCTTGTTCGCGAAAATTAGCTATCGCGACGATTAATTCGAAAAAATGGAAAGAAAACCTCGCAAAAAGCAACATCTACGGTTTTAGCTGGAAACGAGGTTGTATGATAACAAACTGATATGATGTTTGCCGGAAGGGAAGGTTCGATATATTTGATGAGGTTTAACGGGGAAAGCAGGATTTTTCAAGCTTGCATATCGGACACCTACACTTGTTTCTGGCAGTGATCGACCTAAAAAATACCGCTGTACCTATTTTGCATATACGACACGTTCTTTTTGTAGTAGTGGCATTACTTTTATAATTCTTCATTACAAAACACGGGTTTGCGGTAAAACAGTGTTCCTCTGGTCTCTGCGGTTACGTAAAAATGAATCAGAAAATGAGACGCCCAAAATGCCAACCGTCAAGTCATACCTATCTCCAGATACACAAACTTCCAACACACAGATAGATAGTGATTTACAGTTACCATCTTAATATTTGTGAACAAGTACCAACGGAGATAAGTTGTGGTGTGTGGAATCAAGCCACGGCTCTCGTGACTGGTAAGCTCGATGATACGGTTTATTTGTATCAAATCGTCAATCGACAAACTTCAGGAAGATGCAGTTCCATTCTGGCCAAGATTACTTCCATACGTACATAACGCAACCTATATTTGGATAATCGGTTATTCGTACAATCAAAATTCGCGTAATCGATTTCCATTGTACCGCTGAATACGAGACCGTTGTCTTATATGTTCTGTTTAAAAGAATCGATAATTATTACTAGCATCGGTGGTACAATAGAGGGAATGGTTCGAGATGAAAAGTCAAATCCTACATATGGAATAAAATGTTTTTCTTCGAAGCTTCGTCGTAGAGAAAATCAACTTTGAATGATCGAGTTCACGTGCACTTAACTATGGCTTAAATAGATACGTCGCTTATAAATAACACCATTATCAACATGATGTACTCTATTACTCGTCTCTGTCTACAGACATAGAACGGACTTAATTGCACATAAATACGTAATTTAATAGCTAATTTACTTTATTAACGCAGAAATTATTGAAAAACTCGTCCATCATGTTGCATGCACAACTCAACTCCGAATTAGATTTCTCTGAGCGTATTCTGTACTTTTAATTCTTCAAACACCGAAGCGGTCCTCATTTCTAATCCAGGAAGGTTGGTAATTTTCTCCTCGTATACTTTTACTCGTGTATTTTTTTGCGGCGAAAAAATTGTAATTTGAAAACTCTCTGCTATAAAGTCGACGATATTTTAAAAACGAAAAATAAGAAAACGTGCAGAAATTAAGGCGTAGAATTATTTTACTTCGAAGTTCTATGCATCATTGGGTAATTTTAAATTCGGTATATTAACTATCCTCGATCTTTGGAATTCGATTAAATGGCGCCTGAGACAAGCCTCTCGAGTCCAAAAGGTTAACCCTCGGAGTACGGTCCTGCAGAAAGAGGTCATTGAAGACCCACACCCATATTCCTCACTCTCGAAATCTCGACGGTAGACGAGTCAATATTTGGTTATTTTAAATCAATATCTAAATTTTTACTATACTTGCTTCGTACATAAGTTTCTGATGCCCGATATTATCTAATAATATTTATAGTATGGAGAGCAGAGGAGTTTGTTTGGTAAATTTAAACGCATCTTTTATTTACGTATACTTACACTACATACATTATTATGTTTTATTGCATGTTCTTTACGTATTAATCGATAACATTAGGAACATTTCGTACTACATTTGTTATCGTTGCTTATACAAAGATTTTCTTCGCGTTGTGAAAATTCATAGAACGAAGATGTATTAGACCGATCGTTTCCCCATCTGTTAACACGTTGACGCAAATGACGTCTATAGTTGTCCTATCCTTGGCGATGTGTAGGCAAATGACGTCTATAGCCGTCGTGCATATTTTAATTAATAAAAAAAGAACAGCGTTAGTACAAAGTGTACTAACACATACACTTGTTAATTATTGAGTGAGACATCTAGAAAAAAAGTGATAGCATGCCACATAGCATATTAGTTGTTTTTTTATGCAGTTTCTCATGCTCTACCGCTTCGGAACGTTTGGGTATCTAGACACAAATAACGGCTATAAGAGTCGATCACATCGGCAACAATGATCGGTAGTCGTACCAAAAGTTTAGTCCATTTCAGTTCACGCAGTCGAAAAGTGTATTTCTGTGAAGACATTTATTTTGTAAGTATTTTTTCATGAATTAAGTAAATACAGATCAATTATCTTCTGAAAATTGAATAAATAAAAAAGTAGAATTAGCTGACAAAATATGTACACACGTATCAGTGTATGTAAATTGATAATGGTATAATATAAAAGAATACTAAGATTGCATAAAAGTTTCGATTTGCATTTAAGTCTTATTTAGTATATAACGTTTATGTATTCTTAATATTTTAAGAGTTACGGTTTTTTAATATTTACATAATACTCTTTTATATTATACTATTATTACACAGTGATAATTTACACATATTGACACTTTTGTATTCCCTCCGTCGGCTAATTTTACATTTTATTTTTTCATAAAGTGAATAGTAAAGCAAATGCCGTATAGTCGTCACGACGGTTATAGCCGTCATTTGCTTCGGGAAGAGAAAAAATGACATGCTGAGCAAATGACGGTTATAGCCGTCGAAAGCTTTTTGGGAAAAACTGTGGTCAAATGTGATAATTTTCACATCCAAACATACAACTTACACTCAATTTCATCAGTCATAAACAATCGAAAAAAAAAAAAAAAAATGTGTTTCTAAGGGCGATCGTAAAGTTAAAAATGTGCGGCAACGTGTTAATTGTCTCAAAAATCCAACAAAGAGCTTTCTCCTGCCGGAAGACGAGCGGCATATTTCCTTATCATTTCCATTAATAAATTTTGGAAAATAAAAATTTCAATGAATATTGAATCATTTTATTTTTTGTATTAGCCAATATTTTGGGTAAATTTTTCTTATTTTTACGCACATAAACATAAAAAACGTGTGTTGCGCAATGGGTTGCTGCTTGATATTAAACAAATGTCGTTTTACTCGCGTAACGAACTCGGACTTTGTCTCCCGTTTGTTTTGTATGAAAAAACCCACAGGCAGTCGAATTCCGGAGCCATAAATCATTTCCGCAGCGGAATCGTTTATGTCGTGTTTGGGATGCATCACGATGGGTAAGTACCCAATTCGGCGTGTCGTGGTATTTGATAGCCGACTGTATATCGTCACTAGGTCGATTTTAATTTATGAAAATTAGTGGCGAACGGTTCCTTGAGGAGCCATAGTTAGTGGACTTTGTCTCCGCGTCTCAGCTTTTCAACCTTTTTATACTTCGGCGTTTTGGCGTTTCGGTGTCTCGTCGTTTCGACGTTTTGATCTTTCGGCGTTTCTATCTTTCGGTGTTTCGGCGTGTCTCAGAGTTTCGGCGCCTCAAACGAATGAGATGAGAACGTATCTGAAAGTCGTGAGAGTTTAAAAATTGCGGCACCAAAGGAGTATCGAATGTCCAACAGTTACGAGGCGCGGGGTCGGCAATATTGTTTCTCCAAAGAGTAATAATATTGCCGAAACCGTATTTTAACCAGTTAACTGTGGCGTCCTTATTTGAGAGCACGCACCGTTTTGTGTCGGCAGAATCGAGCCATGACGAGTATACTCGTCAATCACAGAGTAAATTGCGCTGGTAAGATATTAGATCAAAAAGATGGGTTTATTTTATAAAATTGACAATTTTATTACTAATATTTACTTATTTCGTTAACATACACATATATTACATACATATTAAACTGAAAACGCAATAAAAACTAAATATTATACATATAAAAGCCAGAATTTAAATTCCTGCTGTGGAGTGGTATTTAGTGAAATATGGTACTATATACAATGGGACATTGCAAATGAAACACCAGTAACGCGATTCCTTCCTGATCTTACGTTTATAGCAGTGTGAATACCATCGCATAGGGTTGTTTTTGAAGTTGCGGGTATATAATCCGGAACATGATTCCCGCCTAATTGGCTTACATTAAATCTAAATGGCCGAGTTTGTGTCGATTTTTCTCTTTGAATTGGATACGTCGCAAAAATGTCTTCAATAAATTCAGACATAGTTCTGACATCAAACAATTGGCATTTACACCACTCGACAGCTAGGTAACTTCTGGCCAGCAGGTATCAATAGGCTCAGCGCCTGGTCGGCGTCACGCAATTGTCCCATGACTAACCATGCCTGAAGAAACCCTATTATAAATCAACTTTCTGACTTTTACCTTTGCCCCTTTTAGGCTAACATCTAAAGAACGTTATCATCGCACATAAATAAATTCGTTATGCGAATTGGTAAGCAATTTCAGCCGTTGCATACGGGGACGCATGAGTTCATCTCAAATTATTTATATTTTCTATTTGCTTATTTTATTCCGCCATGGTCTCAAATTATTCTAAACATCTTGAAATTTGAGAATACGTTTCGTTTTTCTAAAAAATTACAATTTAAATATCCAATGGTTACTACTTTATATGCATGATGAGTATACTCGTCAATACACAAAATTGTGCCACTTCTCCATGACGAGTATACTCGTCAATCACAGTTAACTAGTTAAGATATTAGCTGAACTCCTGAGCCGAATCCTAAACCAGTGTTTGTTATTGCTTGCTTTCGGGAAATGCAATCTACAGTCATCGTTCATTCATACAATGAATGTCTTTTATGCGGGCGATGATCTCTTACACACATATGTAATCATATTTATATCCCTTCCAAGAACCAAGGACATGGATGCCTTGGTGAATACCTGCATAGGATAGGACGGGAGGAGACGGCATACTGCCATCACTGCAGGGCCGAGCTTAACACGGCGCAACACATACTGGAGGAGTACCCAGCGTGCGCATTTGAGCGCCGTGTCCTCTTATAATACCTTGGGCGGGACATCTCGCTCTCCGCTATGGTGCAGAGCGGGAAGTCATGGAAAGAGATGGCGTCCTTCTGCGAGCAGGTCTTGATGAAGAAGGAGCGCGTCCACCAGATTGCGAGCGTGTCGTAGGCTCCTCACCGCACCTTTCAAGGTAAAAGTCCCATCACTAGTACCCTGACTGCTGGAATGGGGGAGTAGTTTCCCTCGTCCTGCAAAAAACAGCGAGGTCAGACTGCGAAGCAGGGTGTAGATCCGAGGTTGAGTTAAACTGAAGCGTACATTCGAAAGCACATATGCTTTCTTGCGATGCTATGTCCAATGCGCACATTATACGTGCTTACTCGTTTATGTTCAACATGCACTCTATACGCATTTGTCTTTTTTTATCGCCCAGGGCAATAGTGATATATGCTTGCACGATTAAGTATTCAGCGCGGTGTGATATGTACTTTCCGTCGGTGTGATCCGTACTAATTGTATCTTATTAATGAAACGTTTACGTGCGAAGAAGTATGTTGGAAAGAAAAAGAAGGAGGAGGAAAGGAATGAAATGAAATGGAAATGGATGAAATGTAAATAGGTGATTAATTCTGATTTTGAAAGGATTATTCAGCGTTGGGAAAATGACTTTATTATGTAAACCAATGTAGACTTGAACACACGTTGAGAATGTCGTCAATCGGTACTTTCAATATCGAAAAGGATTATATAATAACACACACACACACGCACGCAGTGCACTTTAACACTAGGTTTACGGAACACGTCAATTTGACGAGTGGGTTGCTCCAAATTTATATTAACTCCTTGCACTCGGCGATTTTTTGGCTAAAGAAAAGTAGAAATTTACAGATTTTCTGGTATAAAGTTGACGTTATCTTCTTGAGTGGGAAATAAAGGATCGTATAATAATTAACACGTGGAATTATTTGATTTCGATATTTCGCATATTGTTATATTATCTTAAATTTGATATATTAATTAATATGAGTCTTCGAAATTTCATGGTAACTGACAGTCATCATTCGAGTGCAAAGGGTTAATAAGATCCCAGGTTGATCCTGCCAGTAGTCATATGTTTGTGTCAAAGATTAAGCCATACATGTATCAGTACATTCTGAATTAAGATGAAACTGCGAATGGCTGTTAAATCATTATGATTTAGCATTAAATCAATTATGATTTCTTAGATCATAGCGATTTTTACTTGAATAACTGTGGTAATTCTAATTCTAAAACCAATACATACAAACCAGAGTTCCGTCCAGAGATGGGAGGAACTCTTTTATTAGATCAAAACAAATTGACGGCGGATAGCTTGCTATCCATTCATCGTTCTCCTTGATGAATAATTTTCTACTGTTCAGATGGTCATCTAGCACCCGTGACGCATCTTTCAAATATCTGCTTTATCAACTGTCGATGGTCGGTTCTGCGCCTACCATAGTTGTAACAGGTAACGGATAATCAGGGTTCAATGCCGAAGAGGAAGCGTAAAAATCCAAAGAAGTCAGCAAGCGCGCAAATTACCCACTCCCGGCACGGGGAGGTAGTGACGAAAAATAACGATAATGGACTCATTTGAGGCCCCGTAATCGGAATGAGTACACTTTAACACCTTGACTGCCATGTCACCTGTATTCGGGTGACGCTTATTTGAGTGCTTACACGGTAGATTGATTGGTATTTCGAAAGTTATTTCACAAAATATGAGACGATTGAATTGTCATAAACTTTTTTTTTTAATTACTTCAATGGAATGTTTTAAAACAGTCCAAACAAAGTTGAGGTTGATCAGGGTAATCTGGGCGGAAGTTGTGATTTTTTAATATGTGCTCGTGCCTTTGATCGGTCCGTATGGAGTGTTTTATTTTTATAGAAATATTGGGTTGTCCGGAAAGTTCGTGCCGATTTTTTAGGAAAATTAAAACGCAGCTCATTTAAATATTGGTATACATTTATTAAGTTATATAGGTACCATTCTGTTCCACAACCTTTCTCCATATTTCATGCAGTGTGAGAATTCTGTCCTTCCAGAACTTCTCAGGTTCTTCGGCAACAAATTTGTTCAAATGGGTTTTTATCTCAACCAAAGAGTTGAAATTTTTTCCATTAAGGATATTTTGTAATGATCGGAAAAGGTGGAAATCCGAAGGCGCAAGGTCTGGTGAATACGGTGGATGGGGTAAAACATCCCAACCAAACTCCAATAATTTTTGCCGAGTTCCCAAAGACACACGAGATCGCGCATTGTCCTGATGAAACACGACGCCCTTCCGATTCGCAATTTCTGGACGTTTTTGTTCAATTGATGTCTTCAATTTATCTAATTGAGAGCAATACTTTGCCGAATCTATTGTTTCATTATTTGGTAAAAGCTCATAATATAGGATTCCTTTCCAGTCCCACCAGATACAGAGCATTACCTTCTTCGAATGAAAACCGGTTTTTGGGGTGACTAAAGATGGTTCATCACGCTTTCTCCAGGACCTTTTACGCTGGACATTTTTATAAATTATCCATTTTTCATCCCCCGTCACTAGTTGCTTTAGAAATGGCGTCTCCTCGTTGCACTTGTAAAGCAAGTCGCAAATGGAGATGCGGTCCAACAGATTTTTCTCCGTTAAATCGTGCGGAACCCATCAANCTTTTTTCCAAATATGGCTGAAGTTATCTCTTTTAGAATATGTACACGTGTCATTTGTTTTCAATAATTGTGATATATTCAGTCTGGTCTCTCACGCTACCTACCGAAAATCGGCACGAACTTTCCGGACAACCCAATAAAATTATTTTAGAGAAAAATTTATCTGCAAGTTGTAGACATACGTTGTGTGCCAATCCCGTCTCTCTAATCGCGTCAGCAGACTTTCCAAAGTAAATTTCGATTGACCACGTATATCCTTCGTTTCAGTATAATTTAAATAATTTAATTCCGTATTTATGTGTTTTATTCGGTATATACTGTTTGAAAATGAGTCCTCCGCGTCATGGAATCAACGATTCGTCGATGACAATGTTTATCCCAGGCGTGAACGTTTCTTGATATTTTTTCTGAAGTTTATCAAAAAATCCAATATCGTTCACATAACCCATATATTGCTTGCGCTGCGTTTTGTTTCTCTCTATATCTTTCATTCTTCTTGACAATCGCCGCCGACTGCTCGCAAAAGGAAAAGTTTCAGAGTCGGATGCAAGAAGAGAGTGATAAGAAAAACGATGCGTGAACAGGAGGAAACGGGAAGGATTCGTGACGTACGTGCAATTTATCGACGTTCATCGGCGTTCGTCACGATCGTGACCGGAACTACGCGAGCATGTGGCTGCGTGAGATGTTTAAATGAGAGGCAATTGGGTCGTGTCATGGACCCCTGTGAATGCTCGCTGCATTGTGCGTCGTTATATTACGTAAACAGACAACCACCAGTTCGCAACCACAACCACCACTGCTTCGTGCTGATTGGAAAGTAAATATCGAATCTCACATCCGCCATTGTTACGCTCGTGTATCTTTAGATCACGAATTACAAGACGCGCCTCCGACATCGTTTGAAACAAATATGTACTTGCGTGACTATGAGAAATGAAAAGAAAATAGGAGCTCAATGAGGGAGTAGAAATAGTTCGTATAGTCCCAGAGTTTCGAATGCCCAATCACTCTTGCCGCGTAAATTACACTTAGTGCGAATCATTGTGCACAAGATCGTTACATTTATTGGGTCGTAGTTGGATATCAACGCTTTCCCAATTGATTGATAACACATTGTATGCCGGTGGCATCTGAGGCATTTAAAACCTGAGCGCCAGCACAGTATCGGCCGCGTAAAGCCTCAGCGCCGGCATGATTCACTTATTAACGACCAATTAGCAGGTGAAGAANAACAAATCGCAAAAAAAATGAATGTTGTATTATCGCAGACCGGGCGCTAAAGCGACAGACTTCCAAACCCGTGTTTTCGCGGGGCCGGCATACAACGTGTTAACGTACCAACCGGGAAGAAGCACAATTTCATCGAATACTGACAATACTTGAGATGATTATACACAGTGCCTGTCCAAACCGTACTCTCTTTTATAGTTACGAAAGGGTCGGGTTGATGCACGGGTTAACTTCGGCCTTTCGGGGAGTATCTGAACAAGATCGGACGCGAGCAACCGCCAGGGTGTCACCACTGCGGGGAGGAGGTGGACTCCGCGCAGCACACCCTGGAGACGTGCCCTGTCTGGGCAAAGGAGCGACGAGTGCTGGTTCAGTACGTGGGCTGGGATCTCTCGCTGCACGCCATCGTGCCTAGCATGGCGTGTAGGTCTGGCGTGCGATGGCCTCCTTCTGCGAGCAAGTGATGCTCCAGAGCGGGGTCGCGAAGAGGATTGCCAGGCCCCGCCCGCGCGTGCAGGAAGACGGGTTCGGCGAGCACGCCGCAGGTAAACTCGCCGTTCCATCTGCCGGACGATAATCCGAAGATTTCGACCCGGATAACGTCCGGCGAAGAGCCCTGGCGGTAGGAGTTGTCCCCGCCCTTTGCCGACCTTATCGCCAGGGGACCGCGGCCAGCTGGGTGAGGGCCCGACTGGCAGGGGATCGTGGTCATGGAGTGGCGGCGCCCGTCTGTGGTCGCGGGCGTCGCTGAAGACCTACATCCAGACGAGGAAGGACGTCACCGTATTCCAGGACGTCGAAGACGTCATTGTATTCCAGGATGTCGAAGAAGGAGACTCTACGTCGACGCCATGGGGGGTACCGGTGACATTAGGTGAGTTTTTCCACGACGCCTGTTTCCCGGTGCCCCCCACATCATGGAGCTGAAGGGCCACCGCAGGGGGTTTAGTGGGTACAAATCCCACATCANTCGGCCTTACCTGTACGTGTTTAGCGTGGTAAATATGGACTGTAATTCATACACGGAATACAAGGGTTCGATACTCGGTGAAGAATACTTCGTGCCTCGGAAGCCCAAGGTGACATATCGCCTTACTCCTCCCAACCAGTAGGAGAGATAGGCCACCGTGGGGGTTTTGGTGAGTAAAATCTTACATACGCCCCCCTCCCCCAGGAGGGTGGGGTATCTTCTAAAAGATTTTCCCCTCGAAAAAAATAATAAAAAGAAAAAAAAAGGTTAACTTGGGTGACGTCGCGGAGGGCACCCGAAAACTATTCAGTAGCCCCCATCCGAGTGGAGTGAATGGCCACCGTGAAGATTTTAGTGAGTACGAATCTCACATAACACTGCCGCCTCCCATAGCAGCATGGTATCTTTCGAACATTTCCCCCAAATAAAAAAAGAAAAAAGAACTGGGTGCTCACGGTGTAAAATTGACGTAGCGAGGGACTTAGACTCGATGTATCTAATTCAACAATCATATAAAGCAACAAAATGTTATCATAAACGTACACGGAACTAATTGCAAAGATATTTTATTTAAAATTTAACGGAAATAAGAGAATTAAGTGAAAAAATAAAAAATTCAGAAAGAAACGAAAATATGATCACAACAAATCATGATAGGTATAAATAAATAGAAAACTGCAAAAAAATGTATAGATTGGAACCATTAATTTTTAAGAAATTCATGAAAAAACATTAAATGTAGTAAAACTAATATTATAATGTAGGAAACCAAAAACACAATCGAACACTTCTTTATAATTCACGGCAATACCAAACAACAGACATTTGTATTGATCACAATTTAACTCGCTATTTTCAACTCCGTACTCTTAAACTATCGACTCTAAAACTCAAAAGACTCCGAACCATCGAGAGTCCTTTTTTTTTAGCCTTTTAGAAAAACAACATGTGTTTATCGGTAAGCCCAGTATTGTCGATTTCTACATTTCCTCTCAGACAGAAATCCCAGCTGACCTTAGCTAGCCTGAAATCCCACCTTCCCAAAAAATAGTATCCTACAATAATAGTTGCTCCACATGGATTGTTATATATGGAACGTAGTTCTGAGTCTTGTATTATGAGTATTACTTTCGAATTGCTCATATCTGAATTTGGAACTCATTGTCAAATCCATTGCATATTATTTCAATATCACTTCGTATATAGTAGCTACCCTGCAGAAATTGTTGCAAATGGAACTGAGTTCTGAATCTATGATTACGAGTATTGCGTTCCAATTGCCGATATCTAATTGGGAAATTTCTTGAAAGATCTACTCTTTTGTACGTATTACGCGTTAGTTGCTTCTATTTCTGTATTATTTGGCATATAACAGCTGCTCTGCATGGACTGTTGTACTTGGAATGCGGTATTCAGTATTGCTGTTTAATTGCTGATATCTGATTTCGGAATTCTTTGACAAACCTATTCCATAATACGTATTACCAAGGCCGATGTGATTTTCCGCGAGACCTGAATACACATTCAAATCCTACATTTAAATTTTCCAACGAGGGATTGTTTATTTACAAATGCTGTTAAATATTATATATTTTTTATATAATCTTATATTTAAAAGATGAATATTACGTAATAATATAATCCAATAGTAATATGAAATAATTTTTCTCGCTTTTTTCGACGGCAAATCTTTGATAACATCATCAAAATCGATAGAATTTGCTACTTCACTTTCTATTGACAGAATAACCAGAGATGAAAATCTCTTTTGGCATATCGATGATCGCAGATAATTTTTTATTAGTTTCAACTGTGAGAAACTACGTTCTGCTGAAATCACGGTTACTGACACCGTTAATATAATTTGTAATTTACACTGTAATTTTTCAAACTTAAAGCCGAATAATTGGTTTGCGTTATTGACCGGAACATTTTAATTTCTTCAACTAAATTCCTAATTTCGTTCATGTGTAGAAAACCAAAAATATTTTTATGATTTGCATATAATTCGAATCTACTTTTAAAGTATACTAACGCAGCATCTATTATTTTTAAAGAGTAATGTACACGGAAGTATTCTTTGTCGCTGATCGTTGATGATTCATTCTGTTCTTCATAATTGAATAATTTCCGTTCTTTGCCCCTGTATGATGACTTGAAATCTGCTGTTATGTCCATTTCCTTTGCAACTTCATTTGCTGCGATCATAGCTTTGCTGAATCCTTCATTTTTGTATTCCGCAAAGAATACTTTAAGACCTTTGATGCTTCGTTGTCAAATCGATTTACATCTTTTGATTTTGCAATACTTTACTGGCGATATTAATTTTTTGATAATATTTCGTATCAAATAATAAGACTGGCAATAAATTCAAATTCATTTATCTTGCGCATTATGGAGAAAATCTCAATTTTCAATTTATCGTCAGATGCGTTATTGCCAATTTCGATCACAGCGCTTTGAAATTGTCTAACTTGAAATTGAATGGTCTTTACACTCTCAAAACGATATTCCCATCTAGTTTCTGATAATGGTTTAGGTGTAATTTTTTCAACGTGTTTTTTTCAGAACATCCCAACGCGATGCGGATGCTGCAAATATCGTGTAAATCTTTTATAAAACACCAAAAAAATGTAGTGTTTAGATTGATGAGTTTGTTATATCTTCCACAAATTCAAGATGTGACTACCGCATGGTACGTAAAACGCTTTAGGATTTACACGTAATACATTTACTTGTACTCCTTGATATATTCCCCTCATATTGGCTATCATATCATTGTCCGCGACAGTAGGGTATATTTATTTAGATCCAGAATGAGCATAATAGTTTCTGATAGCCTGTTGTATCGAGAACTATTTCAAATCTGATAAAATGTTCCTTAGTTTCAACCACCTCATTTGTTACGTTGACATAACGAAAAACAACCGATAATTGCTCTTGATGGCTCACATCTAGTGTATAATTATAATAATAATTATAATAATAATATTTTGCTTTCCTTATTTCATCGAAAATTACTTTTTGTACTTTATTTGCTACTTACTATTACTTATTAATTCGTTTTGAATTGAATGCGATAAATAACGATGCCCTTTTATGACTGTTCTGTTTAAATGATCATTTAGAACAGAATCAAGTTTTGCAATTAATTGTATTATACTCAAAAAATTACATTATGCGGCGTGTACAAAGTATAGAAACTTCCTCGGAAAGCGAAATTATGTTGCGCCAAATATAAAATGACAGCAGTTATTCTTTGAAAAATTTGTTCGTATCGTGTTGCTTCAAGTCTTAAAAAATTTGTCGTATTCTTTATCAGGTAGATTGCCAGTGCGAAAATTTTTTGAAGTCACTTGTTTATAGCTCGTGAATGTACCGTAGATCGTTGCATTTTGATTCGCTGTGCTAAATGAGACCAATCACAAAATCTATCCCCAGTGAAATATCAATAGTGGAAAATAATTTACGAGCGAAACAGTAAACCTTATCTTTAGATTTAGTTTAAACTAGCCATCGTAGTATTGTCCTTTGTTCATGCGTCAGTATTCTAGTAAAATATGTTGCAGAAGAACTCCTGTTATTTTGTTCTTAAGGAAGTTAAATTGAGTAACTTGTACAGGACCATGCTGATCTATTAAATTTACTGTTTGTTGTGTCTTATCACTTTGTGACGCCAGCCAAATTCCAGCCAACGCATCACCAGACGCATCACCCAGACAGCAACCGTAGCAAAATCAACCAAAACCAGACAACACGTGGCTAGAAACCGCCTACTCAACCAGAAAATTATAGTATAAAAACCGAGCACAAACGAATAAAGCAGTTCTATATTATACCTCAAACGGAACGTTTCTGCATTCGTATACCTATCCTGAAAACCTACGTTAAATATTTAAAACTGTTCAACATCTGTATTACACTTATTTTACCAAAATAAGTATTAATATAAGAAACGTAGTTTCGTTTAGAAAGGGGGCTCTTCCACCAAGGTTGAAGACCCGCCCGTTTATATTTTATTTTAATACTTGCCACGTATTTCCCGTGACAAAATTGGTTTATATTTTATTTCAATACTTGCTACGTATTTCCCCGTGACAACTTGGTGGCGTGCTAAGATCTTCAATGTCGCAATTTCTGTTTTTTTCTCTTTGTGCTTCAATTTCCACAATTTTAATAAATTTTTCTCGATGAATATCACAATCGCTCGTTTTTTCAGTTTTGTTGGTGTCTTCTTCATTTTCTTTCACAGGTGTATTCAACTCTTGGTTTTCTTTTTCCAAAGGCATCTGATTCATTGTCATATATTCTTCACCTTCGTTTGGCTGTCTTGAATGACTAGTATTTTCAATTACATACTTCAAACTGTTGTTTGTTTGTTGTTTAATATAATCGTTTTGCTGTTTCTTCTGTTTCAGTTTATCAGATAAGATAAACTACATATTTCATTTCGTTGTGTATAGTTGAAACATTTTTCTGTTTTTGCTCACTTTATCGAAATTTTAACATTCGGGGCGAAATTAATTTAATAACATCAAATTCAAATTTTCTACTAGTTATATATATATCAGATTTCATTTGCATGACTGACATACGTTTCTTCTGCGACTCAATTTCAGTTAAAGAGGAAATAATTGAAAAAAATACTTACCAGAAATCAAACTTGTTGAAAATATATATATCACGATTTATACCGCGATATAACTGAAAAATATTCGTCGTCTTAAATTTACCGAAACGTAACAATTACAATCCTTGTCACGCGTCAAGAGATGGACTAACGCTGAGCATAGAAGACCCTAAAAACACCGATGCGTTTTTGTTTAAAACATACGAACCGCAAAACGGCAACTGACGCACAACCACTAATAAATGTCAGGTATTGTTATGTCCAATTCCTATACAAGTTCGTAGAAACGACTCATCGCTAGACTTACAAAAATTGGGTAATCTTATCTCTATTTTTTTAACAGTCTTTAAACAAATTCAATATATTTTCGCTGCCATAATTCGCTTTCAAGGGGCAAAAATTCAATGGAAGTACAAAATCTGTAATCATGTATGACTTCTGCAAAAAGTTATTGATGTAGTTTAATTTCCCTAAAAAGTACATTTCTCTGAAGGCGTCTGGATCTTTTTAATCTAAAGTATTAGGTCGTCCCATAAGTTCTTTCGCGATGATATTTACATTTTTCGTCGTATTTTATAAACTATATCGATGATTAACGTGTTTGCCAACGAAATAGGAAGAAATAGGATAACAAACGGGCGATTACGTTTTTTCTTAATATTTCAAGATTTATTCGACATATAGTTCTAAGTAGTAAAAGTCAAAACCGGCAAGAACTTATGGGACGACCTAATAGTTTCCAAGTTATGAGGATTTTATGAAATTACACTGAACTTTGATAAATTTTGTCACTCTTTTAAACTGAATTATCGCTACTGAAAAAGTATCTTGTATCTGTTAATGGTATCGTCATTCTATAAAAAGTTAATCAAAATCGGTGTTTTTTAATTGGATAATTTTCGTTAATTCGAGAAAATTCGTTGAACTTGCCTTCCGCCGGCCCTGCTTTCCTGTACACTATACGTCGTAATATTCTATTATTTTTCTCCTTCTGTGTATACAAATACATATGATAGACCAATTAATTATAAAATTAGGTCTTCTGAAACTGTGCATATTGATACACAAGTTGACAAAGAAAAGTATTGCATTCGAAATGACATTTTTGTTTTCTATATTTACATTAATTGTCATCTTCCTATCTAATAAGCGTTTGAATATTGAAGTGATATTTCATGTCGTAAAAAATCGTATTTTATTTTCAATTTTTAGATTTCATATTAAAACCGAATTGTATTCGTAAAATCGATACTTTGAAACCAAAATTTGACATCAATTAAATATTTTGAAATGTTTCATTTTTTTTTTTTTGCTACATTTATATAATATATGTAAAATACATGTTGTTTCGAAAAGTACATAATAACTAAATGTTATCAGATGTGCTTTAAGAACTATTTTTTTTTTTTTACCTATTTTACAGTTGTTTCATCATTTTACATTTTATTTCATCACTTTACAATTATGATAGTCATCTCTTACTATCTTTTCATATTTCCCGCCTTAACTCTGACATTTGTGTTTGAATATTCTTTCACGCATATTTAATGTAGTTATATTTTCTTTACTTTATTTATTTTCTATTGTTTTCCATTGTGTATTATATTTATCACTATTCTATTTTAATCATTATTATATATATTTTCGAACCTGTATTTTTATTTAGAAAAGATAATATTACTAATAAAAATATTAATTATAGAAATGCAATCTCTTGAATATAACATATAATAAAAATATATTCCTAGTGGAAATTTATATATTATCGCATAAATGCCTTATGTACTGTACACGTCAATATGCTAGATTGGTACATTTTTTAAACTCTAATCAATGATAATTATAGATAAAGAAGTTTCATAAGAAGGTTATATAAATGTCAAGTTTTTATATATATCTTTGATATAGTGTCCAGCATTGAGCAGTGTATAGTGTTATAGTTTAAACTTTCTACAGATTACTTTTTATACATAGTAAGTTGTATTGTATTTTTATCAGATAAGGAAGTCATTGTCTATATAAAATATTAAATGCTATAAAATCAATCATTATGTTTATACGTGATTTATCTACATTATATCCATTTATATGTGTATATTATATCAATAATTATAAAAGTCTTATAAGTCATATATTTTTTAAATATATTTAGAGTCATCTTTGCTTGGATATTTTTCATTACGGAACAAAGCATATTAGAAAATACTTATTCATTTAGAGCAGTGTTTACTCATCAAATATCATTATACTTTTCATTTATCAATAATTCAATCATAATATATGATATAAATAATTCAATATCCTTATATACCTTGAATTTCTCTCTTTTTGGCGAAAGATCTAAAATATGAGATTTAACGATATTATGTAAAGTTGTTTTATAGAATATTTCATACAGAATATTCTTTTAAAAAATCATGTCTCACATGCATGTTATAACAGACAAGTTTTTCCTAATATTTTTTATATTTCTTGATGACAGATTTTTTAGTAAACTTGTAGAATATAGTCTCTTTTACTATTTTTACAGATAGTCTCTTGCTATTCAATTACAGATAAATTTTACTTACAAAATTATGTTATAACCTTTATAACAAATTTTAAGTTGTATATAAGCATACATACAGTCATATGACATATATATGATATATGATCATTTATTAAAAAAATTATATTATTAGGTATTTTTTTAGAGTGAATATTATTGTTAGATGTTTTAGTGTTTTGTAAACATTATTTAATTTTCTGTAGTCATACTATAATTTTGTTTCTAACATACTACTTATTAACATCATTGTTATTAAAGTTGACAAAATTTAAAATATGCATGAGTCTTTTATAAATCAAGTAAGAATAAAAAATAAATAAATAAAGAAACAAATTATATATACATTTAGAAATGGTCAGAAAATTTGTCGTGTTATTACATTTTACTGACTAAAGTATTCTCTTTTATTTTCATAACTAAAACTTTTACCTACCATTTATTACACTATATTGCATTAATTTTTCCTACATACTATTATCTTAACTTACAATTAAATATATTTCTTTATATACCATAGTGGTTCAGTCTTTTCATTTCCACTTCTTTATTTACTTTATATGTCTGTGTTTTTTGTATTCTACAAGTCTAAGTTCTTCATAAAAGAAGTATTTTTACAATGCTTGACTATTGTCTTTGGTTTATATAACATTTTTTATATTAATATAGTAGTTATAACTTGATAATGACAAATTTAACTTCTTTTATATTCAACTCTTAATAACCCCTTTTTGTTTAATTTAAACTTTTTAAGAAGGTTTTATATAACAGTTGTTTAACTTGTTGTTTCTTTCAAACTCTTTAATAGAATTACATGTATAATTTATACTTTTTAAGAAGGTTTAAATAACAGTTTAACTTGTTGTTTCTTTCAAACTCCTTAATAGAATTACATGCATAATTTAGACTTTTTAAGAAGGTTTTATATAACAGTAGGATTTGAAATGCTAAGCCAATAATATATAGTGTGAAGTATATTTAATTGAATGTATTTAATTTTATTCATTAAGGTAGAACTGAAAATTATAAATAGAAATGCAGTGAATTTGTAATATACTGAATATTTTAAAATAATTCCTTTTCTTTAAGCATAAACAAAAATTTAATTAATGTGTATTTTGAAAACAATTTATTCAGTTTTATAATATACATATTTTATTATTTATATCTATAATTACAATTTTACATTTTATACCAATCTTGTGAAATTAACAATGTTAATTATAATTAATAAGTCTGTATAAATGACTTTTATTATAAAAATGTACGTACATGGACATTGACATATGAATATTGAGCTTGAGTATTATATTTAAAAGTATTTGTAACGTCAACTTAACTATATAATGTTTGATATTTCATCAAACACGGACACTTGACAATGAAATTTCTCATTTGTTTCTTATGATAGAAGAAGAAGTTGTCAAAGAAATATCAAATGAAAATATTTGATGCTTTGAAAGAGCAATTATTATGATGTATAAAAATATATTTTCATGATCACATTTTTATGAGATTTTCTGTGCGGAGAAGGTTTTTTAAGTTGACCACTTATTTTTAATATTATTACACAGTGGTTGATATAAAAATGAATTCAACAAGGACTAGTCTTTGACTAGCTAAAACTGGTTGTAATTGAAGTTTGTTATCCACAATAATTTTGATTAGTTAATACTTCTACAATTATTTTAATGCTATTAGTTAAAACTAGTAATTGGACTAGTGTGCTGGACAAAGCAATACAGTTATTTAAATTACATCAGAATATGGCATATCGTAATAAATAGAATATTGAAAATCTGTTTTCAATGTTTGTAAATTATTGTTATTACTAGTTTTTTCAAGTTAAAATTACATAGTTATCTAAAAATGGATTTTAATGGTAAAGAAATTCCATTAATATTAATCCAAATTAACACTGACCAGCGATCTCAGTTAAAACTAGTAATAGTAGTAGTAGCAATAGTATTAATTCATCAATCCATAGAGACAAAGGTTTTTGGATTTACAACAATTCTTAGCTTAGACATTGCATATTTGTTGACTAGCATAATTAGTATAATTAAAATTAAAATTAAAATTAACATTAAAATTAGATTGCATAGTTTCTTTGATTTACAGCTTTAGCTTAGTGCTGCTTTCTATGTCGGCTATCCTCATTTGTTTGTTTAAATTTGTTGTAGCTTCTGCTAATTTCGCATGTTTCTTTTACAATTTTACTTCTTAATATTTTATTAACTTTCCAGTCTAATGTGCATCTCTCATAATTTGCATCTCTCTATTGAATATTATTATTTTCGTCTTATTTGTGTCGATAATCAGATTGTTTTTCTTTATGTACTTGTTTTTTCCGCCTTTTTTATCGAAAGAATTAATCAGACATTGCTGACGATCTGTTACGAATGCTAGTTCAAAGTTAGTTCAAATCAAGTTTTATAGGTTTTTATTTTATTACAATACGAAAAGTGAATGCGTTTAATCGAATGTAATTTTGACTTGTTCGTTTGGTTTTGACTGTTTTTTATTTTGTGTCTTCGTATATTTTATGGATTCAGATGTGTGTTGGTTTGTTGCTGTGGCATGTAAGTGGTAGTTGCGTGTTTCTACAATATATTGAATCTGTACTTCTTAAGGATGTGTAGGTGTTTCGATATCTTACGGTAGTGGTGGATTTTCAAACAATTAGTGCCGATATACTATGCATGCACACGAAAAGTTCGCTGTTTTGAATTCGATTGGATTTGAAATCACAATCTTCAAGTTCGGTAACGGTATACGTTAACATAGGCGTAAGATATCCGTAAAATTTCTATAATCGAATAATACATCCCAAGCTTGGGACATGAGAGTAATACTCCACGAGCAAAACGTGATTATTTTCACACATACTTCATAAATATTGAACACATATTTAATACGCGTATGAAATATAAATATAGTTAAATAAAATTAGGGAATGAACATTTCGTTTTATGCATTTTACACGGTAATATACGTATAAGAAAAATTACTTAATATAATATTAATCTTTCGTAGCATCATGTAGTAAATGAGCTACATATTTATTATATCATATGATAAAACATAAATATAAAAAAACGTGTGTATAATACAGCACGTTTGCTGCATAATGCAATAATGCAGTTAATCCAGATACTAATTAGTAATTACAAATAATTATGTGTTCATCAGAAGAATCTGAAATTAATGCTTTTTAGGATGAGTTGCATCTATTTGTCGCGTCTATCTCATTTTGTCTCGATTGTTTTGTTCGTTTTCTTTGTCACATTGTGCTATATGATCAGGTTAATAGAAGGATGCATTTCTGCCAATAAAGGAAACGCGTTTACCTTGTTTCTATGATGGCGTTAGAATGGACGGGTTGGTGAGGGTTGGTGGGGTTTCAGGTGGTCTGACAAGGAGAGGACACGAACTGTCTGATTTCGATTTTAATACATTGATAGCCGGCCTCGCGAAAATGCGGGTTTCTGGGTCTGTCGCTTGAGCGCCGACACCGTGATAATTTCAACTTTGTTTCTATTTTTCTTTTCTATTAAATTGTATATGACGAATACGTAATTGAAATATACTATTTTACGAAAATGCGAATAAAATCGGCGTTTGGGCTTTACGTGGCCGATACATTGGCGCGCTCAGTCTTTAAATGTCTCACATGCTGCCGGCTGTCAATGTGTTAATGTGCTTTTACAAAATTATAGTTGAAGTGATCTCTTTTGATGTATTAAAATTATTAGGTGTAGATACTCAACAATTTTTAAGATATAAGTTATTAAAATTTAAACTTCATGTTTTACTTCGCTTTTCGACTTCTATCTTTCTGATTATATGGAAATAACAGTGGATCTAAAATTCTAACACAGATAAAATATGATTTAGAGATTTATGTTTATATATTAAATAATTAACTTTTTTGTTATTTATGCTGTTACAGATGTCTATTCGTTGGGGTATAGCAGGTGCTGGAAAAATATCACATGATTTTGTATCATCTTTACAAACATTACCAGAAACTGAACATGTAGTGGTTGCAGTAGCAGCACGAGAACTGTCAAGAGCACAGGAGTTTTCTAAGTTACATAAGATTAAAAAAGCATTTGACTCTTATGCAAAGCTAGCAGAGGATAATGATATTGGTACGTATTCTATTTGTCTACTGTTTGTAGAAATATATTTGTTAGATTTTTAATTGTAATCAATTTGTGCTATAATAAAAAATAATTTATATTGAAAGATTTTTAATATCAAAGTACAAATGTTTTAACATATCCTAATGTTTAGAAAAATTGTGTTAAATGGGAAATTGTTTATATTACATATATAGCGATTCAAGAACCTATAACGTTAAATTTTTCACAACCTTTCACAGCAATATCAAGAGTATCATTCATATTATATCAATTTAGGATCTTTTTTCGAACCTTGTATAAATTGTATAAATTTAATTAAATTTAATTGTATAAATCATTAAATTCATATAATTTTTTGTTATAAAATTGTCAGCTTCTACAGATTTCTCTAAATTTTGATTTTACCAGTTTTTACCAAACAATTCATTATAGACCGTGAAACAACTTTCCTAATAGTTACTTTTTTAGCTAGATTTAATTAAGATTTTCAGTTAGACGATATATGTCAGTTACGTAAATATTATATTATATTATACGTAATATATAATA
>NIJG01000179.1:41817-52144 GCA_002201625.1 Euglossa dilemma
GTTTTTAGAAATATAATTTTATAAAATATAAATATAAAATATAATTTTATAAAACTTTTCCCAAGAAAATTCTGAAATTTGTTCGATAAATATTCTCGCTCGTTATTTACGCGAAGTTTTCTTATATTAAATCCTATTTCTTTATTAACCCTTATATTGAAAAGCATCAAACACATTTAACCTATAACATAGCTGTTTCTGTGTACCGATTGTAGTGACAATAAAACTACATATGCCAGAATGGATCGGACTTACTGTTGATTTTTTTTTCGATCATGTAATCGTTTGAATGGTCAGGGTGAATATTACGCCTATTTTATACACAACAATTTAATTTTTCTTCTCGTTCTTCAAAGATTCATACCTTCTATCCATAGTTAAATTTTCATACATTGAAGGAGGAGTGACAGGGTTTCGCGTGCCTGGAACCGGTCGAACAATGAACAGAAAGTTTTCTAATGAAGGCAATAACGACACGACACGTTAGAAAATTCCCAAGTTCTTATTATTCGAGCACTTGTATTTGACCGTTGAAAGACCGTAACGAAGCCTTCCGGTCCTGTCTTTGTTCCTCGACGGAACAACTTCTACGTTGCATTGTTGTATTGTTTTGGTTTAACATGACGGTATAACACCTTTAGGTAATACTCAGCACTTTTTTAGATTATTCTGCAATTCTGTTACAAATATTACGTTTCTTTACGGTTTCATGTGTTCACTTCTATTCGTTCTTCGCAACTAAACTCTCGTCCTTTTCCTCACGATGACCTCAAAGAACATCGATAGTTCGTTAAATGTTAAACGTTTCCTTATTGATTAAATTGGACCAACGGTCTCCCTTCTGTTCGCTCATTGGATAAAACTTTCTGAAAAGGAAAGAGTAACGTGCTTCAATCGAGGACGGAAGTGGAGGAACTCTCTCCTTCAGAGTGAAATACACGGCGGTCATTTTGGTGATCCGATGGTCACCTTTTCAAAATCGTTTAGAATTTTACCTCACTACGTTATTTTAATTTTTATTCTACCAATTATTATTTTGAAGTAGTTTTTAATATATAAAATGTTAGGTTAATCTCATTAAGGTTACATAAGGAACATTAACCCTTTGCAGTCTTATGTCGAGTGTGACTCGACATTGTGAAATTGTTTCAAGAGATTTACACTTGAAAATTACAAAATAAAACAATAGTATAAATATAACTGACATTGAATCGACTTTGTTTCTTCCTTTATTTATTTAAATAGCTCTATTATTTGAAATAAATTCCAAATAATAAATTTAGATACGTTAAGGGCTACTGGTAACAAAATTGAAATATAATTCGGACCGCAAAGGGTTAAATAACCAGCTTGATACAACCGTAAATTAAAATATTCAACAATACAAATGAAATAATATAAATTGTATAAAAAATGGAAAAGACATTGAAAAACATTTAGCCAAAAGTTAAGAGTCTTCCAAATAGCTACGAGTACTTTTGTTGATATATGGTAGTTAAACATTTTTGATAGTAATGTGTATTTTATAAAATAATACTTTTTGGTTTCTTTTTGTTCAATGTGTATAAAACATATCTTATTGTTAGTCATGTGATATAAATCGAAATGTATGTAGAACATATTTTCATGTAAGGATACGTCAATTTGACGTCATGTCACCACTAGATATATAGTCAATTTGATGCCGAGTCATCACTAAAGATATTAAAAAGGTGGTTATTGTTTGAAAATTACAAATTTTTGTTGTTTCACACGTGGTATATAGCACCACTATCTAAACACCATGGGTTTAGTCGATTCGTTTTTGTAGTTAATATCGCCTCACTACTTCACCCTTTGATGTTGCAATCTCTTGGACGTGTCTTTCAATCAACTGAATTTTTCCAATTGTCATGAATACATCAGGCGTCAATTTAATATTGGGTTATTAGTTTTATATTTTTACGGATCGCGAGTGTAATTTGAAATAGATTATTTATCCGTGATTAGTATTGTGATTATTTATTTGTAAAAATTATACAGTTAAATGTGAAACGTTAACGGAGGTCCATTTAGGATACGTTTTACAATATTTATAAGATGATTACAATATTTATACCGTACTGATTTCTGTTTTTTGATTTCTACGATTTCTCAAGGTGTTCTGTTCGGTGTTTCTTCTAGTTTGTTTCGTTTGGTTCAGAGTGGATGATAATGAAGGAAAAGTAGAGTTTTTTTATTGAACCTGGATGTTTGGAAAGGACTTTTGGTTGGGAAGTGGAAAACTATGAAAGAAGTTGCTTTTTGGTAGTCAATGTCGTAATTTATAAGTAGGTGTCAGTTCGTTGCTTCGCTAGGACTCGCACGTGGATCCGATCTGTCAGGTCTGATAATCACAAATTTTCTGTACTTTTGCATTTAAGTGCATGACTAAATTTGCTGAAAGGGAGGCGATTTACGTTTAATTTTCGGTGTTGTAGTTGTAATATAAAGTAACAAAGTCTTTAGAATTACCGAAAATAAAAGTATTAAAATCAGAGTTATGCTATAAACACGGCTTCTGGTACAAAGCAGTTGCTATAGTTATTTCTGTTGCTTTGTCAGGTCAAAAGTAGTGATATTTTATAGAAGCATGAAATAAACTCGTTTAAAGTTTTAAAACAATTTTTCATCCTTAATTTTTCAATAATCAGTCATTCCTCTCTCGTATATTTGACTCTCTACTTCGACTTTATGAACTTTCTAAATTTAATAAATTTATAGCCTATTACACGGCTGGTTCGAACGATTCGGTCATTTTTAGTGTTTTTAAGTGATTATCTGTTAGCTATTTTAATCCTTACTTTTAATCCCATGGTTATATTCATAGCGGTCGTAATTAATAAAACAGTGTAGAAGAGTGAAACACAGAGTGAGTGACAAAGTAAATAATAAAGAGTGTTTATTGTAACTATTAGCAGTAATATAAATAGTAATCTTCGTGTAAGTAATGGCACTATATAAACTTTTTAGAACTAAACGTTAAATAGTATTATCAAAATTTCCTTTCAATTTTAGGTTAGTCTAATTGTATCTAATTGTAACTGTAAATGTATTTAATATTTGACATTGTCACTTTCACATTGTCATTTCTCACTTGAAGTCCGGTGTTGCGGTCGAGGGTCAAGGGGATATTTTACTCGCTCTGCTTAAGATACTTGTTCATAGTCTCCATTCTTCCATAACATTGCCGAAATCGATATCTTCAGGTTCGGTAACTTAATACGTACATATATGATTGATAACAATCAAAGATCGAATTGAGGATTTAGATCGAACTGTGCGAATTTCGTTTCTATTTTGTTTCGTTTCATTCGACACATTATTAACCCTTAACGAACGAATGCCGCCATACTCGCGACATTATAAATATTCTAAAAAAATCAAATGCCGCCATACACGCGGCATGACATGATATTTTAGGAAATCTGTTAGGTTTGGCCTTATTTATACATGCAACAATTAAGAGCGATCGGCAATTGTTTTTTGTCGTGCTCTGGAACGCATTCCTCTCATTCCTCTCCGAGGATTCAGCGAAAATACATCGTTTTATATGCGGTCAATAAAGTTTGTTATCGTCATTTTCGGAGCACTATCTGTTAGAAGAAAGAGAAACGAAGTCGTGCGTACATGCGTGCCATTTTTTTTTCTCACCCAAAAAAAATATAAGTAATTCTGTATAAATATATCGTTAATCTATAAAAAATAAATTTATAAATGTATACAAATCTATACATTACATACACGCATCTATTTGTTTATTTCAATTCCTATTATTTTTCTGAAATTTTCACTTCAGTATTCTTTTGTACGGATATATCTGTTCATATACTACCTATTATTACTGTAAGTTTTCATAAAATCAAATAAAGCGATATTAATTATGCATCTTTTCTCGCTCTGGAAATGAAGCACTTAATTTCCTAAACATCCGTCGACTTACTGGTCATAGTATTAGAAAAATGCGTTCGTTCGTTAAGGGTTAATTCTTTGTATTAATTCGTTTCGCGAATTTATTCGTTTTTGATACACCTTATCTTCCAATGTTCTCCACAGATAGAAGTCGCGTAGCGTAAGGTCGAGTGATCTTGGTGACCAAGAGATTAGCCCATGTCGATTTATCCATCTGTGAGGAAACCGATTATCTAACCACTGCCAAACTTGTGTTCTGTAACGTTTTGGACACGTTACACGTAACTATCCAATTACATCTACATGTTTTGCACAGAATAGAATGGCACATCTTTCGAAACATAGGGTAATTCGTTCCTTAAAAAATTAAAAAATACAGTTGAAATTCACCGACCCGGAAAAAAATACAGCCCTACTATTGTACAGACATTGTGCAGACTTGCTCATACATTGCATTTGAATTGATATCGATAAGCAAGTGATCGTATCATACGTGTGGACTTCTTGCCCACGCATGATTACTATACACATTAAAAATTGCTCCCCTCGTAAATACGAATTCGTCAATCCACGATATTTTTGATGGAAACAAATTATCTTGTTGCACTGCATACTACTGAAAGAATTTCAATCGTTTTTCATAATCAGCTGGTATAAGTTCTCGTACTCTTCTTGAATAATACGGATATCTGTTATCAGCGTGGAAAGTTCGCCATAGTCGATCGAGATAACTCCAGTTGATAGAAGGCATCACGAACACTCGCTGCTGAATTATTGTCAAAAACATTTGGTATACTTGATCTGCGATTTTGTTGCTTTGTAACTCCATTGAATTTCTTTCCTTTAGGACGTGATTCAAAGGATCCTTAACCGTTTTAGTGCCAGGGCTTTTTAAAAGTCCATGTCGAATAGTGCCATGAAGCGCGTTAGCGCTTCCTTCATTTATCTGTGAATAATGCCGATCGACGCGGTCGCGCTGCTCATTTTTTCGTCGAAATGTGCCGCCTGGCTCGCTTCAGATTGATATGCAATTTTTTAATATTAACAATTTTATCAGTTGCGTTAGAAACGTTGTACTGATCACCCAAAAGAAAAAAAGTGAAAGAAAATTTGTAATTACGAGAGGAAACTCTCGACACACTCGCGACAAGATACATCCTGAGTTGAGCGCGTTGCGAATTGACGATCGTGATCAAAAATAGCGACACGGTTCACCACAGTACGTGAACAGCGCGATCGCGCTGCGTGGCACTAAAACGGTTAAGGGTCGTTAATAATCATTGGTAACAATTTTTGAATACTCTGTAATTCGGTACTCTTCGACCAGGAAATCTGCGTTGATACTCCTTCGTAGTAATTCGGTCATTCCCATTGCAGAAGCCATAAACGAAGTGCTTATTTGCATGTTACTAATAACTATTACTGACGAAAATTACTTTCAAAATCTTTGGCATCCTCTAGTAGTCATAGTTTATATAAACGCAGTTTACGTAATTGTACTACAAGATCGTAAATGTAAATATCGTTGATCTGTTCGAACCAATCTTCATGGCAATAACAAATCAGTTACTATTCTATCTGTATTACATATTTGTGTTATAACTTTTTAATAGAGCTTTAAATAATCTATATTCATAAACATTTTATTTCTTATCTAGTGCCGTGGAATATACTGATAAAGATTGAACATTAACACTTTGCGTATCAACAATTCAGTTTCTTTGTATTGTATTATATGTTATTAATAAATCTATTGGTTCGAGTGGGTTTTCTCTGTAAATCCAACCTTTAATATAATTGTTATTTACATATTCTCTAGTAATTTGACTAAAATAATTCGGTGCTTTATTGTGTGTAAGTCATATTCGAGTACATATTACTAGTGGCATATTTGACACGTCAAAAAATTAAAAACACATCAAAAATATTTTAAGGTCACTGATGTTTTCCTGTCTATAACTGCATATTTTTTTTATTTCATCGTGTAGCTGATGTCAAAATATGTTTAATTATTTCATGACATAATCTTCAAATGACCTTCAATTCCGAAAATTAAAATGAAATGAGAATTTTTTATCTATCCAGATTATAGATGATAGATACGAAGACAACAAGCAGAAACCTGTAACTGATAAACAAGCACGTTTACTATAGTCTTGCTGTAGCCCTTTCGATATTTTGTTTCGCATAATCTAATCAGCTTCATCGATATTGCTTTTCACACCCATCGCACTCACTTGCTCACTGTTGTCAACCAATAACTTTAACACTAGATTTACGAGACCCGTAAATTTGACGGGTGAGTTGCTCCAATTATACAATATTAATAGATTTAATCAATTTATATTAAGTTAGTTAATATAGTAATTGTTTTTAAATTAAACTCATGGTCTTATTTTTTAAGAAAATGCGTAGTTTTCTTTACCCGTAAATCTGACCGGTGTTCATAAAGATAGGTATTCAAAAACGTCCGTAAATGTAGTGTTAAAGGTCCATGTTTGCTAGCGACGAGGCTAGCGAAACGATAGTGTTTTATTAATTATTCACTAGTGCGTGTAATCTTAGACTAGATATGGAATAAAATTACTCAGCTCGATAAAAGATTACGTTTAATTTTGGTTGGATTTTATGAGCAGAGACAGAAATAAAGGTATACTTATTCTTTTAGATATGTATTCGTTCCCCACTTAAGGGTTCCGTTTCCAAATAAATTTTTTGCTGATATCCTGGTATTGACAACTGGACCGAGCGATTGTCGCTGCGAGTGAGAGTATGGGAACAGTATAATAGCAGATCCAGTGATTGACAGTGCAAATGGAGTGGTCTGAACGGTACGACAATATGTTTCTTTCGGATCGAAAGAATGCTTATACTAGATTATCGGTGGCGCGAGAAGAGTGAACGAGTTCGTAGAATGCACGTGAAATTTTTGAATGCTTGGAATAAGCGTGTGACGAGTATTGGTACAAATAAAAAGGGATGACAAAGGATGACAGTTGAGAGTTAGTTCCGAGGAATTATTTGACAGAGTCAGTTACGAGAGTTTCTTTTGAGCAGTTGATTTTTCGTAGCGAGTTGTATTATCATATTCAACTAGGATTTGATAATTATTGTTAAGAAAAGAAAGAAAGTTTTGCCTCATCGCACCTGGTTCTCTAATATAATAACTCGCTTTACCTATTGTTGCTTAGATAAAAATGGTTTTACGAGTTATTATATTACGCTTTATCCAGGTACAATTTACCAAAGTTTCGTACTTTACTCATAAATTACGAGTAATCTTAATTTTACCTTGATAATTCTTAGTTTATTCTCTTTTCTAATTTTACCTGTAATATATACAGGTAGCCCTTCTACAATACGGTATTCTATAACACGGTTTCGCTATAATACGATTCATGAATTGCGAGAACTCTCCTACAACACGTTATTCTATAACACGGTTTCGCTCTAACACGATAAGAAAATTGGAAAAACTTTTACCCAACACTATACTTTTTACCGAAAAGCTTTTAACCATTTGAATCTCAAAAATTTTTGAAAAAAATACGAAGAAATTTGTGAAATTAAAGTTGCGTGGAATTAAAATAATATTTTTGTCCCTTTTTGTTTTGTGTTGTACATATATTTATATTTTTAATAGAAATTAAGTTTTTTACGTAGAATTAAAAGAAAAATTTGTTTTTAATAAGTTTTCGGTACACAATGCGGCTTTTTGTATAGGCTCTGAGTCTCATACAACACGGTTTAACACAACACGACATTTTCTAAGAACCTAACTAATGTATTATAGGAGGCTTACTTGTACGCTGTTATTTGGTGTGTGTCGGCCACCATTCACGCACTCGCATTCAGAGTGAATCAAGGAGGTTCGATGTTTCTCACAAATGCTCTGTAAACCCTCCGCTTTCTATTGTGTTGTCCAGAAAGTTCGTGCCGATTTTTTAGGAAAATTAAAACGCAGCTCATTTAAATATTGGTATACATTTATTAAGTTATATAGGTACCATTCTGTTCCACAACCTTTCTCCATCTTTCATGCAGCTTGAGAATTCCGTCCTTCCAGAACCTCTCAGATTTTTCGGCAAAAAGTTTGTCCAAATGGGTTTTTATCTCAACCAAAGAGTTGAAATTTTTTTCATTAAGGGAATTTTGTAATGGTCGGAAAAGTTGGAAATCCGAAGGCGCAAGGTATGGCGAATACGGTGGATGGGGTAAAACGTCCCAACCAAACTCCAACAATTTTTCCCGAGTTCTCAAAGACACACGAGGTCACGCATTGTCCTGATGAAACACGACGCCCTTCCGATTCGCAATTTCTGCACGTTTTTGTTCAATTGATGTCTTCAATTTATCTAATTGAGAGCAATACTTTGCCGAATCTATTGTTTCATTATTTGGTAAAAGCTCATAATATAGGATTCCTTTCCAGTCCCACCAGATACAGAGCATTACCTTCTTCGAATGAAGACCGGCTTTTGGGGTGACTAAAGGTGGTTCATCACGCTTTCTCCAGGACCTTTTACGCTGAACATTTTTCTAAATTATCCATTTTTCATCCCCCGTCACTAATTGCTTCAGAAATGGCGTCTCCTCGTTGCGCTTGTAAAGCAAGTCGCAAATGGAGACGCGGTCCAACAGATTTTTCTTCGTTAAATCGTGCGGAACCCATACATCAAGACGGTTTACATAGCCAAGCTTCACAGTATGATCGTGGATAGTTGATTTTGATTTATTTAGCATTCCTGCTAATTGACGTAATGTTGAGCATGGGCTATTCTCGATTTCTGTTCTAATCATATCTTCGTGTGTGGTGGACGGCCTACCTGGGCGTTCTTGATCTTCAAGGTCGAAATTTCCAGCTTTAAACCGAGCAAACCACTTCCGCACAGTTCTTTCGGCTACAGCATCCTCGCCATAAACAGCGCATATCTTATTTGCCGCTTGTGTGGCATTTTTGCCCATTCGGAAAAAGAAAAGCATTAAATGCCTATAATGCACTTTATTTGCCACCATATTCTAAGGCGTACAAAACTGATAAAAATTAACGAATCGTAACCAAACTTTTTTCCAAATATGGCTGAAGTTATCTCTTTTAGAATATGTACGTGTCATTTGTTTTCAATAATTGTGATATATTCAGTCAGGTCTCTCACGCTACCTACCGAAAATCGGCACGAACTTTCCGGACAACCCAATATAAATAGAAGATTCCCGGATCTGCTAATTGTATCCCGCTATTGTATTCCTCTTCTGTGCGCGAAGAGTTATGTCTCCAGTGAAATTATTATTATTATTATTATTATTATTTCACAATTGTGTTTTTCATTAATATCTTAGAAACTGATAAATATCGGAAAATGAAGTTTTAGATAACGTGCATTTTGTCTGTTCTGTCTATTTTCTATTTCATCGCAATTTAGTAGCATATTGTCGAATTGGAGCTTGTCGGAACCTCGTCTCTCAAATTTATTATATTAACAATTATTTTGTTTTGTTTAGCAAAAGAGATCTTGGAGGAGGTACTGTTTTGGATTTGGGCGTATATGCAATACAATTTGCTTGTTTGATATTTAATAATGAAATGCCTCACACTGTATGCGCTACTGGTTGCTTAAACGAAGAGGGAGTCGATGAATCCGTGTCTGCTACTTTCCAATACAAAGGAAATCGAAGTGCAACGATTCTTACTCATTCTCGAGTCAATTTACCAAATGAAGCATGTGTTATTGGTACGAAAGGAATGATAAAAGTGCCGATGTTTTGGTGTCCAACACGTATAGAACTACCACACGGCACAATAAATGTACCGCTTCCTGAAACGGAATGCAAATTTAATTTTCTTAACAGCGTTGGGCTAAGTTACGAAGCTACTGAAGTTCGGAATTGTATTTTAAAAGGTACAGTATGCTTCTTCGTTTGTTTTATATTCAAAATATTGTTAAAGTATGATAAATATTAATTTTAAAGAAGGTATGACTTTGATTTTGATATATGCACCGAAGAATAATACGTATGTGTATTAAAGTCATTGAGATTGCCTTCCCCGAAATCAATATTTATCTAAAATAGAAATGTAAGTGTAATGTAGTAGCATGATTAAGTTTATACCGATATTTTTTAACATTTTAACGAAGACTTGCATGGAGATTTGAATGAAGATTTGTAGGAAGTAGATTGAATTATGCATAACAAATGTATATGTAAAAATATAGATTATATAAAAATGTAGATATCCGCTGTCAATTAAATTTAGATCACTAATTGAGTCGTTCAGTGCACACATCGATTAACTCCATAAAACAAAAAATTGGGAAATGCGATGAAATAATGTATATTGTTTTTTAAAGTTCCTGTTATAATATAAATTCAAATATATAATGTAGAATGCATAAAT
>NIJG01000179.1:64547-79585 GCA_002201625.1 Euglossa dilemma
AAGTAATAATATTAAACATATTTGAAGTAAAATGCTTTATTTTTTATGCATTTGGACTTTATTAAAATGATTATGTAGAAGCTTGAAATGTTCGACCTTGTGTTTGTTAAAATAATTCCTTAAAAATTAAATTTATTGCTTTGTTGTCTAATGCATATTAAAATTTATATTTTTTTCCTGCTAATTATAGCTTTGTAATATTGAAAAAGTGTAAGGTATACGTCTTAAACGCTTCTTTTTAATCTTTAAAGTGTGGGTCGTATACGCCACACGCGGCCTGAATGGAAAATTTTCAAAAATTGCCGTGACACGGAAAGTGTTAATAATCAACTAATTGTAATTATTTATCAAACATCTTGCTAAGTTAATTGTACCGTGCACGTGTATATACAAATCATAGGAAGTTTGCGATTTGTACAGTTTCGAACGCTCAGTCAACGACCTTGGTGTCGCTTTTGTTGAAAAATAAATCATAAGGCAAAGGGTTAAGAATCAAATCTTCTTGTAACCGTTCGCCACTAATCGTCGCCAATTAAGCTCAACCTAACGACGATACACATATTTCTTTTACTCTTTAACCCTTTGCGGTCCTATGTCGAGTGTGACTCGACATTTGGAAATTGTTTCAAGAGATTTAGACTTGAAAATTACAAAGTATAACAATAGTGTAAATATAACTGATTTTTAATCGAATTTCTTTCTTCCTTCATTTATTTAAATAGCCCTACTTTTTAGTCGAAATAAATTCCAAATAATAAATTTAGAATCGTTAAGGGCTACTGGTAACAAAATTGAAATATATTATTCGGACCGCAAAGGGGTAACACGTTGAATCCGGCGTCGATCCATACGGACTGACAGTGAATTTTTCGTTTAAACGACATTAGTGCATGTGGATTCACAATGTACATTTGTGTGACGACGGACCGTGAAATCCGTAGTATTAAAATTAAATAACAGATATCGTAAATGTTATAATGTATCTAAACAAAAGTTCAAAAGCTAATTTTCTGTGCCATTATAGGATCTTTTTCAACGGGTACAGGTTGCATCATTTTCATAGCCCAAACGGATAGATCACCGCTGTGTGTCGCGTTCAATGTGTTAAGTTATCGTTCCGTAGTTTAATATCAACGATACTCGTAAGTACGAACAAATTATTCGGAAGCTTAAAAATTTTCAATTTAAGTCAGTATATAAGATTATACTTCGATTAGGTATTTGAAACGTAATATTAAGTCATATTTCTCAACGAATTGTTCCTTACAAAAGGAAAGAATTGTTTGACTTTGCCGAAAGGGCCCTTTAACAATCTTTATTGGTTAAAATTGCATAATAGTTGAAAAACTGTAGTATTAAATTTATATAAACAGTAGCGAATGTTACAGAAATCTCAGACACGACGAATTGAACTAGAAGAAGAGGAGACTTTCTTACATTACCGAGAATTCTTTAAACGACTTCGACATTTCTTACAGGACGCGTCCAATATGATTACGATAAATCACGATAAACAAGCTTTTTTAAGTCAAAGAAAAGAAGCAAATGACAAATGACGAAACCAAATGACGAAGGTAGAGAAATAATTAGAATAATAATCCTTGTCGAGTGACGGATCAAAAGATAGCAACAAGATATTTCAGACGTTCCGTATAAATCTAAAATTTCAAATATACTCGGTCTAAGTAAACGAAAAAAAGAAAAAAAATGGAGAGAAGAAGTAATTAACACTTTATCGACCGCTAGCCTATTAATCGGTTTTTAGCTAACGACGGTTTTCGTACAGTGGATTGTTGTTGTTCTTGACAACAAGAATAGTGACAAGTGGTAAAAGCAAAACACCCGAAAAACAATGCAGAGTATGCGCATCAAAAAAGATAAGAAATCGAATATGTTTCGTATGTAAATTTTGTAATATTCCGTTACATAACGGTGACTGTTACGAGAGATACCATACTCTACAGAATTATTAACCCTTAACGAACGAATGCCGCCATACACGCGACATTATAAATATTCTAAAAAAATCGAATGCCGCCATACACGCGACATGACGTGATATTTTAGGAAATCTGTTAGATTTGGCCTTATTTATACATGCAATAATTAAGGGCAATCGGCAATTGTTTTTTGTCATGCTCTGGAACGCATTCCTCTTATTCCTCTCCGAGAATTGAGCGAAAATACATCGTTTTATATGCGGTCAATAAAGTTTGTTATCGTCATTTTCGGAAGAAGGCAGGAAACACGTAATTATTAACGATACTTGTAGTAGGAAACCTGGTATTCACATTGGGGACTGTTGGGAGAAGTACCACACCCAAAAAAAATATAAGTAATTTTGTATAAATATATCGTTAATCTATAAAAAATAAATTTATAAATGTATACAAATCTATACATTACATACACGCATCTATTTGTTTATTTCAATTCCTATTATTTTTCTGAAATTTTCACTTCAGTATTCTTTTGTACGGATATATCTGTTCATATACTACCTATTATTACTGTAAGTTTTCATAAAATCAAATAAAGCGATATTAATTATGCATCTTTTCTCGCTCTGGAAATGAAGCACTTAATTTCCTAAAAATCCGTCGACTTACTGGTCATAGTATTAGAAAAATGCGCTCGTTCGTTGAGGGTTAAAAAATTGAATTACTATTATCTTGAATTTATTTTATGAACGTTAGTTTATAAGGTCCTTCTTTATATAAAATAAATGCAAAATAAAGTATAAATATCAATAAAATTACATTCCTTTGAAACAAAAGGTATAAGCAGAACACAATAAGTAGCGAAAAATTAGCCGGTACTGGTAGTAAATGCGCACGCGACTAAGCCTGTACTTAGTGTGTGACAGCCGCAAACACAAGCGGTCGATAAAGTGTTAATATCTAGCTTTATGTGGCTTTGGATTCGTGCAAATTCGTGTAAAATCGATTTGCGTAATGAATTGCTTCGAATAAGTTCAACGGAAATAGTAACTGCTCATTGGAATGGGAAAATTTTACTTCATTAATATAAACCAAATACATAGCCTGTCGTTGTTACACATAACAACAAAGAAAAACTTTTGAATGTTCCTGCGGTTTGGAAAAGTAACGCAACTGAACGATCGCCAGCAATGTATGAACTGTTACCACATTGAAATAAAACAAAAAAAGGTTGAAACCTTTCACTGTGATGATGCTTCTCCGAATAGATTTCAGATTAAATGGTATAAGGATAAAAGCAAGAATCGTTGGAGCACTGATAGAAAAAGGGTAAGAAGAAGAAAAAGAAAAAGAAAGAGAGAGAGAGAGAGAGAGAGAGAGAAAGAGAGAGAGAGAGAAAGAGAAAGAAAGTGAGAGAGAGAGAGAGAGAGAAATGTCAGAAGATGATAAAGAAAGATGTAAAAAATTTGAAGACATAGATTAAAGTGAAAAAGTTAGAAACGTTACTAAATTAAAGGACTATGAAACAAAAATGGTTGAGCTCGAAGATAGACTAGGAAAGACGAGAGTGGAGATAATAAAAGAAAGGAAGACGTGGAGAGAAAAGAGAGAAAAAGAGAGAGCAGCATGGCAAAAGAGAAAGCAAGAACTAAAAAAGGGGATTCATAATTCAGAGTGGATGGGAGAGAAAAAGGAAAGGGAGAAAAGAAAAAGCATAGTAATCGAAGAGGCAGAATGGAAAAAATAGGATACACTAAAGAAAATAAATGAGCTCGTTAGAGAAAACAATGAAAGTAGAAGTAAAAGTGGAGAAAGCGAGAAAGACAGATAGAGGAAAACTAATTAAAAAGTCGGAAAATTAAGAGAAAAATATCAAAATTTAAGAAGGATCTGAAAAATAGATTATTTATAGAGAACGACTTAACGCGGACAGAAAGAGGAATTTCCAAAAAAGCTGAAGAATACAGCAAAGGAGAAAGGAACTGAAGAAAAAAGGGTAATAGGATAAGATACGTGAAATTTTGGGTAGGGAGTAAATGGTATGACTGAAACGAGAAACAGGTCAAATTAGAAGAGAAAAAAGGTGGGAAAAAGGTATGGAAAGAGGATAGCTTAGGAAATGAGGGGTGATGAGATTATAGGATAGGATTTTGGAATGTAGCTAATTTGGGGAAAAGAAACGAGAGTTAACCGTTTTAGTGCCAGGGGTTTTTAAAAGTCCACGTCGAATAATGCCATGAAGCGCGTTAGCGCTTCCTTCATTTATCTGCGAATAATGCCGATCGACGCGGTCGCGCTGCTCATTTTTTCGTCGAAATGTGCCGCCCGGCGCGCTCGGGCTTCAAATTGATATGTAATTTTTTAATATTAACCCTTTTAGCGCCGGGCGAAAAAGAGGTGCCTATGCGATAATAACCGACCGAATTTCACAGTTTTACTCGGGTTTGGGAAAATGCTCATAAAAACCAAACGAGAAACAATATTTACATGATTCAAAAACCAGTTTACTAAGGATGAAATAGAGAACAAAACAGTGACACTAGTTTTTCCCTACTCATTAAAAATTATATAAATAACAAAGGTATAAATGTTCATAAAAATAGTGAAAGTTAAGTTCTCTCTTATAAAACGTATTTGCATATACAAAAAGTCATCTTTTTATCATAATTTCATATGGACCAATTATTATGAAGTATATACTTTGCAGTTCCAATGTATTTTGTAACAAGATAAACAATATTACATAACAATAATAAAAGATAACTCGAAGGAGCATTGTGAGCGCCGGTCGGATTAAGTCTTCCAAAATATATAATAATGTCCAGAAAGAGTTAAAACGAAAAACTATTTTTTTTTAATTCTCTCATAATGAAATCAGATCATTTATAACGTGTTACAAATTTATTTTGAGATAGAATTCTCCCGCAATGCGAATAATAAGGCGCTACGAGTCGCGGGCCGATATATCGGCTCCCGGCACTCAAAGGGTTAACAATTTCATCAGTTGCGTTAGAAACGTTGTACTGATCACCCAAAAGAAAAAAAATGAAAGAAAATTTGTAATTACGAGAGGAAACTCTCGACACACTCGCGACAAGATACATCCTGAGTTGAGCGCGTTGCGAATTGACGATCTTGATAAAAATAGCGACACGGTTCACCACAGTACGCGAACAGCGCGATCGCGCTGCGTGGCACTAAAACGGTTAAGAAAGGAGACGAGGAGGATACAAGATAAAATATGTAAAGAATACTATACAAACGATAGGTAGGGATATGATGTATAAAGGAAAGGGAAAGACACGAAAGGGAAGAGAAGGTTCGAGTCGTAAAAGACACGAACCAAAGTCAATTTTTCGATGGCATAAAAAATCTGTAGAATTTTAATCGTATCTTCTTATAGATGAAAGTATGGCTTGTATGAGATTTGCTATAGGTTACTTCAAATTTTTTAATGAAATTTTGAAAATACGAAAAAATGCCTGTTATATGCATTTTCTGCTAAAATTGGTATACCTCGCTGTACTCTAACCTTTATAATGTTAAAGATCAGCTTGTATCTGTTTATATAACATTCAAGTGTAGTCTCTTCTTAGCTATAATACATGTAATACATGTAAAATAGCGAAATATTTATATTTTAAATCTTCAAAAAGAGGTCTTCCCAAATTTATATTTTTTGTTGTTCTTGCTTATATTGTTAGATCTACAATAAGGTTATCACGCAAACTTGCAATAAATCTTATATAGAAGCTACTGAAGATGTCTGAACAAACATTTTTTGCAATACTTTGGAGGATAAAGTAGAAAAATTGCATGAGTCTTACGAAGTGTAACTTACTTAACAATTCTAAATGTAATTAGTACGGACACTACATTTTTTACTATCTTTCATATGCATATGTATGTTTTTACAATTTAAATAAATAAATATTTGAACGAGTTTATAAGTCAGACGTGTTGCAATCAAATGTTTCATACTACCGTGAAAATAGGATTGTGATTTATTTTATATCGCAGATTCGTTTTGTTTATTTTCTATATTGTTCTGTAGTCAATTTACGTTATTCCAATACAAAATATAAAATATTTAAATGTTATTATTAAATAACATTATTTGTTGTCAAATTGTTATTAAAACTATCGACTGCAAATGACCATAGAGATGAAAAATCAAGTGGTGACAAATCAAGTAATAGGACGCAACGATAAGTGCAAATTATCACAAGTTCACATTTTTCCTGTGTTTTGTAAATTGTCGAGTGTTCGTATATAAGTTTTTGGATAAGTTTGTAGTAATACATTTACTCGAGGTTCCTGATGTGAATCTAATTTCAAGTCTTCATAATAAACACGAGTTATTATCGCCCATCCGTGTTGATTGTTAATTTTGCTTACAATTTTCATTCCTTTGTCTTCGAGATCATGCAAAGGTCATGATATGCTAGGTGTTGAATTCTGCTAGATATAGACTACGATAATATTAAATCAAAGGTTAACACATTGCGGACCGGGCATTCTATTGCTAACCGTTCCCAGTGGCAGGGCATTTTTTGGCGTCAGGTATTTTTAAACTAATGATGATTTGTTAGTAGTTAAAAATCATTGTCGCGTGGATTATTTATTTTAAACAACGACTTTCAAAATGTATGATTTTTTAATATTTTTCAATAAATAAATATTTGTACAAACTAAACATTTTTTGAAGTATGATATTTCGCAAAACATGACACTAAGTGAAGTGGAACACTACAAAGCTTGCAAACGTAGCGAGTTTCACTTCTTTTTCCTTTGATTTTGCACACTTGGCAACGTCTTGTCAGAAATTTTTTGTTTTTCGAATGCGGAAGTGGTACTGGGATGTATTGTCGTATACTGTCTGACAATTTTTGCGGCTAAGCTTTACGTGGAGTTCATTGAGCAACATTTGAAGGGCCTTGTACATCTTTTTCTAAATCCATCGACTCTGTTGTTTTGTCAGGACTAAGCCAATTTCTTGCCGCATCGAGAAGAAAATCTTTGTATCGTATATTACTTTGAGGAATCAGCATTTGGTAAACTCGAAATGAATTGAAAAGACCACAGTTAATCAAATAAAGTACTACTTTCGTCCTCGAACGACGAGATATCTCGTCAACGGCTCCGAGCGACGAAACAGAAATGACAAGATATCTCGTCATCCGTCCGCAAGGTGTTAAGGTCAAAAATATAAAATGAAGAAACGAATGTGACTTTCAAAATTTTTGAAAAAAAACAAAAATGTTTTTTAAGAAACTGGAACTGTATAGAATATAAGAAACACGGTAATTTTTGTTATAAATATTTTTTGTCAGATTTTCGAAAGAACTTGAAAAATCGTCCCTAACGATACGTAGGACCCCCTCTATATTGTATATATATACTTACGTATAGACATGTAAATACTATGCATTACAGAGAAGAAGTAGTCCGCTGAGCGAAACATTGGACCGAATCCCCATCAACCCACCCATTCTAAAGCCATTGCAAAAGTAGAGTAAACGCGTTTCCCTTATTGGCAGAAATGCAATAGAAAACAATGGCGAGAAAATGAAACAAATCCTAGAAATAGATGGAAGAGCGTAGACTTCTCTCTAAACCATAAACTTTAGATTTTTCCGATAAATGTTCATTTCCTAATTCGATTTAACTATATTTATTTTTCATAATCCTGGTCTTTGGAGACCCGGCTACTTTATCTACCGTAACAAAGCTGTGTCGAGTAACTCACCTACGATCGAGGTTTCAAGCGTGGGGAGTCTTGAGCCTAAATTTTGTGAAATATCGGTACGAATATATCGTGTGGAATATCGTGAAAACCCCCGTTACCGTTTTCTGCGAGGATTAAATATGTGTTCAATATTTACGAGGCATAAGTGAAAATAATTATGCTTTACTCGTGCAGTATTATTATTCGCATGTTCGCAGCTTGCAATATATTATTCGAGTATAGGAAACTAAATGTAGTTTCGGTAATGTCATAGAAAATCGAAGAGCGAACATTTGTGTCGAAACGATGGACTTCTTCATTGCAACGCATAGTACATAATACATATACACAAAAAATATATTAATTGCATTACATTATACCGAAAATAAGTAATGAAATTCTTGTATACCGAGGGTTTTAATTTCAATTGCAACAGTGCGCAACATGATTAAGATATGATTATAGAAAGAATTTAGGAAAATATTAATACATGTCGATACACGAGAAAATATTAATTCTCCTTCTATGGTAGAAGTATAAAACCGTTTGATAGTTTAATATAAAATCGCAAAAATTTCAAGACTTTAATTGATATGTGGCACGGGTTCTTGACGATCGGTTGATGTAATATTCGGTAGGAATTAATTTTTTCGTTAGACGTGAAAAATGAAAACTGAAAAATTTAATTATAGACATGAAAAAATCGACAAAAGATTTAACTTCTATAACTGAGGGCCATCTTAGTGTACGCATTACGTATGTGTACTTGTGCACAAACAAATTTCAATCTATAGTAACAAAACTTTTGCGGTAATATCTTGGAAACTACCGGACCGGTATCACTGTAATCTCTGAGACATAAGCTTTTGATCGAACTAAGTCCCGTCCCTGAATCAGCTACTACGCATTACTAATTTTCTAATTACTAAAAATAAATTCGCTAAAAAGCATTGGAAAGAACTTTAACCTTCCATGAATCATTACCGATAACATCGAGCACCATTCGTATTGTTGGTAAACCTCTTGACACCAAAAAAGTATTGGTCAACCGGCCATCCGATGAGTCTTCGTGCAATAAGACAAAATATTTGCGGTTAATTTTTTGGGAAAATGGTTCTTTTACGACTTATAGATCTTTCCAGGCATTCCTATTTTTCTCATGACGAGTAAGGTTCGATGCAATAAAAAAAGAAATGGAAAGAAAAAAGAAAATTTAAGTTTAAAAATCATGCTCGAGAACAATCCTACGGTTGCCTTTTTTAACAGATCTTCAGCAATTCAAAAGTACACAATCATGCTGTAATGGTCGAGATATCGATTTTCAGACATCTTGTACGACACAAGACGTACATTTTATAATAGATATACATGTATAAACAAGAATCTTAATCGATCATTCGTGGCTGTTTATAAAACGATAAGATACGTCCTCTAAATTTCAAAACTCGTTCGTGACTTCGAAATCACTTACTAAAATTCATTCATTTTTTAATATTTTGGTTATTTATGTAAAGTAATTTCTTTGTGGTAAAATTTTCAAACGTTAATTATCGTCATCTTTGCAAAACGTATATGATATTATTACGGTAAGTTATTCGCAACCACTGAAAACCGGCCTTAATAATTAAAGAACAATAACGCCGTCAAAGTATCGAGTCGCTAGTATCGAATAAAATTGAGAATGAACAAGAACGTCGATCGTTTTAACAAGTTTTGCACTCGACATGTTCCAAAAGTCGAATAAACAGTCTTGCCATCTTTAAACCGTAAAATTTCTTTATTCTTCATAGTCTAATAGAAAGATTAAGAAACATGTTTATAACACTCCATTGTGTTGAACATCTAAATTTGACATTGCATTATTCAAATCGAGAAATAAATAAATATAGGGGTTTCATAGATACAATGTGAACAGCTAGCCAGCGAACTCGAAGGCAGTACCGCCTAAGCAGAAACCATCAAAGCTCTAAATTTCACAGTTCAAACATATACATATATACATGCATGCATACATACATACTACGTATGTATACTATGTATGCATACTATATGTATATATATACTGCTATACATCTTTATCAGGTTATTCTATAAAGACAGAGAATCTTTTGTATGACATTTAGGCAGTGGTACTGTGTTTGACTCCCCTAGCGAGCGGGATAACCTGTATAAATCAATATACAGTCAATAACTTTAATTACCTTAAATACGGTCTGTCATTCTTACAAATATAGACATATAGCGTGAGCTCGTCTTATGAAATTATTCCAGTATTTACACATTTTATGCAGCCAGTACCGAATAAGATATTGTGGGTAATGAAAGGATTGAAAAGTTATATTACAAGAAAATTTACTCAAGTAAAAGAATTTGATTCTATTGAAAGTCTGTTAATAAGCTCTTCATAGAACTTATAAATTTAATAGTTATAAAAATAAAAAATTAAATAGTTAATTTCATCTGTTTAAAGCGACAAGGAAAGAGGGGAAAACAAAGAAGTAGAAAAAGAAAGATTTCATACGGTAATTCAACGATTTGAATGGCTTACACTTCAAACATCAATTGTAACCTCCTCAGTCTCTTTTTGTCTTACCTGTTTATCTATTACTAGAATGACCACGCATTAAAGATAGTTAAAAATGTTTAAGTACTCGTTACTTTACTAAAAATAAAAAACTTTACTAAAATATAAAATTTAATAAAAATGAAAACTTTCCCTATATAAAAATTTATTACTTACGCGTGTTGCACCCACCCGCACCCCCGCCCCTCTCTATAACACGCAGCATTTGTAAAACAAAATTTTTCACCGAAGTTGTTGGACCACCCGGTACGTAAATACATTTACGTATATACGATGAAAATATACTTTCACGTATTGAACGATTATGCGAGGATACCCATGTATAGCGTACAAAATAATTTACCACGACTACTACAGATGAATTGTTTGGTGACACCTTTGATGAAAAACTATATAAAAAGTTGCCACAAAATAGACTTTGACCAAAATTTTCAAAGCGAAATTTTTTCTTCGTTAAATGATATTCTAGTTATCATACAGATAAAAAATGTGAAAGGAGCCATGGATTCGTTAGCAACACCGTTCATCGTTCGTAATAATACATTCGTTAATATGTATAGGTGCGTCCACCATGCTTGACGGTCGTCGTATTATAAATTCATATATTCTGCATTTACGAGTTCATTTGAAACGCTGTGTAATAGTATCTACGCTCTGAGATGAGAACTTAAGGCTCAGAACTTGGAAAATTCCACAATTTTGCACAACTATTGCAAGAATCGTTTAGAATCTCGCTGCTACTTATTGTTAAATATCACCGACTATTAACTAGAACTGTTATTACATGTTTCGTTTGGTACCGAATATTCGTAGAAAAACTCGAGTTCTCGGGGTGCATGTGAGATTGTCGGTTAAAAAATATTTATCAGCTACCGAGGTATCAACGTGACACCTGAATAGAAAATATTTATCGAGTACTTGGAAAGTATATCTGATCGAATTTACCGCGTACCGTATATGTAGTATATCATCTAAGCATTATGTTCATTTATGTAATGCGAACAGTCTCCAGTGCCAATATTGATAATATCGTGATCATTTGGGTATTACCCAGGATACATTTACTATCCGGGAATCATACATATCCGACTGAATCTATCCGACTATTTACCTCTACTTTAAACGACAAAAGACGCGTTTACAAATACGTTCCAAAACTATGCACGAAACAGCGAGTGAAAAACAATCATTCGTAACTTCCATGCGAACTTCTACACTAGGTCTATGACGATCAGTCAATTGAAAAAAAAAGTTGTTTTAGATTGTTTGAGAAGAAAATCATCATTTTATAATAATGATTATAATAAACAAATTGCAGATTACGAGTTACTTGTTCATATATTATGCGAAATAGTCCATCGTTGAAAACTACTTGAAACAACCAATCTTTCACTTATTATAATCGAATCAGTTATCTAATATAACTTATCTGGCAACCAGTTGTTAGATATACACGCACAAGTTTAGTTGTTGTTTGAATTTGGAATTTCAAAAATTTGTAGTCGAAACGAAAACCCTCGAGAAAGGTAAAAATGCACGCAAATAAAACAGTCGTTTCAGAGACAAAATAAAGCAATATGCTTTAACGAGGTTAATAGGAAATACTATATTCCGTATTATGACCGCGTAATAAGATTACTAGGTACTAAGTGAATATGTAAAACTAAAATGGGTAAGGTTTACCGAATCGAAAAGAATTTTAGAATCGAGAAAAGAAAAGTAAGACAATGCTGCATCGCGTTTACTACATTCGCCATATCCTCATTCGATCATTTATTCCGAATATTTTTATATTTTCTAACGAGTAAAAGAAATTGGATAACATGGATATTCTGCAAACCAGTCTTAAAAGATAATTTGATAAAAGTATTTTACTGCGCTTAAAAAATAGGAGACTATTTTGGGGTAAAATAGATAATTACGTTTTTCATAATGTTTAATGGCAAGCCTATAACATTAATTTACAATACTCGTTATCGTGAAAATTTATGTTAAGTTCTCTTATAACCAAGTAAAGAAAAAGAAAGAGAAAACATTCTATCGATTATATTTATAAGTAGTATGACTATATTTATAAATACTATTATACTTTACGTCATATTGCACTTTTCAAATTGACTCCTGCCGATTCAAAGAACAATCGTTACAGTAATTTATTATAAACGTATCTGAATATTATTTGATTGCATAATATGCATTTATATGGTACAGCAGCAGAAAAATGAAGGATAAACAACAAGGGTAAATATCAGTTACCTATAACTGTATTTGAATCTGATTTAATAGCTTCTAAGCATCTTCCAAGACATTTTGATTTAGGGCAGCTTGAACGTGCATTTGTATCTCTCTTCCAATCATACTGTAGAAGCGAAGGGGCAAATTTTAAGTGAATTAAAAGTATATTCGTTCAAAGAGAAAATACATACTTGTTTAGAAGGGCCACAGCATGTTGCATGATTGCAAGGCTTGTCAGTCTTTGGACAATCCAATACACAATCTTCCGTTGTTGTCTCCTTAACGTCACTGTTAGAGCGATACTAGAATATTAACAATAACGAATTAGCTTCATAATATACCGTTGCGAGATATATATCTTATAATACAATTCAATTATTTATATATTTTTTTCATAACTCTATTCGATTAATTATAAATAACGTTTCTTTTCAACCTATTCGTTTAATTATGATAACATTCCATTGTCACACTGTCCCACCTTTTTACATTATTCTCCATTATAATCCATTATATTTAATTTAATTTAANCAATTTAATTTAATTTAATTTAATTTAATTAAAACATTATATTATTATCCATTATAAGATAGAAAAAGCAGTGTGAAACTGATTATTTAATTAATGTACGACCCGAGACTAACAACTACTATTTTATGTTTAATGAGAGAAAAATTTGTATGTTTTAAATGAAACGAGCAAAAAGTTTCGTTTATGATCTTTGAGTCCTGTCAAGCAAAGTGAGATTTAAGGAACAAGAATATTCGAAACGTTTGATTAAAAAGGCTCCAAACATTTGTTAACTCCAAACCTTATACCGGAAGTTGGAAATAAGTGATTTCCAAATTCAATTTTCATTATACCAATTTTAATTATAATCAGAATGATTTCTCTAATGAAACCACAGTTTAACGATTGTCTCAGTGTTATTGTGTAAGTTCAGTTTAATTTGGTTTAATGGTTCCAAGAAATCCAAGATAATCTTAACCCTTTGCACGCGAGCGGCGCCGATTCGGCGCCCGGACGGACCAATATGCATCAACCTATTGTTTTCTGCGAAAATCGCTTAAATGGTGGCGTAAACTATTTTTTTGGAGCATTGGAAATTTCCCTCATCAATTCATACATTTTATATAAACTAAAGAAGACAAAAAAAAAGGGGAAAAGCCACTGAGCCATTTACGATTTCTGAAAACGATTGTCGACCAATTGAGAGGATCATATCGCCAGCAACGAGAGCAAGCGTCTACGTCACATTCTAATGAAATCCGACTAAACAGGAAGCTTCACGTAATGCTAAAAGGGCCAAAAAGGGACTGCAAGGTTTGTTCTGACACACCAAAACTAATTACAGAGTGTAATATTTATCAAAGTTTGTTGTTTTCAACATATAAATAAGTAAACTAGTGAAATATTATTATTTTTATAGATTTATTTGTTAATAAATATTTTTAAACTACTTATAAAATATTTGCATAATTTGTCCGAAATCGGCTCGAGTTGCTGGTTTGCGCAAGCCAAAAAGGCCTCCAGTGCAAAGAGTTAATTGCTCTTTGTAACAAGTCACTAATCAAGACATTAATTATACCGTAGAAAGTTCTCACACTCAGATCTGTGTCCGAAAAATTCGGACAAAAAATGAAAAATTCGTTATTTCATTGTCTACATTATCGTCTACATTAAATTTACTACTAAGAAAACTCATCGAGAAAAGAAGAAAGCATACTGTGCGTTGTAGATTGTGAATTAAATTTTTTAAATCCATTTTTGTGTTTGATTTTCACTTAATTTTTATCCTTCCATAGCGTTTAAAAATGTTATTCGTTATATAGCGTTTAAACTTATTCTCATCTTTGAAACTTTACGTCTGATTCTGCTCCCATATAAGAACGGGTTTCCTTTCGACATCTTCACATGAAAATCAGCTGATTTCATAATTCCTTGTATCGTTTCCAAATAACAACTCTTAGTGCTTGTTTGCACGATTTCTTTCGTTAAATTTGGCTGTTTATTTTAGGAATTTGTTCCTTTTAAGTACGATAAGAATATCTTATTCTCTCAGAGGACCAAATCTGGATTTATTGTAGGATTTCTTTCAGGCATCTTTTCGTTTGCACCGTTATTTCCATCATTGATTCCCGCTTTGGCATTCCTTCCCTTCAAACCTTCGTAATTAAGTTACAAATTGTTGCAAAAAATTGTTTTCTCGACGATGTAGCATAATTCAATATAGTAAGTACAACAAATTCTAATTATGCAAATATATATTATGAATATATATAATATGATGTATTCGAATGGTATAATTGTTCCGATGAGCTTTATCTTGAAAGAAGGTGCGCGTCATTCACATTTTCTATATTCCTCTCTAGCACACGTGATTTGTAATAATTAATTAATACTTATTGAAATATGACAGAATTTATTGAAAATTCGAGCACGAACTTTGGTAGTAAAATATCGTTACTTCAATGGTATTCCAATTAGACAAAGAAGAAAATTTAAACAATCCTGTAAGTAAAAAACTAATATTCTAGACCACGGAAAAATA
>NIJG01000179.1:88628-110662 GCA_002201625.1 Euglossa dilemma
ATACTAATCCATGTGAATGATATTACATTATATCGTAGGATATTTTAAGTTCTAGGGAATCTAGTTGTGAAAAGAATAAATGCATGGTCTTAGGTTTAATCCTTTACACTCGAGAAACGAACCTCAATCGCCATTTTTAATCAGATTCTGATGATCGATGTTCCTTGATATATCAAATTTAAAATTATCAAAATAATTCTACGTCTTAATTTTTATACGATTTCTTATTTAAAAATATCGTCGACTTTATAGCGGAAAGTCTTCGAACTACTATTTTTCTGTAACGAACAAATTACCGAGTGCAAAGGGTTAAACGAATGCATGGAAACGCCTAAACCCTTCCCTGAAAACGAGTGACAATAAACAGCCTTTTACCCACAGAAAAACAAAAGTGCCCACGTGCAAACACATAATGTGAAAGGTCGAGGAAGAGTGGAAAGACTAGGTATGCATTTGAGAGTTTAGAGTATGTGGCCCATCAGGGATGAGTGATAGACGAAGCTTGAAGAAGCTTGCATGAACTTGAAAAAAGAAAAAATGCTAATTTCGTGTTCAGTTGTTAGTTAAGTTAGAGTCAGTCTTTAGTAGACAGCGTTTAAATAGAGTCGGTTTTGGAATAGACATTGCGCGTTAGCGAGTAGTAAAATTAGAATTAGCGTCATAACGTATAAAGCGACAGATCATCTATTCTACTGCCAATCATATTGTATCGTTATTTATTAATCAGTGATTCTGTGCAAGTGTTTCCTAGCAACCTCATTTCTTACAATATCGTACTATTTAATAATGATTCGAGTTACCTGGATATGTGTAGGTACAGTCTGCAGTAAAATTAGCGCAGATTCTTGTAGTAATGGCCATACTGATCGTAGAATAAGAATAACTAATAAAAGCGAGAGAGCTGGATCAATGTAAAATCTGTAAAGAAAAAGAAACGTCGTCATAAAAATAAAATCATGATAGCAGATGAACAATTATTGTATATTTACTTAGTAAGTTCCAAAATATTCTCGATAATATTGTTACTTCTAGAAATATTAATACGAGATATCTGAATTTTTTTAAACAGAATTATATAAATATATTTAAACTACATTTCATTGTGTATTTGAACCTTAATTCTGTTAGATATATTGCTAGATGTGTTGCGATTTTAGTATGCAGTATATCCATAAATGATGAAATACAAAAGTATACGTTTAAAATTTAAACGAAGAGTCAGATTTAATATCAGATATAGCGTAATTGCGTTACAGGTAATTATGATCGTAAATACGGTGATTTTACATGAAAAACTCTAAATTAAAAAATAAATAAACTGTTAAATGTTATTCAGATTCTTGAATCTAAAAGAAAATATTTTTCCTACTATTATTTTTATTTGTGTGCGTATTTATCGATATTGGAAACATCGATAAACAACAATATGATATGTATTAATAATTTTACATTACCATCTATACCACTATACTCCTATTTTATTCGCGATAAAATTGAATAGATATTTTAGAATTTCTTCAAATTTTGTGCATTGTTAAAACACGTTAAACATAATTTTGATCATATGATAAGTGTAATAAACGGTTAAAAAACGAGTAAATCAAAAGTAATGTATAAGTCACCCATATTTGATACAGGAAACAATAAAGAAACACAATGATTAGTGTACAGTCACTGCGGAAAGTAGGTTACATGCTCAAAAATTCTCTATTTTGATCTATTCTTAGTTCTAAATAAAATGTGTAGACCTTTCGTCTCTCAGAATGCTGTACGAACAATTGAGGATCGTCTCCTGCGCGAAAAAGAAGCGTATATGTTGAACTGTAGTATGGCATCGGACGGAAAGTAAGTTGACATATACTTTTAGCTGCATTTTCTTACAATTTCTTAAAGATTAAATATAACGATTAATTTTTAAATTATACATTTTGTTTGCTATTTTAATATTTGTACATGTAGAAACTGTATGTATTATTGTAGAATTGTAGAAATTTGTATTGTAGAAATTCGCGAATTGACATCTGCTGAAAGGCGTCGAATATTTAACAGACGTATAACAGGAGAGACACTCGGAAAAATCGCGTTTGATTTTAATATATCGGTAAAATGTGTTAAAAAAAGAGACCGTTCAGAAACCAATGGTATTGCCGAAAATCTTCCGAGATAAAATCGACCAAGGAAAACAACTGTGCGACAAGAAAGTGATACTAAGAGAGGTGTACAAAAACCGCGATATTTCTTCGAAATAATTGAAATCTGAATTGAATCTTCCTATTGAAGATACACAAATCCATATGAGGGTAAAAGAAGCAGAATGTGATGACAAAATATCGAGACAGCGAGCATTTATCAGCGAACGTAACGCTCGGGGACGATTAGCATTCGCTAAGCAATTTAACCAACTGACTTTTGGAAAAATGTTATATTGTATTTATAGACGATTCGAAATTTGAACTTAGTTCGAATAAAAAAAAGTTGGCATGGAGAAAAGTACGGAAAACTTTTAAAGCTTCTTTAATTAATATAACCGATAAACGCAGCCAGAGATGAAGCTGTTTTAGTATGATTAGTAAAAATTGACAAATTCAATAAAATAAGTGAATGTCAGATATTCTTTTATTTTACAAATGGACAATGATCCAAAACACGTTTGTAAAGTTGCAAAAAAGAAATATTAGAATAGACAATTCAGAGCCCGGATTTGAATCTGAAGGACCATTTGGACAGAAATTTTCCTCAGCATTATAGAAATAATGAATAATTATTTATGATGTCGTTATTAGAAGCATAACCAAAATACAATTAACAAATTAATAGAAGGTATGCCACAAAAACTTCAATAGATCACAAATAATCGAGGTGATCAAAATATATATTAAATGTGTAATTTTTGTTATTGCAAACTTTACTTTTTCATATGACCAATTTTTCTCAATATACTTTCCGCGGCGAGTGTATCTCTAATCCTCTGATTAGTAATCCTTATATCACAAACGAATCATCGTTTTAACATACTCTAGACGTTAGATTAAAGGGAGCTTTTATTCTATAATTGTCATAAAAATCAATCCCTGCATTGTTCAATTCATTATTATTTAAAGGACACGTAATTAAGAGGGAATATCAAAATTACGTGACAGCTATCTCATAGGTTTAACTTAAAAAATTTGAAGTTGGACTCCAATATGTCGAATGCAAAATCGATATATCGATGTACAGAGTGTTTCATTTGAAGTTTCGCGTTCAATTATTTCTTAAACTATAGACCGTTTTAAAAAATGTTTCAAACGAAACTTACTCTTTTTTGAGGGGAACATTGTATAACATTGTATAAATTTTTACTAGGTGAACGTTTCTCCGAAATTTCAAGGTGACCTTGGTTTTTCCTAATATATTTAATTTAATATAGTATATTTTTTTGTACGTAAGGGAATAGTGCATTTCGGGATGAATTCATTGATCTTTAATACTAACAAGAGGCTTGCGCAAGAAATGATAAGTGACACTGAGTGACTATCGACCGAGATTGTTAAAAGTTGATTCCTTGATTTTCCCTGTCGTACGCATTAATGAAAATTAAGTTTTTCCAAACGCGAATGTTTCACTAATTGATAAGAGATTTTCGCAAGAGCGTTTCCATGTTTCTTTAACTCATCGTCCAGAAAGAAACAGAATATCCAGCAAACGCATCCCGATAGTCAATGTATGTTCTTAATATTTGGAACAATTACATAATATATTTACAATTACAAGTTATGAATTCAAGAGTATAGTAAAATTCAGAAAATAACTTTGGCTGGTTCAGTAGAGGAAAGATCTTAAAAAATAACCTATTTATAGACTTCTATATCGGAACTTCTTAAACTTTTCACCCAAATCGTGTAACATCTTAAGTATTATACAAAGACGTCCTGACACGTATAACGTAGAAATAGTTTGGCATGGATAATAAAGAACATAAGAAAAAATAAAGGAAAAACTAGAAAAAGAAAACATATAAGAAATATCTTTAATTAGTTATTTTTAATTTGAAATTGTACCAAATTTCATAGAAGCCTGCAATTATTTGTTTTCTTACTACAATAGAAAATTTCATTTTGTGACATAGCTACAATGAAAGACTATCTCCCTGTATAAAATATTTCAACAAATTGCGGTGTTGTTTTCGACTAATTTAAGTTCGATGTGCACTTCATGGCGTGATCGCTCACAAAGATTATTTACAATGATTGCCATGCGTGTTCAGAAGAGCGAGTTTAAGAGGTTAAGAGCGTGTTCATTTATTAACAATGTTAATATGATAAAGGATGAAAAATTCCTTAAGAGTATCAGTATCGAATTATAATTTTGTGAAGTTTATATTTTATTGCTAGTGGCATAACCAAATTTTACTTCTTTCAAGATAAAGACGATAAGTTACCGTGCTAAGTTATCGACAAACAACTCTATATTGGTAAAATTGAACGATAAAACGATTTGACGAACATACAGTTTGAAGAAATAGCGAAAGAAGTTACAACTTTGTTGCAGTTTTCAAATTTCAAAGATAGATTTCATTTATAAAATATCGATTCGAAATTTTACGATATAACTGTTGCGTCCCTAGGACCGAACGTCACAAGTCAAGTGGGAGACTTTTATTTCTTTATTGTCAGCGTCCCGTGACTCGCGAACACTCGTGTCACCCGGCCACCACTTGGGTTAATCTTTAGCAAGGGTCAATAAATCACCCCCGAGGCGATGGACATAGCGGCTCAATTTGTTTAAATGTCCACTACCACCGAAACTCGTACACGCTTCTAACATTCCTCGCAACTATGAACCACCACTTACCTTTCACGTCAACCAATCACAACACGTCCAAATTTATAAAACCATCGAGACAGGACCCTCGAAACAGTTCAAATCGAAGAGATTCCTCGCGCAACATCCTACAAAATCAGTTGAAATCGAGGACAGTTGCATAATCAACTCGATCAGTTGAAACCCTAACCAGGTCTGTCTCGATTAAGTTAGAATAGGCCGGATCCCTTCGGTATTGTAGCCTCAGTGTAATGGGCCTTACAAGCTCGCGAAACTTGGACCGTGAAAGTGGAAAGATATAACATTCTCTTTTTTCTCATTCACTTAGGGTCCTAAAGCCTACGATACTAAATATGTTTTACCACCTCTGCCTTACAATCGATTTTTACCCCTTCATCATGAATAATAGAAGAAAGTTATAGACAGATAAAAAGCTACGGGTAAAATATTTTTGCCTATTCTACGATTGTGCAATAATTTCATCAAAATCGACGATGAAATTAGTAGATTAAATAGCATATCGATTTTTAATTATCAATAACTAACCATAACTGCCGTCTCCAAACATCGTGACAAGAAGATAACTTCAGATCCTCCCTTTAAAAGATTCAATCGTAACGATGTATCAAAGTAACGATACACCTAGTTCGAGATAGTATATTCGAAAAGAGCCTAGCCAATACGCTAAATAGAAAGAAACAAGTTGTATTAACGAAGTTAATTGTAAAAATTAATCACGCTAACTACACCTACGTTCGTTTACTTGAAAAAGAAGAACCCGAGAAACGTGACATATTATGTACCATAGAAATCACGGTTAAGCATCTTCTATTCGATTACCCGAAATATTCAAATCAAAGAAGACAAAAGAAAATCTGCAATGATCTTAAGAACACGCTCGATAAAAAAGAAGCCATTGAGGTCTTTACGAATACATAAGAGACTATAAGAAACATTAACTCGATTCAAGAAATATAGTCCAAACAATTAATACGATTCACAGTGATTTGTAATCGTATAAAATTGTACATCATTGACATTCTTAAAGTCAGGGATAAATAAGGTTAACACTAGATTTACGGGACCCGTCAATTTGGCGGATGGATTGCTTCAATTATACGATATTAACAGATTTAATTAACTTATATTAAGTCTGTTAATACTGCGATTGTTTTCAAATTAAACCCATCGTTTGTTTTCTAAAGAAAATATGTGGTTTTCTTTACCCTAAATCTGACGGGTGTCCGTAGAAATAGGTATACAAAAAACCCACGTAAACCTAATGTTAATAAACCTCTCCTCTGGAATTCTCCAGTTGTATAGCGCGATGTTAAATAGATAAAAAAGAAAAGAAAAAAATTAACAACTATAAACACGAGCAAATAAAACGATAAAATCGTTTGTAATTGCTTATTTGCATATATCTTTCCTGGACACGATGTTATAAGATATGCTGTACAATATTTAATTACCTGTATTCCCACTTCGTCAACCAAACAATTAAAGCAGATACTATTACAATCACAGATCCTAGTGCATCCGAGAACACATGAAGAAATACACCGCGCATATTCATTTGGCTTGCATCATGCGTGTGACCATATGTCCTCTTCACTTGAGGCGTAGATGGCCTATAAGTTTCATTATTTTCATTGTCATCCGTTCCCACTAGAGCACTCAATCGGTTATGACTTCGAGATATGCCATGTGAATGTGCGTGAGAACTTCTATGATCTGCAATCAAAATTGTGTTATTACATACATATTACAATGAGAGATAATAGTTTCTGTGCAATTGCAAGAATATTTTTAACGTAGCCTTTTTCATTTGATTTATAAGAAATATCGTTCGATATTATGCTAAAAATTCTGATCATAAATAGTTCGATACTTTTAAAAGTTTCTCGAGAGTAAGTAATTTTAATCGTTTTTTCCTGAAATTTAGATAAAGTAACTTATTTATGTAATTTATCGATACAAAATCTTTTTGATAATTACAGAGATTGGAGAGAATCAGGTCAGATAACCTTGACATATATACCGTCAAGGACATCCTCCCAAGTAGCCTCTGAGTAGTTTTAGCCATCGCTCGTGTTTCGTTAAAAAGTTATAAACGTAGCAGATAGGAAAAAATGTGATACATATTCTCGACACATCTGGCAACGTCGATTATGCCATTTCAGAGTTACATTTAGAGTTTTAGTTTTTAGTTTTTCATGTGTTAGCTGAATTAATATTTTGTGACACAGGATTTAATATAGCTCGATTCGTATCAACGGGAAAAATGAAGTCTAATATGGCGAACGAACAGTCTTGCAAATAGGTATTGTATCGCTCTCGCTGTGGACCACATGTGTGTGGCGTGTGCAATTGGTTATATGTTCAGCTATATTTAAATCGTGAGCAACCGGAGGGCCGCTTACTGCTCGGAATGAGCGCGACACGATATTTATGACATTCGCACATACTGAGATTCTATATGCAGAATTATACATGCCGATAACAGAGAGTGTTAACCTATATCATTGCTAACTACTTTTTCTAACCTTTCTTTTACCAATTATATTTCTCGAAAACTTTAACTTTTTACCAAAACACGAACAATTGCTAAAACTACTTAGTAGTTTACTAGGGTTAGTGACCTAGACGATATATGTACAAATCAAGATCACTAGAGTTGATTCCTTTAAACCGAATGATTACTAAAATTATTCGAACGAAACTTATTTTATGAGAAAAGAACGAAGAATTATCTTGATATTGAATGAATGAATGTTACGAATCACGATGTAATCTTCTTTTTTCTTTCTAACTTTCTCCTTATATTTATTACATAGCGTGCATGAATATGTGTCCTGAAATGTACGAATTAGAGAGAGGTTAGCAATGAAAGTATTTTTATTTATTTTTATTTCTATTTATATTTTGGAATCGGTGCGTGAAATTAGTAAAAAAAACTAAACGGTGCGTCCCTTTGCGATTTCTTCTGTCATTCGTTGTTTCGATAATTGTTCACAGCGTTGGTGATTTATTTTCTCATTTGGATTAATCCAGTCCTCGTAATATTTCATTTATTTATTTTATCACCAGCCTAATAAATATCGCTCGAAAATATTGCTTTTGCTTCTTCGTTCTATCTTTATACTTATAGTTATACATATTTATAGCTGCCTATCGTATATGCTTAAACATAATTATTATCTCTTTCTACGTATCTATTAATATTATCAACGGAAAGTAGGCATAAATGTTGTAAATCTTTTCGTAAATAATTCATTTTTTCATTTTCCATAAGTATTATATTTCATATCGTAATTAGAACTTTATTATTACAGTCTTTTATGTTAATTTAAAATTCAGAAATTGATAATTATCTTTATTTGCCGACCATCCGGTACAAAAATACTTCGGAGCAAAAAGATAGCAATAATTTGAAATATGATATAATAAATATCCAATATTTACGACATTTGCACAAGTGTGAAAGAAACTACAGAATGTAGCATGTTTTTTTGATTAGTGTAGGTTGTATGTGTGCCGCGTAATCCATGTAATAATCATGTGTGATAGAAATGTAAACCTCCCATTTATTTCGATATCAAAAATATGGTATTTTTTAGTTTCCATTGTGTGTTTAAATTATTACGATACATCGATTTCTATGGCAGAATTTTCTTAAATAATCGAGTATCTGTGGATCGGAAAATAAGAAGCACATCTTTTATGATATATGTCGAATTCTGAATAATTTTTCTAGTTAAATCCAATGTTTTTAACACTTCGTGAATGTAAATACGTTTGTATAGACTGCGAATTAATAATCTGTAAACGAATGTGGGTATATCGTAACATTTCTTCATATTTCTCAGTAAATTAAAACGTTCACAGAAAGTTTTGGCAATGAGATTTTATCAATAAGATATCTATACATGCTTATTCTTTTTTATCCAGTATATTCTTCCAAATCTTTGCAAGATACTGCTATATATCAAGATGGTTCAGGAAAAGAAGTTCCAAATCAAAACGCTGGACTGATAAAAATTTTGCTTTCAACGATCACTTTAAATTTCTGAAAATTTCGTCTAATATATCAGAAAGATGATTATGCAACTAAAATCGTAATGGATCCGAGTTAGAAGCAAAGAAAACATTTTTCCTTTTTTGACGCAGAATTTTATTATAGAATACAATCTTCTAGCGTCATTCCTGCGTTATATTATAAACATATTCGGGAAGATGAAACAAAAACCTTCTTTCGCATTTTTTTCTTTTTTTTCATCCGGCAATCATTTTGATGTAAATTTGACGAATAGCAAATTATATGTATACTTTTAATTAGATTTGTCATCGTATAAACTTGAAGTGCGTTTTTCGCGAAACATTTTTCGAAATGACGACATTTGTCTGGTAAAATTATTTATATTATTGTCGTTAAATTTGTTTTCGCATGCTATATAAGGATAAAGGAAAAAAGTGTGGAGTATTATTGAAAAAAATATCGATGGTTGTGAAACCTAGGAGTGTCAAAGATAACTCGAGGAAAAATTCTTCCCGTGAATATATGGAGTCTGTGAAACAGCATACTTTTATCCTAGGAAGTTCTTTCATATAGCAAAAAATAAGGTGAATATTCAAGTGATTCAAATGAATATGATATAATAACAGGAAAATTTTCATTGTGTTGAATTACATTTTACTATTCTCTCGCTTAAGCAGTACCGTAGTTATTAAAAATGATGGTTTCCAACCCGTATTATAGATACACATGTGCCCGTTTACATCCATAATTAATGTACACGTGTTTAAATCAATGTAACTTTCAATACACGTGTGTTCATGTATTCCAGTATCATTATTACATCCATTAACAGCCTATTAAGAGGTATCTTACCTATTAGCAATGTCGATTAAGCATAGCCACGGCACTACTTACGCGGAACAAAGGAACGGTTATTGCTTGACGGCGAAAAGTCATTCACCCGTTTCCGGTGGATATTCTCGCACTCTGTGGGAATTGAAATGTACAATGATACGCTCTGATGGCCGGTAGATTTTTCAAAAATATCTAAAAAATTCGGTACCGTATAGCAAACTCGTGTTAAATAAGTAACATTTTGTAAAAGTCTAAAAAGGGTAGAACATATAGGTAGAATATAGATATATCTGTGCTTTTTGAATTTTAATGGCTCTTTATAATCATTTAAAGCTTCAATCCAGATCTTTCTAAGTTTCAATTCTCAGGGATACTTCGTTTCTGTTAAAAATCGGCAGTTTTTACAAAAATTTGATTTTTTCATAAATCAAGGATAATACAGTAATTCTGCTTACGGATTCGTTTTCAAGTCTAGTGACTCTACAATCAGTCAATGCATATTGCAAACAAAAAAAAGAAATCATATTGAATAGCGTAATATATTTTAAGGTCATTAAAATCGATGTTGAGAACCTTTTTCCAAATAATTACTAATCTTACGATTGCGTGCTACACTTATCACGCGATCATAATTATATTAAACAAATTTTAACATGGTCAAAATTCGAGAGAAATTCTACAATTTCTATCTAATTTTATAACAGATGGAACAGATGTATAGGAATTAACTAAAATGAAATACTTTTTCGATGTGTTATTTTTCCTTATGCGAAGTGGTTAAGAAAACATATATTTGCAGATAGAAAATTAAAACATTAAATATCTATGTAAATAGTTGGCATCGATAGAAATATTCGGACGCGGGTCAACCTAAGTACTTATTTTTACTTTAGAATCGACAGAAAAATTCGACTAAAATCAACAAATATGACTTCTCCTTGAAGGAAAAATTTCCACGAATATCAATTAAAGACAGACTTTTACGGTACTTCTTAGTCGTTCCAAGAATTAATCAAACCTCTCTTGAGCATAACAACTTGCAAACGATTCAAGCACGTCTATTCAAGCGCCAAGGTCGTGAATCGATAATAGGTTTGGCAGAAACGATAATTTGAAAGAGTTGTTCGATATTAATTTGGCGAGCAACACACGAATTATGAAAAGACCTTACAATCTGTTGGAATTCATTCAGAATTGTAATAATATATCTTGTAATACACAACAAATGTAATATTGTCGCATATAATAAATTCCCTTATTTTCTACCTCAAATAATCAGCGTACAGGTTTGGGTTTGAAACTTTACGGTTTCTTTGATCATTTATATTTTTGGATCAAAAATAAATCGCTGTATTTTTCTCAGCATTTTCTTAGAATTTTTATTATACCAGTGATGTACGATTTGCTAGTAATAGAAACAGACATATCTACAGAGACAGGCATATTTCAATGGCTTTGAATCATTTAGCTAAAAGTATAACTTCTTCACCTTTGTTTCGGATACATACAGAAAAGTATTTTTCAAGGTTTGACAAGTTTGAGACACGTTGGATCAGATTTGGTTTGAAGTTCGGTTTAAATTCATCTTTTGCCAGACTCGATTGACAGGAAACGTAGTAAAGGAGGAAAATATCAATTGGAATTATACGACAATGGTAATGCAAATGTAATTCTTCACCAGTTACTATCTCTCATCGAATATAACGTAGAAACAGATGAACCGAAAACCTCCAAAGTTCAAGGTTGCCGTGATATCTTCGGCAAAACTGCCATTCGTGGTAAAGCAAACTTCTAGTCCTTTTCTTGGAGCGATGGGAAACAAGATTAGGTTGGTTCCGATTGGCAACAAGGAATATTTAACCATGAAGAAGTCGTTCAATCGTTCTGCTATACTTCCCCCGCGTTGTCATAAAGATTCTTGCAAGATTCTGAATGACGAGTCTGAGTCGCACCACTGTTTCAAGGACTTTGTAAAGCGATCACTCTTGCAGAACGATGACAGGTAACTTTCTCTAGACGAAAGGATAATGTGCCATAAAAGATAAAGTGGAAGACGGTCTAATAGCTTTCTTTCAAAATGTAAACGGTTTGTAGGAGTGCCTGGGCGAGCGAAGGACGATACCTGCCTTCGTTAGGGATGTTAGAGCCACTTACAGCCCCACTCGCAAAAAGAATAGTCGGCATAATAGAGTTACTTAGCGATAGTAAACCTTTTGTATTTTTAATCCTGACTCTTTTTATCAGAATATCCTATTCAATAGGATCGGAGTACTGCTGCCATTACGAATTGCATTTGGAAAACTTGATCCTTCATTGTCAAACGATATTGCAAACCTAAAACGCAAAACTTATACGATATAGAAAAATCTTTATTATGAAAGAAAACACAAGAGAAAATTGTACCAACGATAGATATATTATCAGGGCAGATAGGGCAACTTGAAAAAAGTTGAGTAAACGTAAATTAAAGAAGAAATAAAAACAGTACTATGAATAACAAGGTAACATACATATGTATCAAAATTTATTAGCAAAATTAGTCCAGTCGATGCTAGATCGATTACATAAACTCACGAACAATAACGATAGTTCTACAAAATGTTAAACTAACATTAAAGATTAAATTTCAAATCGATGTAATAGTGTGCTAGAAATAGATCAATTTCGACTAAATTTCTCATCGTACGATTGTATCTGATCAACATATCCTACACTATCATCTCAAAGTCATACATCAGAACTGTCTCGTATAAACGGTCAATATTAGTAAATGTTTACAACTATTCTTTAGACTCGATGAACCTGCCATAGGGACTTAGCCCACAATACTCTATTGAATTACAAAATTAATATACAAAAATATCACGTTGACAATAACAATAATAATATCGAGTAAGAAAAAAAAAATCAGGAAAGCATAAAAATAGTAGTATGCAGATAAATATATGGCTCTCGTATGACGACAAAAAATGAGAGTAAAAAAACACTGCTTACTGCACTGTACATTGTGACCAATACAACGTGATTCGCAAAATTAAGCGTAATTTTCAAACATACTCTTGTTTCTCTTTTTTATTCGTTTTCTCTTTTTTTTCTTGGACTGTATTCTACTTATCTTGAGAATAAGATGTTTGAAAAGAAACACGAGTCGAAAATCAATCATTCTCCCAAGAAGCATCCGCAAAAATTTTAACTTATTGCAATTTGTACAAAAATTGGTAATAAATTTTACCTTGGCGGTTATTTATGTAGGACATTTTCAGACTCGTTACAGTCTTCTAGGAGTCAAGTCCTAATTGCCGAGCAACTCGCGGTTCGGTGTTTAATTATTTAATAGAGTCAACTTCGTCATTACCTCGGGTCACCGGACATGAGGCGTCGTTCAGTAGCCTAATCAAAAGATTAGGTCTCGGCACTTGGGAACTGACTGACAATGGGCTGTAGGATTATAATTGAGAGTGACGCGACCGCGGTCGATAAGGGTCATCATATGGGTGACCCTCAGAGGGTCTTCTCACCCTGAAGGACGAATCTCTTCCACCACGATGCTCGATGTGGAGAAAGTCTCTTCTTTTATTGGGGGTTGCTGATTCGCGAACCAAGGTCACACCCTGGTCCTGCGAATCACAATAGCGAGGGTGCTGGCCCTTCGGGTGGCTTTAACCCTTTAGCTTACAATGGCGTCTCAGAAGCATCGTAAGGCTATCGAGCGAATTTGCAACAATAAATCCTTTCTTTTCGTTTAATAATCAACTAATCGTAATTATTTATCAAACATCTTGCAAAGTTAATTGTACCGCGCACGTGTATATACAAATCATAGGAGGTTTGCGATTTGTACAGTTTCGAACGCTCAGCCAACGACCTTGGTGTCGCTTTTGTTGAAAAATAAATCGTAAGGTAAGGAGTTAAAAGCCTTACACGTGGACTTCAGTTTGTAACATCAGTTGAGACTAGAGTAAGAGTTAGAGTTCTAAGAGTTAGGGTTGTAAGATCGTTGCTAGTTCTAAGTAGACGCACTGCGTGGGCCAACAAATAAAGTAAGTTAGTCAGCTGGTTCGTATAAGAGTGGTCTCACGTCAATCACCTTACAATCACCTCGCTACTTGATACATCCTACAAATTCTGGGTGCTCCTCCGAAATCAAGAAGAGCCTGAAGGTGGAGGAACGTGAGGTTTAAATAAATACGCCATGATTGCTGGGCAGGACTTTATTTTATGTGTGGGAGATGGGGGCCGATGCGGAAAATGCGAAATTCGCTATTTTGGGAAAGATCTGTGATGTTCTGCAGGCGCAAACGAACTGTACTGCTCTTCCTTCCCAATTCGACGTCGAATCATGGGGTTGTAAAGACATAAACCAGGTCCCCATTGACCTGAAGTCCTCGACGTCGCGAAGGAGAGGAAAAACCCGAAAGACTTTCGCTTTCCGCATCTGCCGTGTGTCCCTACAAGTCAATAACACGAAAGGTGAGAAGTGACGTGGGACGGAAACTGCGTTGGAGTATTGGACGTAGCAGGAGCGAAGATTCGTGTGACAAGAGATAATTCGGTACGACAAACAGTCCAGGCGACTATGCAATGAGCATGTCATCGAAGGACATGATACATCTTACTATGGAATGTGATTTCACTGTGATGATGGAACTGAAGGAACTGTCGAGGATACGGGAGTTGAGCTAAGTCGAGGCAAACGCCGAGTTGGCAGCCCGACTGATAGACAAGAACTTTTCGAAAGCTGAACAGATACGGAGTACGAATGTGAAGGGGTACAGTCCACCCACTGTGTAAGTATACCAACCACGGGTGCCAGCAACGACAAAGTACCATGCGAGTGGGGACTCTGGTAGCGGATGGTGGTTGATAGAAAGGGAGATGAAGCTCCTGAAGCGAGAAGCTTGAATTGTCCCGGAACGCACATCGCAGTGAGTCAACGGAAGGGATCAGTCGGCGAATCATCCACGATTTAACATAAAGAAAATCACTGAACTATTGAGCTACTTCGATGAAATGTGGGAAGACTTTGCAAGTTGAGCAAAAACGTACGGTCACTATGAACGACATACCAGTTGTGGGAAAACGAACCGAAAATTCTGATAGGGATGTGAGTTCATTGAAACGAGCGTCGAAGAGTTGCTGGAGCGGTTTGGGGAGATGTTTCACCATCGTCCAATTAACACTTTGACTGCCACGCCGAAATCATATGTTTCGCACAGGACGCCATAGCATTATTTTTATTATTCAAAGTATATAATGGCAAAATAACAATTGATGTTATGAATAGAATTGATTCATGAATAGAATAGAATTGATTATATGAATAGAATTGATGTTAGAAGGCAATATTTTTATCAAATGGTGCGTTTCTCTTCCTGGTGGTCACGGGTGACCATCGTGGCGCCTTAATAACGGTTCGACGAAGATTACGGCACGAATTGCAAAAAAAAAAAAAGAAAGGCGAGCGTACCTGGAACGAAAACTTTGCAGGGAATGTTAGAAAAAAAATTCCAAGCTATTTGGGTGAAAAATTGCTAAAAATAAGACCAAGAAGGTGACCACTTATTGTCCGGATTGTATTGGTGCGCCGCATTTATGTTTGGAGTGCTTTAACAAAGTGCACCGTTAGATGCAAGATTTATTCTAACATTTTGTTATTCTTTATTGTTCTAATAAAAAATTTTAATTGTTCGATAGGGCACATTTTATTTCAATGTATCTTCTATACATCGGCCATATTCAAATACGCTAACTCTCGATTTTCATATAGTTTTTCACAATTGTAGAAAGTTGAAAGGCTCTGGTCACCCATGACCACCGTGGCGTCGCGGGAGAAATCGTTGCTGGTCATATATGACCAACATGGCAGTCAAAGTATTAAGATTGTGACGCTGAAGTAATACTTAGACCAAGAATTGAAAAGGGACGAGGCATTTGGAGACTATTTCCACGCCAAACTGATAAGGGCAAATCGTGTGCCAGTGAAAAATTATCAAGAACTGGTCGATCACCAGTTCCACATCCCTGATCAGGTGTTTTGAACGCAAGCAAAGATACATCGCTTCAAGATTCTGGAGGCGTTGTTGCAAGCGTTCGAGGAACTCATGTTTTCATCGGTCGCGTATTGGAAAGCGGAGTCGCAAGAAACCAAGGGCAAAGAGAAGCAACCGAACAGCAAGAGGCTACCTGCGAGGGTTGCAGAAAGCTGTTACAGCTGTGGAGAAAGGGATGATCGTAGTCGAGGGTGTTCAGTGAGGAAGCGTAGCCTGAAATGCTACTGATGTGGCAAAACAGAGACATATCGCGGCAAGATGCGTGACGATGAGTGCGTGACGAGGACTTGAAACTCTGAGATCCCCAAATCCCCAAATTGCCAATCTTTTGCTCGTTGCTCGGACTCGACTTTGTCATAAATGTCTCTTACACACAGATCGATAGATCGACCCTCTTGCAAGCGGTCACTTTCGTCCGATGTTTCAAACACTCTTAACATTCACTCAGGACCACACTCCTACGTTAATGAAATTACAAAATTGGATTTTTGCTTGTTAACTTCTATATAGTTGAATTTGACCAAAACTAAGCACGCTTTTATCGTAAAATCCTGAACATTCTAACCGTTAACTTCTGTGTTATAATTTCCAATGTTTCCTACTATCCAAGAGATTTTCCCGATACTTTATATTATTTAAACAAATAAACTTTTCGAAATTTGATTTTTAGAAATTTTTCGTTATATTTACTATGCGCAATTTTAACGATTCGAATAATGATCAAATATTCTTTTGCAAACTATCTAAATTCCATTCCGTTTTTCATTTCCGATAGTACACTTTATATTATAAATAAGTTTCTGGCCGTTACATCTAACTATACGTAATTTATACGATTAATCCATGTATTTTTTATTATGGATATTTTAACCCTTTACACTCGAGGTCTTTTTAATTTGGACGAATAGCAACTCAAGACGATTTCGGCTATATTAGGTATATTAAACTTTATTTTAAATGTACTTTAAAATCATTTTATAGTCAAATAAACATATAAAAATAATAAAATTTCACCAATTTATTTATTTTTACATCGAATACTACAAAATTTGTTGAATATTATCCCTTGTAATTAGTTTTCGCGTGATACTTGGTGAAACAATTTCCAACATGCATCCTGGGTTTGTCCTGATACGTATCGCAGTAATACGATACTTCTCGTCTATCGCGAAACGTATCATGATCAAAACAAACCTTGCAGTCTCATTTTGGCCCTTTTAGGGTCTCACAATATGGAGCTTCCTCTTTAGCCGGGGTTCATCGATGAGCGGTGTCAACACTTGCTGACGAAATGATCCTCTTAATTGCTCCACGAGCGTTTTTGAAAAATATAAATGATCGTGTGGCCTTTCCCCTTTTTTATTTTCTTTTTTCTACTTTATACAATATGTAGAAATTGAGCAAGCAAATTCCCCTTTCCCCCAAAAAAACTTACTCCACCATTTTAACAATTTTTGCAGAAAATAATATGTCGATGCAAATTGTTGTAATCCATCGGAAATCCATATAATTTGCTTGTTCAAAGTCGAAAAATCGAATTCGTCTAAACTCGAGATAATCTGATCTTTACTCATCTTTTTAGGGGTCAAAATCTTTTAAACTGCTATTCTTACTGCCAAGACTGCTTCAAACGAACGCTGTGTAACTAAGCTAAGCTACAGCGCACTTGGAGTGCAAAGGGTTAACCTTTTGTGGACGAGAAGCGACTTTCATTCGCCAAAATGTTTCGCGCGGTAGGACGAGTGGCGAGTGAGAGGCGACACGCGGTATATGTTAGATTTCGTTATCTCCAAACGATAGGATCGCTTGGTTTTTGGAAAGGTTTCTTAGCTGTTGATAGTCTTTTATACGATGTGTGAAATGACCCATCATAACAGAAATAAGATAATGAAAGATTCTTCTAAGAGTGTAGCTCTTAGAAGCTACAACAACCAGGCATCAGTTGAGACTTGGCGAGTGTGGCAAAATCATCAGAAGAGTTTGTTTAACGCGATTTTGCATGAACCCCTATAAAAATGGGTTTTACAAATGAACACAGCTCTAGTATAGACGAATTTTGTTTTGATACGGTTTATGCCGAAATCCGAAATATTTATAAAGAAATTAACGCGATGAAAAGTGACCAAAGCGATGAAGATGTGAATGCATCTTGGCGAATGTTTTATAAAGTATCACACAAAACGAAACTACAAATTCTTTTAAATATATAATTTTAAAGCTGTAAATATAGATAAACAATCAAAATAAAATGTTTTTATAAGATATAATTTATATGTAAGATCATTTTATTGTATTATGCAAGTCACTCAACACATTCGCAAAAATCGCCTCGCCTTGCAACCTCACCCGCCTGAAGAAGTCGTCGTCCGCAAAGAGTTAAGAGGGTTGGTGAATTTCGAAGTCAATTTGATGTTTCTAAATGACATCTATATTTTGGATTTATATTCATTATAGCAAAATATCGAAGCATATTGAATTCTGAGCGTAAATATTTTGGCCTTTATTATAGGATAAATAATTTTATTTCAATTTCTACAATTTACTTCGCATAAGTTGGAGATTCGATAATATTAATTAACGCATGTGGTTCTACCGGTAATATTAAAATTTCCGGTTCTTGATATTTTAGCGACTCGCATTATTAACTAAAAAACACGTCCACTCCTTCACTATTGTTAAATTTCATCTTCACTTTTATCTTATCGATAATCAATATACAAACATCGATGTAACTGTGAGATCGTTTCTATTATAAAGAAGAATTAAGGACGAATGCATAAGTGAGAAAAGAGAGTGAAAAATGAAAAATGTGGCCGAGAGCAATTGCTTACATAACATTTTGTAATATATTTTATAGGTTTTTGTTCGTATTAAACAATTGATTATAATGAAACATATCGATTCCTCGATTCACGTAATTATTGGGTTGTCCGGAAAGTTCGTGCCGATTCTCGGTAGGTAGCGTGAGAGACCTGACTGAATATATCACAATTATTGAAAACAAATGACACGTGTAGATATTCTAAAAGAGATAACTTCAGCCATATTTGGAAAAAAGTTTGGTTACGATTCGTTAATTTTTATCAGTTTTGTACGCCTTAGAATATGGTGGCAAATAAAGTGCATTATAGGCATTTAATGCTTTTCTTTTTCCGAAAGGGCAAAAATGCCACACAAGCGGCAAATAAGATATGCGCTGTTTATGGCGAAGATGCTATAGCCGAAAGAACAGTGCGGAAGTGGTTTGCTCGGTTTAAAGCTGGAAATTTCGACCTTGAAGATGAAGAACGCCCAGGTAGGCCGTCCACCACAGACGAAGATACGATTAGAACAGAAATCGAGAATAGCCCATGCTCAACATTACGTCAATTAGCAGGAATGCTAAATAAATCAAAATCAACTATCCACGATCATATTGTGAAGCTTGGCTATGTAAACCGTCTTGATGTATGGGTTCCGCACGATTTAACGAAGAAAAATCTGTTGGACCGCGTCTCCATTTGCGACTTGCTTTACAAGCGCAACGAGGAGACGCCATTTCTGAAGCAATTAGTGACGGGGGATGAAAAATGGATAATTTATAAAAATGTTCAGCGTAAAAGGTCCTGGAGAAAGCGTGATGAACCACCTTTAGTCACCCCAAAAGCCGGTCTTCATTCGAAGAAGGTAATGCTCTGTATCTGGTGGGACTGGAAAGGAATCCTATATTATGAGCTTTTACCAAATAATGAAACGATAGATTCGGCAAAGTATTGCTCTCAATTAGATAAATTGAAGACATCAATTGAACAAAAACGTCCAGAAATTGTGAATCGGAAGGGCGTCGTGTTTCATCAGGACAATGCGTGACCTCGTGTGTCTTTGAGAACTCGGGAAAAATTGTTGGAGTTTGGTTGGGATGTTTTACCCCATCCACCGTATTCGCCAGACCTTGCGCCTTCGGATTTCCACCTTTTCCGATCATTACAAAATTCCCTTAATGAAAAAAATTTCAACTCTTTGGTCGAGATAAAAACCCATTTGGACAAATTGTTTGCCGAAAAACCTGAGAGGTTCTGGAAGGACGGAATTCTCAAGCTGTATGAAAGATGGAGAAAGGTTGTGGAACAGAATGGTACCTATATAACTTAATAAATGTATACCAATATTTAAATGAACTGCGTTTTAATTTTCCTAAAAAATCGGCACGAACTTTCCGGACAACCTAATACTTTGTTACTACATCACGATTACGATTGTAAGAAACTGTATGTATGGTTATAAGGATCTTTGAATCGAGGAAAGAACTTCTCACTGTTATTCTCAATGTTCATGACCGACTTATCTAAGTTTAAGTTGAGATGCGTTCGGGGATAAATGCTCTCCTCGAACCTACGTGATAGATATAGCCCCCAGTGACGACAACCTTTTTGTTTATATGACAAGTCGAAATATATTTGAGTTCATAATTAAGGAGAAAGCTCCTCGTCGATTTCGCGCCGAGATATATCGCATCGACGGAATTCGTTTCGAGTTTATATTCCCTTATGTTTCTCATGCTTCTTCGTGTCTTTCTTTTTATATTTCGGATAATACACGTGGGTGTTAATGCTCACGTACACGAGTTAAAGTTATACGTGTCTGAAATTTGTCGATGGTTACGATGATGCAGGAAATCGGAAATCTTACGGAAATTTTTAAAGATGTAAAATCTCCAATATCATATTACGCGGAGTAAATCGTTAAAAAATAAAGTATTATTTGTTAACCGTTAGACTTAGTATTAACTTAACAAACTCGTGCAAAATGCGACCAATAGCAACACTTTCGCAGTGAAGACACCTTCTTTCGAAATAATTATGAGTCGTTTTTTATTATTACATTCTAACAAAGTCACTACTCGCTACACGAATTAATTAACAAACATCAAGTCATAACGAAACATAAGTTTTAGTTTTTTCTTACTAAGTGGAATCAATAAGATTTTCCTGATTAAAGTAACATTAGACACGATCTCAACGAAATCAGTTTGACTTTAATAACATTATATCCTTTATATTCAAATAACGCGATATCGCGTATAATAAATTTAATCAAATAAATCGAACAAATAGCACGTTTGTATTTGTTTTCAAAATGACACGATGAATATTAACAATGCCACAAATTGTCAATTTAGATACATTTACAAAAGTTAAAAATTCGAAAGAAAAAAACAGCATTTAAATGTAACGTCGTTCTGGATAGTACTCACCATGAAACAAACACAGTCCGATAACATTCACTAGTAAGCCAAGTGCTCCAATGGCCACAAGCAATTTTGCTTCGTGTATTTCTTCTACTTCGATAAATCTTTTACACGCTTCCACGGTAATACCGAAACACAATGCGACTAAAAAAACAGCGTTTACCAAAGCTCCTAAAACTTCAGCTCTGGCCCAACCAAACGTATTCTTGGACCATTTCTTTGGTGACATCTGTAAACCATAAGGGGATTTTTTAAGTAACATTTCCGAAACATCTCGAAGATAAATAGAATGAATATTGCATTATTTAAAAAATATATACCGATTTTAACAGCTGATTAAAATTTTGTTTAAATACTAACGTCTTTTAGATATCAAACGCTACGTTTCGATAGATAATACTGACTGAGTTCAATAAATGTGACAATTAAGGAGAATAAATTAATTTTAGAAGAAAATTAAGTAGAACTGACAAAAAAAAATTTTTTTTTAAATAAAAGAAACGAGAAACGAAAAGAAGGATAGAAAAATATCATAGAGTCGCTTGGCTACCATTAATTTTGATCTTATTTAATTTGTTGAATAAAACCAGTAAGTAACTGGAAATGCTGTAAACGTAGAAAAAATATGACATTTTCGAGGAATTTTTCAAAAATTTTTCATTAATCGATAAAAAATAAGAGTTGAAAGTAGACATAATATCGGTATCGGTTCTTGAGAGAGTTAAGAATAATTTTTATTCCGAACGACTGTTATCTAGAATCAATATCTAGAATTAATATCGCAAACATAACGGTTTTGGTTTCGGTTTCTAAAAATCAATATTATATTGATTCATATTTTGATAATATCGATTATAAAAAAGTTATATAGAATATTTGATAAGTAAAGTGCAAGACCCGAAAGGCTTATAGTGTTCACTGAGAACAGTGAAAACATCTGATCATCGTAGAACCTGTCGATGTAAATTATATCGACTTTTATTATATACGAATATTTGATATCGCGACTGAATTTCTTTTCTACACGTTAAATGTAAATAACAATTATAATATACCGTGGTAATAGATATATATATATATA
>NIJG01000179.1:118545-132741 GCA_002201625.1 Euglossa dilemma
TTATATTTATGTTATTCTTATGATTTTCAATAAATATCGAAACACAATTGGCGGCGTTTTATTCCCTGTTTATTTCGCAATATGCTGCTTTTTAAATTTTATAAATATCACTCCTGCTTTCGTTTTTATGAGTATTTTCGCAAATCTCTGTAAATTCGCCGATTCGGCCCGGTATTCTTCGCTTAAGTACGCTTCTTTCGCTCGGTGCTAAAAGGGTTAATCCTGTTAAGGATTTATTCGATTGTGAAAGATAACGTTACTTTTCTGAAACGATGGTATCGTACACTGATGCAGAAAAGATAGAAATGATTTTCGTCTATGGCGAGACTAAAAGTAACTCGGTGCAAGCGTCTCAACCATACGCAGAAATCATCCTACTTGACAACAAAATTTCGACCGCATAGTTCAAGTGTTTTGTAAAACAGAGAGTATTAAATTACCGAAAAGAGAACGATCAAAGCCTACTATGGGCGAAAATGCCGAAATTTTTGTATCGGTTATAGTCAATATTGATTCTACTACAAATTGTCGAAAAATTGGACATTCTTCAGGCATTCTCAAAGTAAATGTGTGCCGAATATTGCAACGTCATAAATTTCACCCATACCATATTTCCATACATTAGGAGTTTCATGACAATGACTTTGAAAATCGTGTTGCTCTTTGTACATGGATACTGTAACAAATACAAGGAAACGAATATTTATTTTATGACATTCTCTTTGCCGACGAAGCTACTTTTTTTTAACCATAAATAACTGAATACACGTAATATATATTATTAGTGCACTGGAAACCAGAAATGGCTCTGACAAGTTATACATCAGCGTCCATGGAGTGTAAATATATGGAATCGTTGAATTTTACGCACTCGAAGTCACGCGAAGGTCATAGTATTACAGATCGTTGGATTCGTCTCGACCTCGGTTGTCATATAGCAATAATATAGATATATCATTTCATTAAAAAAAACTTGAAATCTCAAAAAACATAACCTTGAACAAATTTTTTTGCCTTTCATAATATTTGACCTTTGAACCAACGAACGTTTTTCTTTGATATTTTTTTCTATCATAAAGGTGGGTATATACAGATAAGCTAAGATAAGCTGCCATAAGTACACATTTTTATATGTTGCGAATTGTCAGCAGTTCGTAGATAAGTTCTTAGATAAGTTTCTAGTAATACAATATTTACTCGAGCTTCCTGATTTTAATTTAATTTCAAGTCTTAATAACAAACACAAGTTATTATCACGCATTCGTGCTGAGTGTCATTTTTTTCTTGTAATTTGCATTTCTTTGATCACGAAACCCAATGATATCGCTGTAAAATATGTTTGAGATTTTGAAAAAATTGACTTTTATTGTCTTAAGACTAGATTTACTGGCTATTTAAGTATACATATTTCTACCAAGACCAGTCAGAATGTCTGGTCTTTAGAAGAAGTGCTTAGCGATGTTTCCAGTCTTTCTTCACTTTTCAAAGATGATAAGAAAAGTTAAATAATATTAATTGTAATACAAAAATAGATTTCTAAACATTATCAATTAATCAAACGCTTAATTCTTTGTAGTTCATAGATCACAATTTTTATGTATGTAGATTTTGCTCAGTGTACACTTTCCATATACACTTTGCATATATTGCGAATAGTTGTAGTCTTATTATTATTGTAATATCCTTTTGACACCATTTACATACGGGAAAGGTGTCACTTAAACCTGGTACATTAGCTTCTTGTGGTTTTTCCCTTGAAGTCACATTCAGAAGCAAGTTCTTTAACTAGACGAGACGAAAAGTCTTTCCTTGATATATTTTCATCTGCCGTTTTTTTATACAATATCCAGCAATTTATACCAGCTAAATCTAAAACATTAAAAAAAACTTGAAGTGGCCACCTTCTGGAACCTGATTTGACAGTGCCATTTTGGTCAGTGACATCGACGCCAAATTTGGTGTTGTTATAAAAAGACATAGTTTCGGGTAATCTCCTGATAGTTTTATCAATTTTTACGTGTTTGTGTTTTGTACTCAGTACAACTACCTTCTTATTCGGTTTACTTTTGTAAACTGTAAGTATACATCCATTTGATTCGTATGGCAACGTTGAGAAACGAGCCATGCTATCTTTCTTCTGTTTGCAAGATTTCGGGAGTTCCCTCTTGTTTGCACGTATTGTTCCAAGCGACGAAGTATTTTTAATAATTAATTAATATAATTAATAATTTTAACGCCAGAGGAAAACTAGTAAAGAAATTGTCCGTTGTTATTGTTCTACCTTTCATAGTATATGGTTCGACAAATTTCAGTACAACAAATTCACTTAGTGAGTTGATAAATCTCGTGCCTCATCTTTTCCTGAATAAAGAAAGCCACTTATTACATATTTAGGTTCCATGTCAGGCGCCAGCCAAGATTATATGCCAAGTTTCTAAGGTTTGTTTGGCATATATTGTGTGAACCTACATCTGACCTTCGTTGGAAAGAATTGCTAATCCATCGTAATATAAGCTCCTGGTTTGAAGAAATTTTGGCTATTTTCAATAAATTTGTTCCAAACTGTTAAAATTAAAGTCAGAAAAACATTTCAGTACTTATCAATTGTTGTAGTTGCTCCTATGTCATTTCATCATATAGAAACATGCGCCAGTCATTTTGACTGGTACTGGTATAAATGTCAATAACAAAAAATATATTCGTTACGAATACATATAAAATAATATAAAATTCACAGAACTGATTCTTTAGTTATGGCTACAAAATTCATGATATCATTTCGGAAAGAAAATGTTATATGCAGTAGGATTTTTTAATTGAAATTGCAAAACTAGTCGTTTTAACTGATCTGGTAAATTTAGTGTTAAATAGTAGCTTGAAGTCCTAAAAGTAATGCACAAAAGCGTCCAGCCTGTAGAACAAATTAGTTTTGAATGGAAGGAAGCCGAAACTGATTGATGATCTTGCATGCCATAACGTATCGGCAGATATATTTACGTATAACGACTTGATGTGATAGTCGGTCAGCACTGAGCCGATTCTATAGGTCGTAATTTGAGAAAACTCGACATTATATATATCTACTTATGGTCTGCTTTGAGTGAATTGATCCAAAATTGAAACCAATTTGATAATACTATTAAGCGTTTAACTCCAAGAAAAGTTTATTTAACGTCCTTACAAAGACGTTCCAACAAGAATTGCTGTTTATATTACTGTTAATATTTTCAATAAAGACTTTCTCAATGTCTTATGCAATATGAACACTATGACTTAAATCATAAGTCCAATATAATGCACTATACGTCGCACTCGACGAAAAAGTGATTAAATGACCTAATAAACGATCGTTTAAAAACTTTTATATCAAAAAGAAAAAAAAGAATAGGTCGAATCGCTCGTAGATAGATTAAAGACGAAACAAATTGTCATATGTATGAGGCAGCAATGACTGATACGTATAAAAACTTTCTAAAACTTTAAATTTGTTGTTCCCGAAACTGTTTTTAAGAACGGTATGCAAGATATCTCAAGATCTAATCGACCAATTATTATGAAATTTTGCACGTATCTTTCTTATAAGCTTTTTTTATATCACTAACCCCAATTTGCTGCAATCCTACACCGAAAAGTTATATTGAAAGAAATTACTTCCGAATGATGACGTCAAAAAGCTAAATAAAGGACTTCAAAAATTTCATATGTTTTCCATTGCTTATAATAAGTTAAAACAAGTTACAAAAACTTATCAATTAATCAAGCGATTGCTTTTTCGCCAGTGTTCCTAATTGCTAATGTTCGATCACGTCAATCTGTTCTGCCCTGTTAAAGCATATACTACTGTTTTTGTATTTCGATCTTTTGCCAGCATTTCGATTAGTTTAATCAAGATTTGAAAGACATACCGATACTATTGCGTATCATTTAATTTATGCTTATATGCGATCAGTATCTGCGTCACGTCTTATTATTACGAATTTAAATGCTCATTCGAGTAATTAACACTAGGTTTACGGGGTTTCTTCGTACACCTATTTCTACGGACACTCATCAGATTTAGGGTAAAGAAAACCATATATTTTCTTTAAAAACCAAACGATGGGTTTAATTTGAAAACAATTGCAATATTAACAGACTTAATATAAGTTAATTAAATCTGTTAATATCGTATAATTGAAACAACCCATCCGTCAAATTGACGGATCCCGTAAATCTAGTGTTAAGGAACAGGAATATTGTGTTCCAAATCAAGTTCGATACTTGAATCTCCATTAAAGCCGTAAATATACGTCGCCACATATCCATCAATATATACGAAAGCCGTAAATATACGTCGCAACATATCCATCAACATATACGAAAGCCGTAAATGTACAACCCTCTGCATTTTTTAATTCTAATATCTTTTACTGTTAACTTATTATTTTTAAAGTTTTTCATAAGGGTAAATATTTATTTATTTTATATGATGATTTCTGCAATAGAATCATTGACCTGCAACAATTACCGTTTGATTATCTTTATGCTAAAATTGTTAAAATGAATTTGTTCCTTGTTATTAATTTTCGATTTTTTTCTTTGTATTTAATTATCACCTATTGTTATTGAAGAAATGATGTACAAATTAAGTTAAGTAAATTAAAGTAGTTTAAACAGTTACATAAAATGAATAAAAAAACGGATATTTTAATTTTTTTGTAATTATTACTTTTTAAACCTTAAGAATAGTACTAAATCTCCGGGTCCTCTTTTGGTCAGTAGAAAGTCGCAGCGACTGACGTGCAAATAACGCGCCGTCCGTATTGACGGATTCTTCCGAGAGCGCGCCGCAGTCAAAGGGTTAAATTTATGAAAATTGAGATTTGGGCTTGTAAGTCACGACCTTTGAGACGTTGAGATATGTACATTACGAATTATTATTATTATGACTATTACGCATGTAATTAGTCATACATTAGAAAATCCCTTTTTTGCACAGTCGAAAAAATGAAGCATTCGAATTTTAGTTATTACCCGGAAATCGGACTATATTAGAAGCCATCAAAACACATCGAGATCGAATGAAATATGTAGAGGAATTCATAAGATAATAAATATATCCACATAACTTACAATTAGTTTATTACGTTACGTTAGCATATAGTGCAAAGAAGCCAAACATAAGCGTTTCAGAAGCACCAAAACTAGTGTTAAACAAGGAGAGTAGAATAATTTATCTATTTCCCCGATTTTAACCTTATTTAATAAGCATATCACATTGCAATAAAGAAATTAAATGATATACACCTATATCGTTCAATTTTTTCGCAATTTCATACCCCGTATCTATTTCATACTGATTGTTGCAGCTACGAGTAACAATCGCGAAAAACAAATGGAATTAATAGCAACGTAAGACCTCTCGCTATTATATCGATATTATTCGAAACTATGAAAAAGATGAATAACAATCTGTCAACAGAAGTTGACAACGTGATTGCTTTTTACAAAAATAGAGGAAAGAGAATACATTTCCTTACCCGTCAGTTAATAAATATCGAAAATATAAAAGACAATATAAAATATCAGATTAGAAGTGTACGTGAAGCATTCGTAAATACTGTATGTCATCGATTATTGTTTTTTAACACTGTACAATCGTTATTCGAGGTGATATAGTGACATAGTGTGTGATCCTTACATCGTCAAATAGAATGCTCAGGTATTATCATTCTACTTCTCTATAAAATCCAGCAAGGGTCAAATTTGATTGTAATAAATACTTTTATGAAAATCCTAGTTTAATCGTTTTCCTCGTACGAATACAATTTCTAGCCTACTTTTCAATGTCCATAAACCAGGAGACATGCTGGATAAAAAGGTTCTACTCTTTACTTCGCAAAATTATAAAACAATTTAACTGACTTTAAAATAACAACTTACAAGTTTCTATTTAATAAATTTATACCTGTATAAGAGGCTACTGTTTCTCTCTACATCGTTTAATACCTCGCTTAATAATTCTGAAGCAGGTTTTATAACTCGATATAGGTTTCGAGTTATATTAACCCTTTTAGCAAAAACAGCGTACTTAAGCGAAGAATACCGGGCCGAATCGGCGAATTTACAGAGGTTTGCGAAAGTGCCCATAAAAACGAAAGTAGGAGTGATATTTATAAAATTTAGAAAGCAGCATATTGAGAAATAAACGGGGAATGAAACGCCGCCAATTGTGTTTCGATATTTATTGAAAATCATAAGAATAACATAAATATAAGGCATCATGAAAATCGTACAAAGTGATTTCTCTTTTTCAAATCGTAATTGCATATAAAAAAAAATCACCGTTTGGTCATAGCTTTATATATATCAGATAGTATGATGTATTGGCATTGCATTTTGCAATCATTTGCAATAAAATAGTTGGTGTCGAATAGCAAAACGAAAGGATAACGCTATGATGCACGGCAAGCGTCAGACAGATCTACTACACAAGTAGATCATGCAGTTGGTAATACGTCGCTAAAAAAAATATCACTCGGCACTAATCAGCATAAGATATAACAAAAAGTCGTTCGGTGCTAAAAGGGTTAAATTATAGATGTAAATGAATTATTCTAAACATATACATCCGATAATCACAGTATCATAATATCGTTATACAAATATTAGTCTTTCAGGAATAAATATTTCACTCGAGTATATTCAGCGTTCCTGGACATCATTCCTGATCAACGCTAAACTAGTAGACCGTGATTATTTATAAATCATAGTTCGTAATTTTCAAAACTATAGAAAACAGGATAATAGAAAGCAGAAAAGCAACAACGCGTTGAGGTTATAATACGAGAAAAGCACGCATAATATAATATGAAAAGAAATAAGAATGTACGTTTAAGAATGTTTATATGTTAATTAATAACCGAAAGGAGCTAAATAACTTGTAGAGGTATTAAAAATAATTGACAAATTCACAAGTTACAATATACTGGAGAAAAGTGAAAAAAAACAGGTACTACCCGTGTGCGATAATGTAGATTAATTCAATAGTAGACTAATTCGGAGCAAAATGAAAAATTAAAAAAAACCAAGCGTTTGATACGATCATACTGATTCCGTTAAATCAAATTGGAGAAGCAGATGCAAAGAATATTTGAAATTTTCTCAAATAATGCTATGCAAACGATATGATAAATAGAGGTATAGATACAAAAATACGATTAAAGAACATAAAAAAAGGATTATAATAATAATGAACACAATTATCTTACATTGTACAGTAAAAAGAAAACAATGCTTTACGAGGTGTAACGCTATGCGAAGCATATTTTTCTAAAAGAACTCACCTATCGTGTCGTTAGGTGGTTGTGCTCGTGTTTCTTGGTATTTTGAAACCACGGAAGAACTTATCAGTAGACGAAGTTGAACATGCATTAACAAACGAAGAAACACGATTAAGCCATAAAAGAAAGTATGATTCCACATGCATGGAGTGATGAAAAAAAAGGATATATAGAACGATAAGAAATGACAATAAAGATATAGCTAGTACTGCTTCGTTTCGTCGGTAAGAATAGAACTCGTTTGGATAAACATTGTTTCATCGTCCTGATATTGAACCAAAGGAACAGAAATTCCAAGAGTAATTTAGTATAACCAACATACATCTAAAAATTGAAATAGAATATTTATTTCGAGCGCTTGACAATAAATAGACAGCACATGTTTATGCAAATACGCGTTTCAGTAAAAAGAAAAAAAAAAGCGGATAAAGCAGTGCAACAAAGACGATAATTTGTTTTGTCATTAGAGATATCGAGAAATATATTTTTTATTTTGCATACCATACATATTTCATATTTCTTGCATATTATGTACATACTTCCAGCATATTTCATGCATAGTTATCGCAAGCGCGTAGATCCTATTGATCAACAACTAATCTGTTCAAAATTGTAATTCGTGTATAAAGCAGTGAACGGCCTTGTGTACTTTTATCGTGGTCTTTATTTCCGTTCGTGCGATAAGATAATTTTTTCTCCGATGTCTTATCTTCTTATTCCGCACAATGGTCAGTTATTCGATAAACGCAGCAGTATAATAGTAGAAACGGAATTTTGTTAATACCATATTTTCCAAGACTAAACCAAACGATATTGTAAAGGAAAAAGTTGTTCAAAATTTGCCCCTTTTTAGCATACCTCAAAATCATCGGAATCAGGGAAGCACGATGAATCTAGCACTTTTTACCAACAATTTAAAATGAGACAACATGTGGATACTGTAGTGTATAAAAAAAAAACGTTGACTGATTTAATAAATCCGTTAATGATGCAAATAGTAATATCAGTGATAGTGACACGTAACATCCAATCATTCTCACCGAAATGAAAATACTTTTCATGCGAATTTGTATTTGTATAGTAGATATGAATTCGTCATGGCAATTCTTGAGTAACTAAGTGTGGAGAGATTTTTTTTAATATATTACAAAGGATGTACCAAATTCACGTTTAAAAAATATTACCCGAAGGACTATTACAATTCAAACAAAATTCGGACCAATGTCGATAACGATTATATAGGGTATCTCAGTTATATAATATCACCTATATATCTTACTTTTTGCTGCATGAAAAAACTTCCTAAAAAAAAAATTACACAATGTCACGGACTCCGTAAAAATTCATGATCAATTAAATCGGCAAAAAAGAGTATTGCAATATTTAGAAAAAATTTAACATTTATTAAAACTTCCAAATATTAGCGTAGAAGTTACAAAAAAGTTAGAAACTTCGAAAAACGTAGGATTACATTTATCCGAATGGATTTAGTTAAAAACGTCGTTAAAAAATTAAAGAATGTACCTGATAATTGTGTAGAAAAGCTAAGATACAAATTTGTTTTTATAAAAATAATAAAAAAGCACAATAGAAACTGATAATAAAAATTCGATATACTGCTTTGATTAAAAAAAAATTTTAGATTATATTACAAAGTAATATCAATTTTGACGTATTATTAAAAATGACATTTTAAAAGGACCAAATGTTTAAGGGTCACAGGAGAGAACGGCCTATTTCTGGTGGATGTATAAATATCTCTTGTAACGCACATTTTTAGTCTATAAATTAATTTTAAGCGAGAAAGGGCACCAATTTTCAGTAAACGACATTGAGAAAGCTATTATACGTATGTGTAGAATGGCCAAATGAATCAAGCGTATGTCTTACAATAGCGAAAGGCAGGTGCATGAATGATGTAGTAGAGTATCGAATGACTGTTGGTGATGATGACGAGTGATCGGAAATGGATACGGAAGTGGTACGAATGTGGATCGCAAGAATGCTATAATTAAATAATCAATAATGAGCGAAGGACGAACGATTTCGGGAAAAGCTTCGAAAACCTTTGATAATTTAGCAATGCATAGTATGAATGAGTACAAAAGGGATATCGAATGATACGAGAATCAGTGTTAGAATGAGAGTTTGAGTTAGTGTTAGAACTCGTTAGAATAGAGAGTTCGAGTACAATTGTGTCAGGACGATTCTGCGTAAGCATTAGTCAACTAGTAATTTGTATTTTCATAATAAGTATCATTATGTTGAAAGAGTCACTCCTTTTGCGAATGCCAATCCTGAAATGACGAATATTCAATAGATATGGATATTTGTAATTAACAATTTCAAATAGATTCCAGTCGGTTGAGATTCATGTTTGCCCAAACAGTGTATATACGTTGCATAAGTGTTGCATATATTTTGCACATAATTTGGATATAAAGACATAAAAATTATACATACATAAACATTTGCAATCTAATGATAAGGCTCTAAGAAGAAAGACAACATAAAATATATAGTATGTTTTAAAAACAAATGAAATTCTGATATTTATTGACCTAACACTAAAAAGAGGTCGTATAAGTATAAATCCGGAAACTCCTTTTCAAGGTATTAACAGCTTTTGTTCATTTGAAAATTTTATATATCGTAGACGTAGTTACAAGCTAAGCTAAAAGCTTAAGTTAGAAGTAAATAACACAGCAAAACGAATCGTTGGACACAAATATAAATATAAATTTCTATGCATACGCTTAACGGTTAATGCCGTATTATCCGAATGATTAATTCTGATATCGAATTTGAAAAGAATATGGGTAGATAGTTTACTTTATAGTATAAACGAACTAATAGGAAGTACAGAGAAGCTCGGCATTTATATCACGAGAATTTTTCCATAGAGACGATGTTCGGCAAAAAATAAAAAGTCAGTTTGAAAATTTTAAATTGACAACTTAAGAAACCGCATCTTTTGTACGATCAATCAAAGACAAAACAGACATGTGCGAACCAATAGAATCGAGCTCGTGCACGCGAAAGAAAATCTAAATTTTCCTTCCATGAGTGTAGAAAATCGGTTCACCCTATTTCATTTTAGTCAAATTTAAAACGTATTACTACTGCAAACAACAAAATTTCAAGTAGTCTATTTGGAGTAGTTTCGTATCGACGGTAATATATCTTACGTTATACGTAAATACATTTTACGCGTTCCTACAACGATTCAACGTAGTAAACAAAAAATATTTATATGGCAAAAAAAATAATTTTCCGTTGAAGTTTTTTTTTCGAACATCTTTATTTATCCTTGGAGAAAGTAAAATTTCGAAGTTTAATCATCTATTTTCGCTCATACGATAATAAATAAGTCGAATAAAAACTATATAAACTATGTAAATATTCTGGAAGGAAAAAATTAAATACGACTACGAGAAATTAAGAAAGGAATATTTATTTGCATAAAATACTTTATGTATTTGCGCCTAAACTTTAACTGTATCCGATTAACTAGTAATAACAAATAGTATACTTTGCAATATATATAATTTGTTGTTATAAGAAATAAGTATCTATTTGTAAGTGTTATCGTCTTGATTTTCTAAATCCTTGCAATATTTTTCTTATCACTTTGATTTATAGCTCACTTCGCCATTAATCAACCGATGACAATATCTCCTTGTCTTTATCAACACGACGCTACGTACCAATTGTTTCATAGTATTTTTATTAGCTTTTATGAGCCTAAAACTCATAGGGATGCAACTTTTACTGCAAATTTAACACTTTGAGTGCCGGGAGCCGATATATCGTATATATATTTAATTTCATTATGAGAGAATTAAAAAAAATAATTTTTCGTTTTAACTCTTTGTGGACATTATTATATATTTTGGAATAGTTAATCCTCCCGGCGCTCTCCATGTACCTTCGAGTTATCTTTTATTATTGTTATGTAATATTGTTTATCTTGTTACAAAATACATTGGAAATGCAAAGTATATACTTCATAATAATTGGTCCATATAAAATTATGATGGAAAGATGACTTTTTGTATATGCAAATATGTTTTGTAAGAGAGAACTCAACTTTTACTATTTTTATGAACATTTTTACCTTTGTTATTTATATAATTTTTAATGAGTAGGGAAAAACTAGTGCCATTGTTTTGTTCTCTATTTCATCCTTAGTACATTGCTTTTTGAATCATGTAAATATTGTTTCTCGTTTGGTTTTTATGAGCATTTTTCCAAACCCTAGTAAAACTGTGAAATTCGGCCGGTTATTCTCGCATAGGCTCCTCTTTTTCGCTCAACACTAAAAGGGTTAAACTATGTTCGTCAAGTATATTATAAGCTAAAACTATGTTGATACTGTTTATTTGAGAACAAGAAAGAGAAGGGAAAAGAAACCGAAACAAATGAGATTGAAGTATGTGATAAAATTAGAAAAACTGCAGCCTTTAACTCTAGGATGTTACGGTATAAAATATGTGAAACTGAATAAATTAAGAAAAGATCACGACGATGATGTAGCTGATATTTATTGTTTAGTATACCCTACCATTTGACTATTTACATGAGCAACTACCTCTAACAACTATACGCACGAGAAGTAGAAAAGGTATCGTTAGCGTTAGTCTCCCATACGACAACGCAGAGAATGAAATATCGAAATTAGATAAAGTATCGGGACTGCATATTCTTGTAATTGTAGAATTTGAAGTAACAATTTATGATAACGGGAAAGAAATAAATCGATCGATCAAATTGAAGAAAATGCCGAACAGGTAATGGAAAAATTAAAACCTATAACAATAGTGAATTTTGATATTGTCGTGAAATAAACTAGAGCTAAAAAAAATACAATTAACTGATCTTCCTGTTCGATTAATCGTATAGAATCATATTACCAATAATTCGACACACTCGGTAGCATACACGCTTACACCTAGTCGCATCTAAGTACTCATGCTCGTACACGTAACCATTTGGGATATTGACACACGACACTGAAATCCCACATTTATAACAACCACGAATATTTACCACGATAATCGATTTTCCTTTCAGTTGTTTTCTAACAAAATAGGCAAATATTTCATTTTGTATTAATGATCAATACACCGCTACTCACGCGGTTCTCCAGCTTGGCGTTCCTTGCATTAATGGACCTTTAAGCTCCAGAACTTAGAGAATTTATCCTATTCCGCCTGATTCCCTGCAACACACGCACGTCCAATACAAAGTTCTCTCCTATAATCTATTGACTTATCAGCGAAGTAAAGTAAAAGGAAAGTGTAAATCTGCAAGTATCTTTCTGACAGTTTCTTCTTTCTTTCTTTTCCAGAAAGAATTATTGTCCGTTATTTCGTTTGCATCAGATCCATAGCGATGTGTTCAAAGAATACAAAAATTCGAAATTATAACTGGTGAATAAACAATACTGACCAACAACATGGAAAGAGTATCCAATTATGCGATGAATTATCATAGATCACGTGATATAAAATCCACGATATTGATCTATGCGCTGAAAATTCATTAATTTAAGCATATCGAATATGATTATCGAAGGAAATAAAAGCGGGTAAAAAAACAAGAAAAGTAGAGAAACAGAACAGAGCTATTCGTATATAAATTCAAATTTATCATAAACGAGTAAAGTGTTGGTCCTAGATAATGTAATGTAACCTTATTTATGCATTTTAGTCAAATTTTTTTAAATATACGAAACAGACTGCTGGTTTGTTGAAATATAGAAAAATAAATGGGTATAGAAACCGACAACAGGTTTTTAATTTTGCCTAACTGAGAAAATTATGACTTTGAGAGCCACCACTCGTTTATCTAAAACGGGTACAAACTCGTGGCTTTTTCAAATCTATTCCCTCGCTTGCCTATGTTCTATCTATCGTCTACATCTGTATTAAAAGTTTGTTCTTTTCTACTTACTCGCATCTTTATATCGCAATTTACTATATACCTGTAGCAAAACATTGTGAAAAGGATGAAAGCCCAGCAAACTAGAACACGTAGATATATGCGAGTTTAATCTAGAAATAAAATAATACAATATATCGCAAAAATACCAGAGAGATTGCGCTGTAATTACACTTATGTTATAGCGCGCTGACAAAGAGACATTAAGTCGCTGTTAGTGTATGAGTATTCTTACTCACGGCTAAATACTCTGGGTTACTCTTAGAGTATTTCAAGCTCTCAGCTTTTATGCCATTCTCTACTGTAAAACCGACTGTAACACTCTCAGCGAACACTCGCGCTATTTGACTGTCTGACTATGTCTTCAACTGATATAATTCTATAACTTCTATTCTGACTCGAATTGTGACAACTATAACCCTTTCGTCTTCCGAAGCTAAGGGTTTCGTTGAACCACAGGTGCTCAAGGTGACGTGTTTGAAGATCACCCGTGCGTTGGTAACCTTATCGGAAAGGACCACACCTGGAAAATTTATGAATACGGATCGTTTATGGCCCCTTACCTCGCCGAGGCCTAAGGGTGCCACGCACGTGGACATAAGTTCACTCTCTGTTAACATATTAACGCCCGCTAAAAGGTCTCTAAGACATACGCTTGGGACTGCACATTTTCAGGCAAACTTGCACATTACTAAAATTATTATAACTTTTTTTATTAAATAAAAAGCACTGGATATAATATTATTTGTAAACAAATAAATAATCAATTAGAAAGATACTTATTTTCTATATTAATTATTCGATCAAATACTTTAAATAAATTTATAAAATTAATTTTCATTTTTTTATAATTATTTCTTTTCACATAATTCAAATTAATTATTAAATACATCAAATGTAAAATGCAATACAAAAATATTTTGATCGAATA